>OX638399.1:25915122-26515122 GCA_951813805.1 Limnephilus auricula | reverse complement strand
AAACTTTATTACAAAATCAGAAACAGCTATAAGCAAACAAAAAATATAAGTAACACAATAACCGAACTTGGCCAGGACACGTTGACGTCTTTTTAATATATTTACTTCAAAAAATTATACCAGCAGTAGTAGCCTGTATATTTTACAACATGTTTTAGATGTTGGGTGTATGCAAAACCTCCTTGATCAGGGGTCTCCAAACTTTCCAGCCTTAGGGCCATACTGATTACTCCAGTAAATTCCAAGTTAACCGCTTGGGCACATAAGCTTGTTTTCACGACAATTTAACGTAGGTAGACATAGGAATGACGTATGCCCCGGACCTGAGTTATTAATGCTAAATTCACTATTTGCGGGCCGGATTTGACCCGCGGGTCGTAGTTTGGAGACTCCTGTCCTAGATCACCGTGATCTAGGTATTTTTGATATATAGGTACCTTTGCTTGATCACTGTGATCTAGGAGGTTTGATGTATAGGTACCTTTAGTTTTATTTCTGTCAATTTCATTCCTTGTTTGAATGTTACTAGGCCCAAATTGTCATTCATATTTTTCTCTAGAATAGATTTTTTCGTCTTTACTTGGAAAATGACTATATTCTTTATGATGTATCTGCTTTCTGATTATTTTTCAGATAAGCAAATATAAACATTTGAAAGGAATGTCTGAAAGTGTGATAACGTTATCTAAAATATGTAGTTTTATTTTTAAAACAAAACGTGAAATTTACTCTTCTCTTCTATCCCGACCGAAAGCAAGAAAAAAAGGAAATTCCAACCTCTAATCTCATTATCTGAAGTCGATTTTCGAAGGATTTAATGATCTTGTTCAAAATATAATTATCTGCATTACCCACATTGCATACATAGGCCGGCGGTTGCAACGATTTCAGTGCATACTACATACGTATATAATTATAATTACATTCATGAGCAAGGGTTACATGATGATAAACGAAACAATTTATGTATGCCGAATTAAATAATCAAATCGACAAAGAAAGCAGTTGAATTAATTCCACATAAATATTGCAAATTGTAGCTACTTACAATAATTTGACGTAAATGAAAAATATCAACAAGCCAAATGCATGCGGAACCGGCTAAATCGGCTAAATGGAAAAGTCATGGAAAAGTTAACCATCTGGGTTGCCAATGCACATTCCGAAATACCCACAATAGATGTTCAAATTCGCCACAAAATCCCCACACCTTATCCAAAACCATGGAACTAGAATTCTAGGGAACCGGCATCTTGTATTGAATCGTAGGTAAAACAGCCCGAACCAGTGTAGCCCGCTTTGGGTCAACCAGCTAGTAGGGGGGGATAGGAGCGGGGTATTGTGCCCAGCGTGCGGGGGGAGGGCAGCTAACTGGAGATAAGGGCCGGACTGTGAATGGGAATAATTATTTTTTTTTATTTTTTATTAAAAAAATGTTTGTTTTTTTATATCACATTTGGGACATAAATTATAATATCCCATTACGCAACCGATTTGGGCCGTCAGGCCGGACTGTGAATGGGAATCATTATTTTATTTATTTTTTATTAAAAACACGTTTGTTTTTTATATCACATTTTGGAAATAAATTATAATATCTCATTACGCATCGTATTATTAGCTGAACAAAGAATAGTGGTAAAAATTTAAAAAAGGCTAAAGTTGTAGTACTCCGCTTACTTTTGTATATATTTTCGAAATTTTGGTTCAATCTACAAAAATACGCGTGAATTACTTAGTTTATCCAAACTAAGAACCTAATAACCTATTTTGTGCACGTAGTAATTGCTGAAATGAAGTATAAAAGCATAAAACTTAACGTGTCTGAAATAATATTACACAAAATGCAAATTTTTTCGTCTTCTACTCAGTACTATAAATACTCACTTTTCGTAATAATAAAGCTTAATTTAACTCTTTAAATAAGAAGTATTCCGTATTAACCGGTAAGCGGAGTAAGACATATTTAATGAAAAAAGTAATGAGGAAAGGATAGTAACAAAAGACTTTATTTAAATTTTTATTGTACCCTCTACATATTATTTTTAGTTACCTTAATCTACCAGCAAGTAACTTTTTTTTTGCGAAATCAAGATTATGATTGATTCGTATAGCCCTATAGTCGAAATACATCGGCCTTACTCTTCACGGAATGTATATATCTTGAGAAGTGCAAGAAGTGGGTAAAAAACCAATGTTATGAGCTTGCTGTAACTCACATCACCATTTCTTGGTGCTAACATTGCGTAAACTCATCAGTTTAAAATGGTTTTTTGAATTTTTTTATTAGTAATAAAAAGCGATAATATTTTTTTTTATTATTTATTAAACGTTAGTTTTTTACACATTTAATTTAACCAAGAGATTTGCAGTGCATAATTTAGTGCATTATTATATTCTTTCCCGATGTAAGTTTAAAAAAAAAAATTTTAATGACAATACGAATTAAAATTAAAATACAATATTAAGTAAATTAAGAATACAAAGTGAAGTATTTTATCCTCACTAGGTATTCCTGTTCCGAGGTGGACTGCAGGTTGTTGTATGGTGTTGATCATGATTTCCTCATCATTGTTGTTGTTTTTTTTTTGGTTTCCACGACACATTTTTTTATTATTTAAAAATATTTTTTTTTTAATTTTAACTTTTTGTATGAAGATCTTTAGGATTCTTTCAGTTTGGGGATGCGCCGCATCCAAAAAATTCGGCAGGGGAAAAAGGCAGGAGGGGAAGGGAAATCCGGGAGGAGCAGAGGGCAATTAAGGAGGGGTCCGAGAGAGGGGGAAGGCGGAGAAGGTGGAAGGGGAATGCAAGAGGGGGGATTCGCGGGAAGGGGACGGGGACGAACGGGAAAGGGGAACGCGGTAGGGGAAGGAAATGCAGAAGGGGAAAAAGAGGCGGAAGGGGAACGGGGACGCTTGGGAAACAACAGGGTGAAAAATTCTTTATTTAAGTTGCATAGCAACGCATGCCGGGTATCTGCTAGTACATAATAAAAAATACAGAAATTTATATGAAAATTATACACAACAAAAAATTGTTCGTGAAGGCAAGAAAAACATTCATTTTATGGAGCGTATTCTGGTGTAATTGAAGATGATAAAGACAAAATATCATAGTATAATGAATATAAGATAAGATACAAAATTAATTAAGTTCAATACAGAATTATACAAAAAAATAACTAGAAACTCTCACTGATGATAATAATAATTCAGAATAATATAAATAAAGCAAAAAGTGTGTATGTTTATTATCAGATATGTAGGTTGCGTTGGGGTTACTTAATAATTTTTATTAGTTCCTCATCTTCATGTTTAGTTAGCCATAATTTGATGTATTATTTAAACTTTTATGATGTTTTATTTGTTGATGCTTGAGTTTTAGGAAAGGATTAGGAGTGCTCGTTATTAATATAATAAAAATATATATTTACAGTTTAACAGTGATAAAAAAATATAAAAAGAAAAAAAGTTTGAATAAATTAATGATGGATAAATTAATAATAATTTTAAAATTATGAAAGCATAATAAAATAATTGTGAAAAGTGGTCTAATACCAAGCCGATACTGAGAGTATCTTCCATTCTGGGAATGTGCCGCAAATATACCTAATGTTAAATTCAATTGTGAAAACGCTAATCAATCGAATCATTTTTATCTGCGCGCGCCGGGATTTGAGCCCGCGACCTCAGGATCGCTAGTCGAGAGCCTTGCCCCTCGACCACGGAGGCACATCGATGTGACTTTCACATAACAATACAATGATTATTTACTTTGAACTAAAATTTTACACATAAGTAAAAGGGGGATTAAATTACTAGGAAAAGAAGTAAAAATAATGGTCCAAAAGACACGAAGTAAAAATATTTAAAAATGAAAGAGCTAAATGATGAATAATGCGTACCTATGATAGAGTAAATCACAAGTTAAAAATAAAAGTTTGTTGATAATTTATAATTATTATAAATTAAGATGACTAATTCGGCCCACTGACATTCGCAAGTCACGTGTCACTGGGATGGCGCGCGATGACGGTTGAAATGAACACATTGAGATATTATAAAATGTCTATTTAAGCGATGTTTAAACACTTAAATGTGAAAGGTAAGACCGTCTTTCTTTTTAATTGTCTCTGAAGAACTGCTTTTGCATAATTTAACGGCATAGTGAACCATTTTTCTATGTCTTATCAACGTTTTACCAGGAGCACAATGCGCGACCGAAGTGTGACAACCAATGTTAGCCGTGTGGGTAAAATTCTCGAAAAGACACACTTTGTGCAGGCGGACACACTCAACATGCCGTCTCTATAATATCCATACTCTTTGTCCAAAACGAATCAAATATGGTATTAGGCTGGAATCAGACGGTTCACTAATCGTTCATTTCTGTATTTCATTCGGCCTATTTTACTTGGAATGACAAGTCTGAACATGAAATGAAACGAAAGTGCCGAATACTGCCGAATGAAATCTTCAAGTGAACCGATCCAACAATGTTGGATATTTTCATTTGGCATCCTTCACTCGCGCGCGGAAGAGAACAAAGTGAAACGTCTAAACACGGAGTGAACTCTCTATCAGTCCGTTTCGCGTCCCGTGAACTCTCGAGAGAGTTCATTCCGTGTTCAAACGTTTCACTTTGCTCTCTTCCGCGCGCGAGTGAAGGATGCCGAATGAAAATTCGGTTCACTTGAAGATTTCACTTGGCAGTATTCGCCACTTTCGTTTCATTTCATGTTCAGATGTGTCATTCCGAGTAAAATAGGCCGAATGAAATACAGAAATGAACGAATAGTGGATGCTGGAATCAGACGGTTCACTCGAGGGAAGGTTTCCGCCATGTTTTTTCGGCCTAATCGTCCATTTTGTTTCATTCCATGTTCACACGGCGCTATAGAAATAAGCGTTCACTCGTCCATTCCCACCACAGCGTCGCCGAGCGAGGTCAACCGCGCTGCAATTCGTTTGGTTTCCAGCGCGGTCCGGCCCCGAATTTTAAGGAAAAACATGTCAGATGCATCGATTTTTACGCAATTTTGTTGACACAATTAAATAAAAATAAATAAAAAAAACAGTATTGTGTCGTCTTATAAACCTTTTTATTTTTTATGGCATAATAACACAATTTGATTTCACTTTTTTTATTACGAACATTTTCCTACAAATTAATAATCTTACATATATTAAAAAACATATAAAATACATGGATAATAAGGGAGACCCAAAACTTATATGAGAGGTGTTCCCAAAAGCAAACAAATTAGCCGAAAGAATACCATTTTGACGTATTGCGTGCGATGTGATAGCGTCCTTTCATGGTCCTTCCCGTACAGGACACGAGACAAACTGATTGAGAGTTCACTCGGTGTTCAGACGATTCACTTTGCTCTCTTCCGCGCGCATGCGCGCGCGAGTGAAGGATGCCGAAGGAAAATATCCAACATTGTTGGATCGGTTCACTTGAAGATTTCATTCGGCAGTATTCGGCACTTTCGTTTCATTGCATGTTCAGACGTGTCATTCCGAGTAAACTAGGCCGAATGAAATGCGGAAATGAGCGATTAGTGAACCGTCTGAATGGCGCTTGAGCCGTCTGATTCAGCCATTATGTTCCATCTATGTCTCTCTCTGGTTTCAATCCTGGGATTGGTTTGCAGCAATTTCCTTTAGTTTCTTCTTCCATTCTTCCCTATCTTGTGCGGCTCTTTTGAATTCTGCATATGAAGAGCAGCGCATGTCCACCAGCAGGTCCTCCAGGTACTCTCGGCGTGGGCGTCCCCTGGAGTTTGTCCCCTCGGTCATACCCTCCATTATGGCATGCAAGAGGCCTTCTTGTCGTATTATATGGCCGATCCATCTTGCACGCCTTTCGGACAAGGTCTTGAGCAGGTGCCTTCCTCCTTCGATTCTTTGGAGAACCTCCTCATTTGTAATGTGGTCTCTCCAGGAAATTCCTAATAGTCTTCTATAGGACCACATCTCAAAAGCCTCTAGTCTCCGTTTATCTCTTTCGGATAGGCACCATGTTTCGCAGCCGTACGTCAAGATACTCCATACATAGGTCTTGATGAGGAGTATTCTCAGTTTTAGGTCTATATTATTCGATTCTATTATTTTCGACCTTTTATTGAATGCAAGCCTAGCCTGGTGTATACGGCTGTCGACCTCGCTCTTAGACCGACCGTCCCATGTTATTTTGCTCCCGAGGTAGACAAACTCCTTGGTGTTCTTTAGTGGAACTCCTGACATCTCTACTCTCATCTGATGTTGCGTTCGGCCTACAGTCAGCAGTTTTGTTTTGTCTTTATTTATCTTCATGTTGTATTTGTTTTGAAGAATGCTTTGCATGATTGTTAAGGCCTCTTGCAGTTCTTCTTCGCTTTCAGCAAGCATAGCAATATCGTCAGCAAACCTTATCATATCCACCTTTTGTCCGTGTATCTTTACACCATCTCTGTGACTCATTCTCTCTCTCAAGTCATCAACCGCACTCTGTATATAGGCGTTAAAAAGAACAGGTGACAGAGAGCATCCCTGTCTCACCCCTTGTTTTATACTGGCTTCCTTTGTACCATTATCACATCTAATTATAGCGGCCTCATTCTTGTATAGCGCCTGGATTATTCGTCTATCTCTATATTTGATATCAATTCTCTTCAGAATTTCGAAGAGCCTTTTCCATTCTACTTTGTCGAAAGCCTTCTCCAGGTCTATGAATGCAATGAATGTGTTTTGGTTTCTTTTTATTATTTTTTCTAGCAGTATGCGTAGCGACAATATTGCTTCTCTGGTTCCTACACCTCTTCTAAATCCATACTGGTCTCCGGAAAGGATGTTCTCTACTTTTGGTTCGATTCTTTTTAGAATGATATTAGTCAGTATTTTTGAGGCATGGGATATTAGGCTAAGAGTTCTGTGTTGTTCACATTTCGTCGTGCCTGCCTTCTTTGGTAATGCGACAATTAGGCATTTCTCGAAATCTTCTGGTATGTTTCCAGTCTTATACATTATCTGTACCATTTTAAACAGGGCATCTGTAGTTCCTTTTCCTGCTGGCTTAATTAGTTCAGCTGGAACGTCATCGATTCCGGGTGCTTTCCCGTTTTTGAGGTTTTTGAGTGCGAGGTCAAACTCTTCTCTAATGATTGGGTCTCCCAAATCATCTGCGTCTACCTCATTTTCTCTTTCTATCAATGTTTCGTTGTCACTATTTCCCTTTCCATTGTACAGCATTTCAAGATATCTTTTCCATCTCTCTCCTATTTGGTCATTTTCGAAAAGTATTTTGCCGTCTTCTCCTTCTATTGCATTACCCTTTCCAACTCTCATCCCAAAGAAGTCTTTCACCGCAGCGTGAGCTTTTTCTACATTTCCTCTCTTGAGGTCGTCATTTATCTCATCGCACTTATTCTGGTAGAATGTTTCTTTGGCTATTCTGGACTCTCTATTTATTTTGTTTCTCAGCACTTTGTATTTCTTTTGTGATTCAGCTCTTTTATCATTTTTGAGCTCTCTTCTATCCTTTACCATATTTAGGATCTCATCGGTTATCCATTCCTTCCTTGCTTGAGGTCTTTCCTTGCCTATAGTTTCCTCTGCCGTAGTTATAATCTTCGTCTTTATCACTTTCCAGATTGCATTCACGTTCTCCTCTTCCATTAGGTTGCACTCTTGCGTCTTTTCCCTAAAACTGTCGCTGATCTCTTTTATCTTTAATACTTTTGTATCCCATTTGAAATTTTTTCTCTTTTTTAATTTTTTCAGTTTTAGAAGACTTTTGGCCATTACCATATTATGGTCACTATCTATATCTGGACCGGAATAGCTTCTACAATCTTTTATTTGGTTTTTAAATCTGTGTCTAACCATTATATAGTCTATTTGCAGTCTTTGTCTGTCTCCAGGGGATTTCCAGGTGTATCGCTGTCTTGGGTGGTGTTGGAAACAAGTGTTTGCTATCACTAATTTGTGTTTTTCGCAGAATTCTGTCAATCTGTTTCCTCTGTCGTTTCTTGCACCCAGCCCAAAGGGCCCAACGCAAGTTCCTTCACGTCCTTCTCCTACAACAGCATTCCAATCTCCTAGGAGAATCAGATTTTCACCTGCTTTTATCTCTAATATAAGTTTATCCAGCGAACTGTATACCTCCTCCACTTCTTCGTCGCTATGACTAGATGTTGGCATATATACTTGGATAATTACAGTGTCTACAGGCTTAGTTTCTATTTTGACTAGAATAATTCTTCCACTATATTGCACGTATCCCTTAACCCGTCTTCCCCACTCCTTGCATAGCACAACTCCTACTCCTCCTTGGCCAGGTTTATCCTTTATGCATCCTGTGTGGATGGTTCTGTAGTCGCCACTCCAGAAGTCTCCACAATTGGGCCATCTCATTTCTGATATACCTAGGGCATTCAAATTTACGTTTTGCATCTCAGCTTTCAGATTATCCAGTTTGCTGTTTTGCAGTAATGTGCGGACATTCCACGTTGCCCATCGCGCTATTTGGTTTTTTGTATTTGTCTTTGGTTTTGCTATTGACTTTGTGTTTCTAGCATCTCGAGCAGTCCCCACCCGGAGATCCGAACGGGGGACTATTTTACCTCCGGAGAATTTTACTTGAGATTGGGTCATGTTTTGCTGGTTCTTGGGATGCCACTTGGACCTTTAATGTGGTAGTTTCCCGTTTCTTTCCACATCCTATGCCGTTGACCTCGAGGGTTCTTCCGCCTTTGGAGATTATTTACTTCTCCAGGACAAAAGGGTGCCCTAGACAACAGACGCCTGGTAGGGCGAAAGTTGGTGGTCAGCTTATTCCGGCCAACACTCGGTCCCTGTCTATATTTGCCGACATGAGGTCGTTGCTCGCTCCCCACTACGAGAAGGAAATAGATCAGGATTTTCCTTTCCTCAAACCTGAGACCAGAAGGCGTTTCTCAGAGTTCTCTAGTAATTTCGGGGAGCATCTATGTGTCTATGATAGCGATGGGAATGATCGAAACTTTTATATAATCGATTTTTTTTAATCGAGACATCACAATAATCGAATGATTAATCGATTTTTTGCTCGGAGTTCGGGAGCAATAGCTACGGTCAGGGGCAGGATTTTTGTCCTTGACGGGGGGGGGGGGGGGGGGGGGGGGGGGGGGGTAGGAAGCCGAAAATTATTATGGTGCATCATGTATGGCAACGCTTATTGTTTGTTGTAATTTTATTTGTTGTTTTTTGGTACGCATTTCACAACATAACAATTATTGTTAAGCTACTTAGTTTAGCCCATTGGTAAAAATTTCCATTAAAAATATTTATGTATGTTTAATAATATGAACATAATTATAATTGTATGACATTTTTGATCAAAAACAATCTCTAAATAACATGTTTAAATAACGCAACATTAGTAAGTAAGTACTGCAACAATATTTCAATCACCGTTTTTCTTTCCTGGCAATGGCAAATTGGCAAATTCTTTTTTGTTTGATGGCAACATTAGTGTTATTCCATTTTCCACGAATTTCAAATATGTGGGCATCTCACAACAATAAAATTACTAATAAGATATTTAGTTTAGCCGGTTGGTACAAATTCCCATTAATAATATTGACAGTGTGTCTGTGTTTAATACGAAGATAATAATTTTATGTCGTTTTTGTTAAAAAATAACCTCTAAATAACATGTAGGTTATGGACACCTTTTCGTATGCAATTATTTGTATTTATATTTTTATATTTGTAGTTTATCATTAAATAAAGTTTTCTTACTATAGAAATCGTTTCATTTTTATTACAAACTAAGAAACACCTGTTAATTTCAAATAAATTAAATATATTTGGTCATATAAAGCAGATATGAAAACATATTACCTACTTGCTGATTTTAGTAGAGTATTATTTACTGCCCTGAAGAAACTAGGGTTTTAGCGAAACCCGGTCGGCATTAAATATAAAAATAATATATACTAAGTTATTGTTTTATTTTAAATTAAATATACAATACCCAAATAGATTATACATAACCTCGTAATAAACATTTTTAAATTGTTGAAAGCTATCACCATCGCAATCTTTTACGTATAAACTATACTGAAAACGTAAATCGTTACCTAAAAGTATTCATTCATAATTTAAAATTCACACATCAGGTTGATTATAACATGTACCTATAAAATATTTCGTTTTTCAAGCAAAATCACTTTCGATGACGTTTCAAGACTATGCATTCGAATTGATTCTGACATCGAGAAGCGAGAATCGATTCCAAGTTCGATGACGTTTAAAACCGATTGTCTCGGACTGTGCATTCGAATGGATTCTGACATCGAGAAGCGAGAATCGATTTCAAGTTCGATGACGTTTCAAACCGATTGTCTCGGCCGTGCATTCGAAAGAATTTTGACATCGTCTTGAAACGTCATCGAAAGTGATTTTGCTTGTCAAACGAAATATTTTATAGGTACATGTTATAATCAACCTGATGTGTGAATTTTAAATTATGAATGAATACTTTTAGGTAACGATTTACGTTTTCAGTATAGTTTATACGTAAAAGATTGCGATGGTGATAGCTTTCAACAATTTAAAAATGTTTATTATGAGGTTATGTATCATCTATTTGGGTATTGTATATTTAATTTAAAATAAAACAATAACTTAGTATATACCATTTTTATATTTAATGCCGACCGGGTTTCGCTAAAACCGTAGTTTCTTCAGGGCAGTAAAAAATACTCTACTAAAATCAGCAAGTAGGTAATATGTTTTCATATCTGCTTTATATGACCAAATATATTTAATTTATTTGAAATTAACAGGTGTTTCTTAGTTTGTAATAAAAATGAAACGATTTCTATAGTAAGAAAACTTTATTTAATGATAAACTACAAATATAAAAATATAAATACAAATAATTGCATACGAAAACGTGTCCATAACCTACATGTTATTTAGAGGTTATTTTTTAACAAAAACGACATAAAATTATTATCTTCGTATTAAACACAGACACACTGTCAATATTATTAATGGGAATTTGTACCAACCGGCTAAACTAAATATCTTATTAGTAATTTTATTGTTGTGAGATGCCCTCATATTTGAAATTCGTGGAAAATGGAATAACACTAATGTTGCCATCAAACAAAAAGGAATTTGCCAATTTGCCATTGCCAGGAAATAAAAACGGTGATTGAAATATTGTTGCAGTACTTACTTACTAATGTTGCGTTATTTAAACATGTTATTTATCAAAATTTATTATTGTTATAATTATAATTATTTATTGTTTTTGACAAAAATGTCATATAATTATAATTATTTTCATATTATTAAACATACATAAATATTTTTAATGGAAATTTTTACCAATGGGCTAAACTAAGTAGCTTAACAATAATTGTTATGTTGTGAAATGCATACCAAAAAACAACAAATAAAATTACAACAAACAATAAGCGTTGCCATACATGATGCACCATAATAATTTTCGGCTTCCTACCCCCCCCCCCCCCCCCCCCGTCACAGACAAAAATTCTGCCCCTGACCGTAGCTATTGCTCCCGAACTCCGAGCAAAAAATCGATTAATCATTCGATTATTGTGATGTCTCGATTAAAAAAAAACGATTATATAAAAGTTTCGATCATTCCCATCGCTAATTCGAATGAATTTGACATCGAGAAGCGAGAATCGATTTTTCTATGGAAATGAATCGAAATCATTCGATGGTAAAAAAGATCGAGTAAATAATCGATTATTCATCGATTGTGCCCATCGCTAGTCGAATGAATTTGACATCGAGAAGCGAGAATCGATTTTTCTATGGAAATGAATCGAAATCATTCGATGGTAAAAAAGATCGAGTAAATAATCGATTATTCATCGATTGTGCCCATCGCTAGTCTATGATATATTATAAATATTTTCGTTCATCGTTGTCTATTATTTAATTCTTTTCTATGCCCAATTATTTCATCTGTGGTTTGATCGGCGATATATTTTCCGTGAAAAAAATCGAGAAATCATAATTATGCGCTTATTTTCGCGCCTATCGCTCCATATAATTATAAATTGAACATATTTTCGTGCAATAATTTCGCAAAAATGGCTGTGCTGGCTGCGGCGCAATTACTAGACGAGTTGATGGGGAGGAATAGAAACATAAATCCAAATGAAAAAACACAAAAGCTAAATTGGGAAGATCCCCAGGTAAGTTACGTTTACGATGAACAGTGATTTTTACAGCATTTCCACGTTTGTAAAAGGCTGTTGTAAACATCCTTGATGAATGTTTTGTGATTTTGTTAAGATTTTTAGCATCGGTACTGACGTTTTTTTATGTTTTTGTTTCAGTACTGTAAATATTACATGGTAAAATTTTGTCCCCACGATTTGTTTGTTAACACGAGAGCGGACTTGGGGAGTTGTCCCCGTATCCATGACGATGAAGTAAAGGACTTATTTGAACGCGCTGAATCAGGATACAAGAAGACATTTTACCAAGAAGAATTTTTAAGATTTTGTCAGAACATGATAAGTGATGTTGAACGTGAGTAAATCTTTTTTGATGCTTATTGTTCGTAAAATGATTATTTTGAACCTTGAACCTCTTTGTTGTCAAATCAAATTTCTACGGGGAGTCGTTTTGTTCTGATTTTGAAAAAACAAATCCAAACCGAAATGTGACAAGTCTGGGTTTTTTTTTTTGGTTAGAATTGACTTGAAGGGAAATACGTTTTTATAATATTAATAATTTGTGAACACCAATGCATTATAAAGATGTACAAGAACAATGCAGAATCTTTACTAATCAATTTTAATCGCTGTTTCCATAATATCGGTTTATTCAGTGTCAGTTTACTGCTGAGTTCATCAAGATCATTTTCATTAGCGATAGAACAAAACTGCACTACATTTTTCAGCAATTCAACACCATTCGGCTTCACAGAAAAAGTTTAAAAATTGACCAATATTCCAAGCGCCATCCGTACAAACTGTTTCAAATATACTTGACTTGAATGTTGTATTGAAAAGAGAGCGCATGCGATACTATCGGTCACTCTTCGCCGTGCACTGCCATATGTGGTTGAGATTTTAAAAAGGTTTTTGGTGTGAACATGGATTACATAATATATGGCACGTAATTAGAATTGGTTTTGCATAAGGGATCAAATTGTTTATTTAAATATAAATTTCAGGCAAAATTCAGAAAGGCAAGCAGCGCCTGGAACTGATGAACACCAAACTGGAGATGCCGGCCCTTACGGCGGCCCAGACGGAGCGGAACCAGCAGCAGATGCAGGCGCTGATGGAGCGGGTGGGTGCCCTGGAGGCCGAGGCGGAGCAGGCTGGCATTAAGGGGGACGTGGAGAAGGCACAGGGCCTCATGAAGCTCTGCGACCAGCTCAAGGAGGAGCGCGAGCAGCTGCAGAAGCAGTATGACAACAGGTAGGGACACCCTCATCCGCCATATGATTAAAGTATATGGAATAAATCTACATTTTATTCATTATTATTATAAGAGAATATTAATAGAACTATTATACTGGAAGTGGGTGACCATTATTCGGAATTATAATGTAATCTAAATTGACTTTAGCTGTGTTTAGTGACTAGTCAAGTATGTCAAAAATTTCCTTAGCTCGGGGAGTGGAAATACGACCTGCAATAGATATCCCAAGTCAAGGTGTGAGCTACCATGCTCAGACTGAATGACACTCGGGATCGATGCATCCGAGATACAGGACTCCCACCTCGAGAGTATTTAGATCTTACCCCAGAACCCGGAGCTCTGCTGAGTTGGATCTATTAGATACTTGTAGGACCAAAAAAGAGAGAGACCATTCAAACAAACAAAAACTAGATACCTTTGGGAATCCTAGGAGGAGTGGAGAGGAGAGCCACCTTTGGGGACTCTTTCCTCGTAGGGCCTTTAGGGAAACCAAACAAAGGGGAATTCTTATGGGAAAGCCCTTACCGCTTCTGTAATCAATCTTAAAGGTATGAGTTTAATTGGTAGATAGCATAATGGGCCCATGGCCCGAGTTCTCACTTGAACTATCGTTAAACCATCTCGGCTTTAATAAATAAATAATAGATTGACTTTTGTTATGTTTAGTGACTAGCCAGGTACTTCCAAAATTTCCTTGGTCCCTTACCATCCCTGACTTCTTTCAGCCCTTTACTCGGGTACTGTTGCAAGACTTTAAAGCTTTTTCTTAAATATAATACAAGATCTTTTCATAATTTACTAGTGCCTACTTATTATGGAGTATTGTGAAGGAGAGGAAAGTACCTCTTTATTCAGATCTGATCAATAACCTTTGCTAAAGCTGTTCAAGCAACCCTTTAATTCCAATTGATGGTCTCTCACTAGAGCTCTATGAGTACATATAATCCAATCTGGACTAATTTCCCCTTAACTTGTTGAAAGCCAGCATTCAAAAAATATATTTTTTCAATACGATGTAAAATATTTGACAGTTCTCACCTTTCTTACGAATTAAATTTTTATAACATTTCCTTTAGTCCAATTTGTTGAAAGTGGTAATTGATTTCGAACGTAATTTATTAATAAATCGACGACACCAAGATATAACACGTAATAATTTAGATAATGAAGAAAATTTCAGTAAAAACTCTTGACACATTAGTTACGAATGAGATCAAGTTTTTCAATTTGTATTCTGATAGTTGTTCTGCGGGAATAGTTTGAGGTTTAACTAGTAACCATTCTTCCAAAAATGATGATATAAAGTAAAATAACAATGCGTCAGCGATTTCATTCGGAAAAATTCCTCGTGATCCCAAGTCCGCAGGATTATCTTGCGAGGAAATATGATACCAATGTTCATACGGTATATTTTGATATTATACAAAAATTACATCAAAATAATGTAGATAAAATGAACTTCCTAATAATCACTCAAATCTATGCTTTCCACAATGGATTTATATAAAAAACAATGAATAAATATAGACTTCGAATATGACAGCGTTCATATTATCAAGCGGCAGCCATTTTGTCCGCCATCTTTGGTGCCCGGCGCGTCATTAGCAATTAATATGAATTATTCGGAGTGGCTCAATGCTATCCAGTAATTCGTAATGTCAAGAACGAGGATGGCCCAAGCGATTCTGACCTTGTCATTCGTACGATTTTTTTATACATAAGGGGCAAAATCGCTTCAAACATCCGGACCCGCCGGGGGGGATTGCGGCCTAGAGGTTAATATTCTATTAATAAGAGGTTAATCTGCCTAAGAAAGATTTAACAAGTTTTTCTTGAATGTAATTAATTATGTTTGTATTGTTTCCAGCCATTGGTCAGCCACGGTAGAGTTGGCCCAAGCCCAGGAAAAGCAAATGGAAGTGTGCGCCGTGTGCGGTGCTTTCCTCATCGTTGGAGACGCTCAGCAAAGGATCGATGACCATCTCATGGGCAAACAGCATGTCGGGTTAGTCCACTATTTGATCTTGTTTTTATATTATATATGATGGCATTCATGGTTGAGGGGTAAGGCTCTCGACTAACAATCCGAAGGTTGTGGGTTCAAATCCTGGCGCATGCAAATTAATTTAAGTTTGATTGAATTCTGTTATTTCACAAATTGTGAAATGTTAATGTTATTTTAAAAATGGAGGATGCTCTTTAGTATCGGCCCTGGTGTAAGATGACATTTGCAACCATGGATTGAAAAAAATTATCCTGGTCGAAGGAGAAATTGGTTTTGCTAAATTTGTGCTTATCTGTTATTGAATCCGTCAAACTTTTGAAGAACTAAATAAAGCAACAGCAAAATTATTAATATATTCTGATAGAAGTAGATCCCCGTGAAAATTAAGGTAAAAAATTATTCCTGGAAGAACTCTTGGTCTAACGAATTATTTTCCTTACCTAGATACTCTCGCTTGAAGGAGGCCTACGACGAAATCAACAAGGAGCGTGAAAAGCAGCGCGATGAGAAAGAGCGCAGGCGCAAGGAAGACTATGATCGCGATCGCCGTGGCGGAGGGCTGGGAAGTGGGCTCGGCGGCGGATCGGAGAAGGACAGGGGAAGGTCACAGCGGAGCGACAAGGATAGGGGCGATCGAGACCGGGACAGGGTCAGCCGGGGTCGGAGGTAATTTAAAAGACAAACCTTACTTTTTACTACGGAAGGAGTTATTATTATTCTATACCTTCTACAGGATCAAGGAGTGTTCGAAAGACTATTTTAGGTGTTTGTTTTGGGTTGTTTCAAAGAATTTTACAATTCATCAAATTTGAAAGTTAAATTTCAAGTTCTGTGAAAGTTCTATTAAAATTCTGTTATTATTTCGCCATGGACCAGTTGTTTCACAGTACAGTAGAACCCGTTAATTTTTAATAAATGGGACAATTTCGAATTAATAAATTCCCACATAATTAGAAATTTTAAGAAAAAAAAACACATCGCCGAAAAACGAATCTTTGCAGTTAAATGTTGGCCCCTCGAGTTCAAATATTCGAAGTAAATTCTTAAAAATTCTGCATAATTTCTGTTTAAATCTAATTTTTGCGGCCGATTACTCTAAATTCAGATATTCAAAGTAAATTTGTAAAAATACAATACATATGCATAAATCGAAATTTCGCAGCCGATTACTGCCGCGATACTTACTTAACCTCTTGAATGCCAGGTGTTTTTGGAAAAAATCGCGCGAAATTATCTTCCCAGCTTTTGCTCAAATATTGTATAAAAACAAAGGAATTGTTTTTTTTTGTGATTGTTTTCTGTTTGCCAGATAATGTACCTTATTATTCATATATATTTCATGATAATATCTTTACAAGTTTTCCCAGAATAGCTATTTTTAACAAAAAAATGTGAAAATATTTCCCATTCGACAAAAAAATGTAAATAAAATATATTCATACGAAAATGATAATTTTTTTTTATTTCTCTACAAACCTGAATAGACACCCTACATGAAAAAAACCAATTCAAAGGTGTTTTCGAAGAAGTAATGACATAAATACTTGTTTGAAAATGAAATGACAGTTGAAAACCGTTTGTAAAAATGACGCCAAGTTGACCATAGATATTTATTATAAATTATTCAGATGGGTTGGCGCTATGCGGATTTTTGCTATGTCAAGACCGAGAACGGCGCAAGCGATTCTGACCTTGTTCTTCATACAACTTCTTTATACATAAGGAACAAAATCGCTTCAAAAAAATTTTTTTTTTAAATTTCGACCCGCGGCCACCGGTGGGCGAACGGCAGTCGAGAGGTTAATTTTAAATATTTTTTTTTTAAATTACTCGACTATTCAAACCAAATTTGGATGAATATGACAATCCAATGTGATTCGATTCAGATTTACAAAATAAAAATACTAAATAGGAAGACGTACAACTGCGTAAATAAAAATTTATGGCGTTTTACCACCACGGCTGTCTGCCAGATTCAGATTTACGAAGCTATACGATTTATTTTGGCAAAAATTGATATTTTTCAAATTACACAAACTAATTTTTGTTTGTGGACATAAATTTCGTATTACGAATTTAGAATTTTATTTTCTTGCTAGGGTTTTATTTTTAGTCATTTTTACTTTGGAGGGCGCTGCTGTACAAACATTACAGTTTTACAAAATTTTTGCGGTATCATTCAAAACAATGGATCTCCATAGACAAAAGAAAGAATAGACTGGAACTCTAACAAATTCTTTAACCCAGTCCAAGAAGTAAACTCATGCAAGGTTCCGGTTTCAAAACAAAACAAATAATAGCCACCATTATTCACTCCGACAAGTGTGAGATATTGGAATCTCCCAGCTTTATTCCCATTTAGGGTGGTGTGATATATTGGAATATTTACAAATTGTTAAGTTATGAATGCTTTGTTATAAACAAATTAATGATTTTTAGGTCAGGTCCTGGCAGAGATGAAAAACGAGGCAGCCGCCACAATGACCACGATAGGCGAGGGAAATCCAGAGGGGATGAGGGAAAACCCAGGGGAGAGGATGGGAAACCCAAGAGCGATGAGCCAAAGCCTCCTAGAGAGGAGGGAAGACCCAGGGGGGAGGAGGGAAGACCCAGGGGGGAGGAGGGAAGACCCAGGGGGGAGGAGGGAAGGCCCAGAGGGGAGGAGGGAAGGCCCAGGGGGGAGGAAGGAAGACCCAGGGGCGAGGAAGGAAGACCTAGGGGTGAAGACGGCAGGTCCAGGGGAAGAGAAGATAGAGGTAAAAAAATAAATTGTTAAAAAGAGTTAATACATAATTGCTAAACCAAAGATTAGCTAATTTATGTACATACATAAAATATATTGTGTAGATCCTAACCCGTGTGGTGCTGGCTTAAAGTTTAGCTCTTTACAAGAGTTTTGAATTCTATGGCTTGTTTTATACTTGTACGGATTGGCTGTATCTCCATTTTTAATCAGTTTAGGGCTTACATTTTTTGGCCCTTGTTAAATTTCTTCCAGAAAATATCACGATTTTATTTTCCTTTTAGCTGAAGTATATTCATAAAGATAGTCATGACAAAGTGTTATTGATATCAGTGTTTCAAATAAATTTTTTTTGATTCCTAATATGTTTTTATTATTGTTTTACAGTTATTTAGTTATATAGATAAATAATTATCAATATATAAATATGTTTGTATTTTAATATACCTTCTTTTTCAGGCCTGGGAAGCCGTGACCGCTCCCGTGACCGCGATAGCCGCCGTCGCCGCAGCCGTTCACGTGGCCGCTAAGGACCCACTGAGGTATCACACAATTTAACACTCCGCACAGGTAAGCCTCTCTTCCCCTTCCCCCAACCCTCCCGGCCGTCCTGTAGCTCCATACGTGTGGCTAGAGGCACATCAGCCCTGGCAATATTCCAGTATGTACTCACTCGCTGTGATATTAATTTTAAAAAAAGTTTGCAATTTTTTATATAAGTGTATTATGAATTAAATTATATTTTGAGGGTAATTGATTGAAATCAACATATTTTTGATTATTAAGCTATAAAATTTTGATTTCAATGCTGGACTAAAAAGTTTGATGGGTGATAATAATTTTTTTTACTCTTTCGAAATATTTAAATTTAATTTTTTTGTGTAAATTTCAACGTTCCTATTAGTTTCCCATCCAATTTACTTGACTTTATAATGACGAGTAACTGTGCCGATTTTGTTTTTAACATGTTTTTCCCTTAGGATTATGAGTTCTCAGGTTAGTGAAATAATTACTAAAGACGTTTTAAGCAAAAAATTTACGCAGACTGGTCAGCAAGCGTCTTATCACCAATCATGTTTTGTATTCCATCTTTCCAGAATCTGTGTTATTATTAACTCAAACTCAACATTCACAAAAATGTCTAAAACCTGAAATATTTTTGTATTTCATGTTCAATTCTTCTACTAAGACTGCAAATTTGAATTATTTTCATTTAATACATAAACATTTTTTTACATATTTTCTTAACCCCTCAGGCTAATTTGTTTGCTTTTCGGAACAACTCATATAGGTCTCATGGAAATCGTTGTGTCTCCCTTACTATCATGTTAAGAAATATGATCTAAATGGTATAAGAAAGAGAAAACACCATGTTTTATATTCAAATTTAAAGTTAACCACAAAATAGTCAAAATGTGCACCATTATGAAACCAAAGTTTCCAACCGCAATTTGGAAACTTTTGGAATTTTTTATTAATAATTTTTTTTACATGAAACAACAAAAAAGTGAGATTTGCCTAATAAAATATCTGTTTGTTTTTATTTTTATTCATAATAATAATAATTGGATAATTTATACAACGCCGTTTTTGTGAGAAATCACCTCAAGGGCGCTGATTTTCATTGATTTTAATTAGAAAAAACTAAGTTGAGCCATTTTTAAAACTTTTTTTATGTTTGCACTTAAAATTTTATTAAATGTTATTTTGAAATATAAAATTTGAAAGCTTATTTCATCACCATTCATAAACAGTTTTTAGTTTTCGGATGCGTTCAGAAATATTCCATTTATTTGGATTTTATTGGAAAGCGGAATGACCTTCCGACAAAATAGGCCCGGGGCCTGAGGGGTTAAGCCTAACTGTCATTATTTTTGATTATCTGCTTATTTTTTAACCGAAGATCTTCTTTTTATTAATTGATTAACAACAACCTTCAAATGCTCCAGTTAACACTTATAATTAAGTACAATACTAGTGAAGTTTGGACTATGGTGGGTGTTTTCCAGTGATGAAGTATGCTCCTTGTTTAGCCGTCGGAGAGGCCACGTAACTTAGTCCTCGGAACCGTTCCATTGATCTGTTATTCCTCCCGTCACATCTGCACACGGCGCGAGGTATTTATCTTTCTTTGGGAGAATCTAGATAGGCGATGCTGTCATTTGTCTAATGTCTCCTGATCTAATGTTTAATGTGTCGCTTCAAAGCCAAAGATGAACAGTTGACTTGTTAGATTTTAGCAAAGATGTGATCGTTGGAACCATTAAGAAGCCATTTAGCCTTTTTTCATATAAACGTTGCTGACTGTTGTTTACATTCATACTAAGATCTTAACTTTACCACAAATTATGTTTATTGTATGCTTGTCGCAAAAAGTCACCAACTGATTATTTTAGTGTCATGGAGTCACACAGCGTTATTAATTTTTAAAAACAAAAGTTATTAATTTTTTGTTTTAAATCTCACTAAAATGTATTTAAATGTCGGTATCACTGTTGGTTCATAGTTGCTGACTTTTCGCAGCAATCTAACAATATGTATCTACTGAATGATTGACATGTTTTTAAAAATATATTATACATAACATAGCAATAATCAGTACAAGCATTTAGAGTTTTGTGGAAACCACCAAACTAACCTGAAATGTCTGTAAATTTGTAGTGCTACATTTTAAAATATGGAAACATCCATTTGGTTGATCTTTGGCTTGTTTTTTTACATTTCAATTTGTACATATCATAGGTTGTGCACTGAAAAAACAGTAACTTTACGGGAAATGACAATCCCCAAGTGAATAATTGAAATTAGAGTTTGCAGATCAGTAGACATTTTTAGCGTTAACGGATAAGAAATTAGTGAAACTGAAAATTTTGATAACACAATGATTAATTGAACATGCTTTTGATGGTCTCGAAGGTATAAGCAAGCCTCCATTTTAAGCTCGCTCATACCATCTGCTCCTGTTGTACACAAACGGTTGGTTTGGCGATCACTACACTTGGCTTGGTCCATTCCTCCCGCTGCGCTACACCCGTCTCTCTTTTGACATGATCCGAGGTATTTATTTGATAAAACAATTCAACACTGTGGAGACTGATTGCAGCTTGAATCTGCCAAGATACTTTTGCATTTCGGATTTGTACCATTTGTACGAGCAAAGTTTTTATAAATACTGTTGTATCTGCATATGAAAGTTGCAATCCTTATTATTTAATGAACAAAAATGTCAATGAATAAGTGGGTGTTTGTATGTGACTGCTAGGCTTCTTCTGGCTTCTGGCTAGAGTTGTTAAGTTGCTTTGGACAATATGTATGATGCTGTTGTTTCATGGACCTTTGCAGTTGACAAATCCCAGGTGAGCCATGCTTGATTAGCACCTTCAACCAGATTGACTGGCTCCCTGTCCTGTACGCTGGCCGCCTGCCCCCTGCCCCCTGCCACAGCAGTTTAAGAGGTATACCCATCATCAGCTCAAGCACTCTTCTGTCCCGGCCGCTCTCATCTGATCCCGATAGCCCTCTGCGCCCAACTGAACCATTCGAGGTGACATCTTTTCAAAAATGAAATTGATACATGTGTAATTTTAAGTGACATTTGCTTGCATTTAGGTGAAATGGTTACATTGCTAGAGTCACCACTATCACTATCAGTCTAAATGATGTTGCAATAATAGATAGTAATGTAACAGCACAACACTATGTGCGGTGCCCCCAGCCTCCAAGAATGGAATAGTCCCTACACACATGTAGGTCTCTGCATAACCACACTGTACCAATTCTGTTTTTGGAGCTCTGCTTGTATTTCATAAGTGTTTAATTTGGATTTCTGCAAAGCCTGTGTTTGAAGCACTAATGGATGGATAAATTCTGTGTTAAGCAAAATCTCCATTTAAAGGTATTTATATATTTCTTATCCACTGATTTGTTATGTAAGAAATGGCCTTAAATAAAACCATCGATTTCACTTTATTATAAATCTATCGTAGCTCTCAATGTGATTCTTGTTTTGTAAGCATGTGATAATATTATATATACCCACTTGTCTCTACAAACTTGTTACATAAAATCATTCAACTTTTCCAATAAATACTCACTACTTGTTATATATTATTTGTCCAAAGCTCTTCTTGTAATAAAGACCCGATTTGTTTTCCTATATGAATAATTGTTTTAATTTTACTGTAGTTCAAAAATAATTGTAAGAAATAAAATGAAATAAATATGCTTAAATATTTAGTCTATTGTTTTATTGTAATCATCAACCAATCTAACACTTTAAAACTTAACATTATGGATAAGTAGACATTGTCTATACTGGCTTTAAGACTTACACAAATCCACCGAGGAAATGAAGGTTGAATAAGTCGGCTGTTATTCCCAAGAGGATTACACCCGCCGATAGTCGACAGAATAAATACATTATAAAGAGTTACCAAGGGAAGGCACAGGTTGGGAACATTTTACAAGATATATATTTGAAATTTACAGCTAGTTATTGACATTGTTACAGTAAAATATACAAGTCTTATTATTTTAGCAGCTAACTTTACACAATCCATACTTGTACCTCCACTCTTCCAAAATCCAACCAATTCATCCAGTCATTACAATCACTGCCGTGGGGACGCCAAGAAATATATTCAACATTTTCTACAGAGAGTCACTTTGAGAGTGGAATTCCAAACAAACCATAACTTGCTTATGTAACTGGTTCAATTCATAGATTTGATATTTTACCTGCTGTGATATCTACAACTGCAGACGTAATGAATACATTGGGTCAAGAATTAATCAAAACTATAAATAAAAATTTATTTGTAATTTCTTAAATATTTTCTCTGGTTTGTTTTTAATTCATATCTCAAAGCAGTCAACTTTAACCTTACTAGAATCTGAATTTTTTTCTAATTTTATGGAAAAATAATCTGTATCACCAGTCTACAGACTTTATTCAAAGTTTTCATTATTAATTCATCACTCATTCAAGGAAAATAAGTATTGTTCTGCATTCACTCCGTTAACGATAGGTATTTATATTTGTACATTATGTATGTATTAACATCCACTCTACCATGGCACTGGAGACAATAAAAACATATTCAAAGATAATTTATCTTAGATTTCATATAATAATAGCATGAATATCACAGTTTAATAGAAGAGACTTTAAAACATACAAGTTTAGTTTCACCTACTTTCTGAATTTATTGAATCTAATCAAAACCCATTTAAATGCCCGCACAACTGACAGGGCCTTTATCGGCAGACATCGTTTCAATGTTTACAAGATCATCAGCGGATATCTTAAATGTCTGGGCAATTTATACGGGAAGGTTTTTATGTAACTAAAAGAGTTGCTGAAAAAAAGGTAAAATAAAGATAAATCAAGAGCAGCCACCTTCAAATCTGTAGCAAATCATTCAATCTCTCAATCTCATTCCATAAGAAGTCTCATAATTTTCAATTATATCTACCCTTTTTCTTCCTTACATGGTTTTGGTATGTGTCCATGTATCATTAGAATTTTTAATAAATTTTAATATTCCCAGGAGATCTAAAAAAAATATGCTAAAAAATGAACTAGCGAATGAATGCATTTTTACAGAAATATATGGATTTCATAACAATAAGTAAAGGAAATTTTCTACTGTGACTTATTAAAAAAATATTTTGAAAAGGCTTTTATAAATAGATTGTCGAGTGTAAACCCACGAATATTCCATAGAATTTATTTTACCATTTTGAAACTACATTTTATGTAAGTAATTCGGGTCTATGTAGGCATTTATTTGTGATATAATAATCAAAATATTAGTTAATTATCACACAATGTTGACAGGATGGGACAAGTACCTACCCAAGCTTGCAAAATTAAAGACAGGTAAAATAAATTTAATGAATGTTTTACAAGCATATGATTGAAATAAGGTTGGTAAGAGTAATAATGATTATGTACATAGTGTTACGGATAAGTTCAGTTGTTTCCTATTTTTGTAATTCACTAAAATACATAACGAAAACTGGATACATAATATAGCAGTTCTATAATATTCCATAATCGCATGAATTTGTCAATAACCTTAGAAATGTCTACACATCAAGAGTAGAACAGAATCATTTATAGGCCTACTTACATCAACAAAGCTCAAATGTTTTAAAAATTTAATATGTTGTAGTTCTTAATACGTCAACACTAGCTAAACATTGTTTAATACCAATCGAATAACATCTGTTTCAATAAATCTATTCAACAATAATTAGTATAGTAAATTCTTTGTTCTTTGAACATTATTTTAACAAATCCAACATTGTTTTACAATAAATACTAGAGCTTTTTATGTATTTTTTAAATTAAAAGTTGCTTTTATTTAAAATCTTACTACAATTCCACTATTGATTTTTTGGTTGAGGTCTTTGTTTTTCTTTAATTAACTATTTTGCACACTTAATGCACGGGACAGACGCAAAGTTCACATCAAAAGACACTTATAACACAATGTCTTTTCTACCGACACACTACGTTATAAAAGATTTCTTCCTACGGCAGGAGAGGGGTCAGTTGAATTCGGAAGCGGCCGCGAAATACCATTTATTTGTATTGGATCTGTCAACTTGACGTCTGACAACTGCTTGAGCATGGCGGTTGCTTGTTGAAAATGACCCCTCGTGTTTACGGCGGAGGGGGGGTCACATAACTTTTCAAATATCACATCGGGAGCGCTTACGGCAAATAACGCCGAATGGCGAAGACCCGAACTGCGCTTATAACACATGTGGCGGGGGGTTTGTATGGGATTGTATGGCGAGCGCTATTGTGTTATAAAGTATCTTTTGATGTGAACTTCGCGTTTGTCGCCCGCGAAATATTCTAAACAATAGTGGTAGAAAGATAATCATCAATAAAATAACATTTTTCAAACTGCATCCATAGTATTTTATGAAAACAAAATTTTGTTTAATTTAATAATTGACTTCTAGTTAAAAGTACTAACAAAATGTTTTTTTTTTCAGGTTTATTAAGTTATTTTTATACACCTCTCTAAGGCAGACATTTTTAATACAAAAATTTACCTGGAATCCCACAAGGGAGAATGATTTAATGTGCATACGATTAATTTATTGCTCATTGCTCTGAATATCTGGATTATGTTGCCCACAAGTTAGTTGGAGGATAATTTTTGTTTTAAAATACTGTTGTAAGTAAAGTCTTTCTTTGATTTTGTATGTCTAAAGCAAATCATCCTTCAAAATAGATGGCATATTTTGAATGTCGTAATTAAATAATTTTGTTGCAGGTTGTCGATTGCTTAATTCCAAATTTTATTAAAAATATTGCTTTTGCATGACATCAATACATTAATTATTTAAGCTAATTTTAGTTCCTATCATCCAATCTCTATTTTTTTACTCTGCTTTTGGCAGACTATCGCAATCTGTTTGACCCTACTGACTCTACGTTTAGAAAAATATTTGTTGCTCAAAAAGAGTAAGAATTTTGTTTACAAATTATTGAGCCTTACATGGTTCAGGTGAAATCATCTTTTTGTTATCGGCTGGTTTAATTATCTCCAAGGATTCGTTTATGAAAATTATTAAGCTGAAGTGCCGTGGATTTAATTGTCTTAAAAACAAAGCCGGTGTTTTTGTTTTCAAATGCCAAAGTTTTAATCCTATGTAATAAATTTTGAACATTTATGAACATAACGACAAATAAAAAAGTTTTCACAAGTATTGGCTTTAAGCACCTTCATTTAAAATGTCACGTTTAATTGTTTTACAAATCATCACAGGTCATCGTGTCATACACAATAGTTTAGTATAATACATTAGAAGTTTTGTAAGTTGAAGATTGCATCTTCCCAACACAGAATATCAATACATATCAATGTTTGGACCGTTCTCTGTTCCTCAATAGTACCATTTCTTACATAGAAAAAGTATGTTTTATTCGAAGTAGGCCACCTCTGCTCCTCACAGCTTTCAAAAGCAACGGTTTTATTTCATGGCTTTGTCGGACCATTCCTGTTAACGTTTCACTAAACTGCTAGACTTTTCTACAATATTTATACTCTTTTATGCCTTCTGCTTATGGCACAGACTTGTAAACAATTTATAATTTGTTTTTCCTATTAAATTTAAAGGTCCTATTAAAAATATATAAATTGTTTTTTTTAGTATCTAAAATAAGACTAGGAATATATTCCCATCATCTGTGGCCAGCCACCGGGGGAATTAACAGTCTCTAGCTACGTTCTCAATCTCGTTGCCTTCTTTATCTTCACTAGAAACAACTATTAAACAATCTAAATCATCAGCATCGTTAATGCTATTGGTTTTGTCCACCACAGCTGTGGATGCACTATTGATAGTTAGTCCTTGCTCATCACTGGTCTCCTCGTACGACTCTGAACTCCTCTGTCCGAGGAGGAACTCCCCCGACTCTCCGCTGGTGCTGAAGTTCGTTGCCGACATTCGGTCGGCACTCAGATGTCGATCATTCTTCAACCTCGGCTGGGTTGCGACAAGGTTTGTCAGTCCGTCTGTAGGTGATTGACAACTCTCTATGAGGACCTGCGTGGTCCCATGAGACGCTGAAGGAGCTGGTATATATGAGCTGTAGTCTGGTTTCATGAGATCTATTTTTCGCCGTTCAGCTATGACCTTTCTTATGCTCTCTTCTTCGGTCAATTGAGGAACAGTAAAATCACTCTCCGTAACAATATTTGGAGGTGACATTTGTTTGGAAGTTGACATTTCATTCAGATTAAGAATTGAATGGGATGGATGTTTCTCAGTTGGCGATTGTGAGAGTATTTCTATTTGCGCAGAAGGGGATTTAGTTTTATTTGCATCGGATGAGCTAACTGAAGGGTACTGCTGTTTACTTGAAGATGGTTTGTATTCTGTCGGGATTTCAACCCTTAAGAATGGGAGGGATTTCTCTATTTTTATATCGCAACTCGGCGGCAAAAGTAAGCTGGACTCTTCTAGGCCGTCATTATCGACGGCGGCCTGTTTAAAAAGATGTTTAGTACTACCGTACATTTTGTGTGCTGGACGGGTGCTTTTCGGAACATTCAAGAAACTGGATGGGGTTGATTGTTTTTGTTTTTCAGTTTCGGGGGAGTGTTGGCTCGGCTTCAACAAACATGTTTCCTCGCACGTCAAACTTTTCTTGTATTTCTTCTTGTAGAGAGACCCGTCGCGCTTCAACGGGAGGTCTCCTTCTTCGGAGTCCTTTCTGACACTGAGCGCCTGGGATTTCGGAAGCACATCTTCTTTAGTTTCGAGGACGACGGCCGTTCTTTCTCCGGCGGTTTCATCGTCTTCATCGATGAAGCACGGTTCTTCTTCATAGAGCACGTTAGTTGCTGAAGCAGACTTGTCGTGGTCGGATGTTATTGAATCCATTCGTTTTCGAAGTCGTCTATTCTGGTAGCTGTCAGTGGAAGACTCTCTTGTAAGGTGATGTCGTCGAGCCGTATATGATTCTGTGGAAGATTCTCTAGTGAGAAGGCGACGGATTTGGTATGATTCGGTGGATGGTTCGCGTGAGAGGCGGCGCCGAGGGTTGTACGACTCGGTGGAGGCTTCCCGCGAGAGGAAGCCCCTGGAATGATCGAGCGAGCGTGCCGCCATGACAGCTGACAGTCGGGGTGCGTGTAGGGTTTGGCGGCGCGTGCTGAGGTATTGCAAGCGACGAAGGGCAGCCCGAGGAGCCAGCGGGCTGCCGCCGTATAGTTGAATGGAGTTGCGACCGCTCGGTGCAGAGTACACAAAATCAGCAGGCAGTGAGTGAACCTGTTGTACATAATATGCAACAGTTGTAATTGGTGAAAGTGCGGTGGTTCATGTAAAAAAGCTTGAAATCTATTTTGGTAATGAGATGGCAATACAGTATTTGATTTTAAAATTTACATTATTATCATCAAAATTGAGGAGCTGGATGCAATAACAACTTAAATGCGCACAAGCTGTTTTTACTCCCATCGCCTTTTTGATATCTCCAATCTGCTGTGTAAATATTACTTACAAGTTGGAAGTGAATATTATGCATTTCAAAAAAACTTTTAATGCGTTTTATTCAAAACTAAAATTTTCATAATAAGTTGTTATTGCATCCAGTTCAATTATGTAAAAGTTATCATCATTATAGAATAATAATAATAAAAACAATAAAGTTTTATTCAAGTTAGTGCTCACCACACTATTTATATAGCCATTGATCCTAATATCCAATGAAGGGCACACTCGTGTAGTGAATATATTTTTTCAACATTCGATGAGTGTTGAAGATTTAACAAAATTGATTTCTAATGATAAAACACTGTGCACCAAGCAATTAATTTGATTTAAATTTTTAATCCACACTTACTTTTGATAATAATATTCAAGGTGTCCGGGGGTTAAGTGCACTAACTTTGGAGGTGATTCTACATTATTTCTACAAATAAAAAAAATAAATAACTTTTGTCGAAATTCCACTGTTTTGTGTTAGTTTTCAAGTAAAAAATATTTTGTTTGGGAAAAACAATGGAATTTTATAAAAAGTTATTTATATTTTTTATTTCTACCTTTGTGTAGAAATCACCTTCTGAAGTTAGTGCACCCTGTAAAAGCACATTTTGAATTAGATGATACCTTCTTGAGTGGCCTGATTGGCCTGCTGGGCGCTGACTCCAGTTCCAGGGCCATGCACAGGGCCTGGTCCTCCTGGTCTTCCTGCTCCTTCTCCATCTCTCTCTCCAGCTCCACTTCCATATCCATCTCGTCCTCCATCTGCTTGTGGGATTCTTCTAGGTGTTTCATTAGAACCTGCAATTTTAAATACAGTATATTACAGTGTAGTAGTATTATTACCCTAGCGACTGTACAGTTGAAATTTAAGAACCCGACTTCGAGTATATCTCTGACCTACCTTATACAAAACTATCTTCGTACGTGAAATTTGTTACAAAGCTACTGCTGTGTCTTCCGCCGCCCACAGGATTTAGCAGCAAAAACACGCAGAGTGGGTTTTTAACTGCTAGCAAAAATTATTAGGAGAGCAGTTAATAACAAGATGAATGAAACTCGGATGGCTCAGTTATCAGGAAGACGAAGGCTTTAAGTGTGAAAAATAAACGCCTGGGTTATAACTCATGCAATCCTCAAAACTCTGAAGACACATACATTACAGAATCAAATTTAGAACGCTTTCCATATGCGCCTTACCAACGGATTTCCCGCAATCTCTTTGCAGGTTTAAGTTTAGATTGTGGATTCTATCTTTCACAGGAGCCAAGTGCACCTGGCGTAATTCATCTATGCAAATCTCACTACTCCAAAGATATCTTCCCGTAAGAAGGGGATCTTCCAAATGTAATATTTGAATTTGTGCAAATCACCCCAACTTAATATTTTCTAACCTTACCTAACCTAACCTAATCCAACTTAATATTTAGTAATTCTTCTTACCGCCACCACCACGTTGACCAGCACAAACTGCGCCATCAGCACAAATATCACAAAGAAGATAGGCGCAATGATGGTGGAGACACAGCAGTTCTTGACACAGTCCACCGTGGGGTCGCACTCCTCGCGCAAAGTGTCCTTCATGATGCCATTCCAGTTGTCCCCCGTAGCCACACGGAACAGCGTGAGGAACGCCATGCCGAAGTTTTCAAAGTGAGCGTGCTCACCAAGTCCTGGAATGGAGTGAAATTGGAGTGTTGTTACACCAATGAGTGAATTAGAAACAAATGATACAACACGGAAGATGCTGAATAAGTCGGTCATCCAGTCGATCAGTCAGACATCTCCAAATACTATTTTTTGAGATATCGAGGAAAGTAATATTCGAATATAATTGATTTGGTGGTGTTTATGAGCATATCTGAGTATTGTACCAGATAGAGGGTACACTTTTACAAATAACTGCATACTCAATTCAAATTTGGATTTTTCGGAGATGTCTGACTAATCAATTGGACAGTACACTAATTTTTTAATAAAGGTAAACTAGAAAGACTAGAAAGACTAGAAAATCTAGGTTGTTAGCTACCTAAACCCATAAATTAGCATCATGTAATAGGTTCAATAATAAATCAATCACAGTAATAGGTCCAATAACAAATCTATTATTATAGATTTGTTATTGGACCTATTGGTGCATAGTATACGATATTCAAACATTCGTTACCTTGACATGGGACATCCTCCGAGCACTCCAGCCTTCCGAACAACTCCACTCCCAGCGCAGCAAAGATGAAGAAAAGCAGGAAGAAGAGCAATCCCAAGTTCCCCACTTGCGGCAGCGCTTGCATGACCGTGTCCAACAGCGCTCTTATGCCCTTAGCCATCTTCAACAGCTTCAAAACCCTGGCGATCCTCAACACTCTCATAACCCTCATGATGGTCGGGTTTATCGGGATTATATTGCTCTCCAGTTCTTCGAGGACAATCCCAACGATAGATAGTATCACAATCATCACATCCAGCTGATTCCACTTGTCTTTGAGATATATCTTGAATCCTAAAGCGACCAATTTCATGATGGATTCAAGTATAAACACGGCTGTGAAAAAGTAGTTGAATATCTTCAGCGTGTATTCTAAAGCGGCTGGCATTCTGTAGTATTCTATGGCCATAGATACGACATTGAGGCCGATGACTCCTGCGATGGCGAGGTCAAAGTATTTTGACGTGACAACGTTGTGGACAAACAGGCGGCCATTGGAGTAATTGGAATAGTAAGGAGGCTCGTGCATTTCTGTAAGAAGGAAATAATGTTATTTTTTAATGACATTGGAATAAGCTCGCATTTAGAATAATAAAAAATGGTATGTAGCTACCTACTAGAATTTACCTACCTACTAGCAACTACCTACCTTCAGGAATTAAAATTTTATTTAAATATTTTTATTCACTTTTCTTCAAAATTCTGTTTTGTCATGGAACCATTCCTTCGCTGAAGAAGAGTACATATAAATAATGTTGTAAGATCTGAACTCACTTCTCCTCTTTTTCTCCATCTGCAAGGCTCTCTTGGCGGCCCTTCGCACTCGCTCCTCTTTCTCCTGTTCCTCGCGACACCGGTGGAAGTTTTCCACTACTACTCCCACAAACATGTTCAGCACAAAGAACCCTACCAGCAGGATGAAGGCTATGAAGTATAGCAGACGCCACTCCGAGTAGTTCACAATGGGCTGGAAGAAAGAAAACAATTTTTTGATTCAGGGTAAATCAGTAAAAAAATTACCATAAAATGCATTTTTATGTTAACGAATATATTTTCCATAATGATTTAAAATGTTCAAATTTTGATTTGTTGCTAAAACAACAAACGGCATGTTCATTTGTGTTTGTGCGGGGGGCATTTCTGAAATCACACCGGCCAACGCTTGTAGCATCCATCCAGTGTTCAAACCAAATTCGAAACAATTCAGAAATTTGCCGTAAGATCGTTTAAAATTTATTTTATTTTAAATGTACGTTGACAGTTAACATAACCAATAATAATTGTACATTATTTTTAGTTAAGAAATAATAAGATTTTAACATTTTTGAACGTTCAATTGAAAAATATCTATGTCACGGGACAAGTTATAATAGCAGAATCATTTTTCCGAGAGGCATTAACAATGGTCGATTAGTTCTGCATCTCGGAACAACAAAAGTTCTTGTAAAGTTGTCGGGAACATATGACATAATCAAATTTATGTATTACATATATCAGGAATACAGATATGACCATTAAGAAGTTTACGTGCAGTTATCAGCAAAGAATTTTCCTTCTATTGGCGAGGCTATTAATACCAAGTAAACCGTTGGATGGATGTAACCATCGATAATACCCGAAGTCTCTAAGATATGAATATTTCAGAAAGTTCTTTTGTACTTTTTCTTCCATTAGAGAGTAAGTTAAATTCACTGGTCCTCAAAATAAACTATAGTGGTCGAGCTGCAAATTGCCTGAAGTTGCTTAGCACAAATCTCAGCACTCTCAAAGCTTTGTTGCATATCTTTTCTTTGTTAGGTCCTTGGGGCCCTTGAGGTGATTTCTCACAAAAACGGCGCTCTACAAATTATCCAATTTTTATTTGTTCTTCTGACTTTTATGTCCGGGTTAAATCTTCCCCATAGGAAAAAACTTAACCCTTCCGCATACTTTTCCACAAATGATCATCTAGTCAATCCATGCTATGTAATTGTACTATTTAAATATAATAAATACAAAACAATACAAGAACAACACGTCAACCCTCCGGAGACCAAATGGGAAAATAATTCACCGACTCCAGATATTTTCATATCAGAGGGTTCGGCTCGATAGAACTCCTAACTTGACCGATAAATCCTACTAATCCATCAATATAAATATTTAAAAAATCTTTCGTAATCCTACATGTATTTAAAATGACTGATTTTTGCATTTTTATGTATAAATTCTTTGACAAATCTAATAAGCCTAAATTTTTATTGAGAGAGCTAGGTATAATGCCAGTAGCCGAAATAATAAATGGTAATATTTTTATAGTCTGAGAATGCTAAATTCTTTTAATCTCATTTCTCAAATCTGTATATTTTCTTATTTTTTCAGAAATAAATTTTTCAATATTTAAATATATTTTTATAGTCTGAGAATGCCAAATTCTTTTAATCTCATTTCCCAAATCTGTATATTTTCTTATTTTTTCAGAAATAAATTTTTCAATATTACAGGAATTTGGAATAGCTACATCAAGTTATTATTATTATTAGGTGATGTTATGTAAATGTTAAGGTGCGTATCAAGATTCCCAAATCTTTTAAAATAACAAGTGCTTAAGAGATGAATAAGATATTTTATAGTTATAGTAAATCGTTATATCGCACATATTGGAGCAATAATTATGTACTAATGAAAATATTTTAACTCAACATTTTTAGTGTGACAATCTGAACCGGACAAATTAACTCTAAATTATTCCACACATTTTTAACGGTACTTCTTCATTTGTACCAAAAATATTCCAACACGGTACATTTGTGGATCAATACTCACCAAATGTCTTCCATATAAATTTTAGGTACAAAAAGAACAGAATGCTAAAAGAGTATTCAAAACTTTAGTTTTACCTGCTGATCAACGCCAACTGCATCAAGTCCCGTGTACATTATGTTCACCCAACCATCCCTCGAGCTCAGCACGAACAGTGACATCAGGGCCTTCCCGAGGTCGTCAAAGTTATATTTTCGGTTGATCCAGACGTTGCCTTCGATGGCTTGGCACTCCGTCTTATTGCGAACACCCTTTATATTCTCTCCTTCACAGTAGAAGAATGCTCCCTTGAATAACTGTCAAAATTATAATGTTAATGAAAATGTAGCTACCTACTGGAAATTACCTACCTACTGGCAATTATCTGCCTACCTTCAGGAATTCAAATATTGGAACATGAAACAAAAGAAATGCTGCTGTCGAGTCCACATTATTTCATTATTATATTTGTGGGGTATAAAAGCAAAAACGCCACTCTCCAAAAATGACGAAATTGAGTTACAAATGCCAATCTATGCGCAATGTCCGTACCTGCAAGATGGTTTTAAGATCCTTAGAAAAATCAACCGCAAATCATTGAAAAATTGAAATGAAAATAAGGTTTAGATGAAAATCACCACTATTCCCAGCAAAATCACCACTATCAACAAAAGCCAATCACAAGTCTGAATTCAAAATAAATTCAACATGACCAATGAACAAATTATTACAACATTTTTTGTTATAATAATTCCCTTTGAATTATTACTAAAAAATCAAACGAAAAATGCGTAGCATTCTTTGATTGTTTTTTTGTGATTTACCAAAAACAGTATTTTTGGAGAGTGGCATTTTTGCTTTTAACCCCCTCATTTACACTGTGCCATTATTCAATAAGAAATAATACCTTTTTATAACGGTGGTGACCCCTACGTGATTGAAAATTTAAAATTAATATATATATTTTTTTATATTGTGGAAATGAGAGAACGTTTTTATCCGAGAATAAGCAGACATACAATCAAAAGTATTGGGCTATTCAGGGGTTGATTGCCTAGTCTCTTTCTTAGCGCGCCTTACAACTACTTAAGAGGCTAGACTTTGCACCACACGCGGAACGTTTAGGTATGTCATTGTCTGTCATTCTGTCCTGCTCTAAATAAGTTAATGCACACTTACGATACATGCGAATGCGAAACATATGAATGGAACAACTGCCGTAAACATCATATTTATTTACCTACAGAAATCATCGCTCGAAAAAGGATTTCGGGAGAAAACATTTTTCTACACCCAAACTTTCACGAAGTTGTAATTTAAAAACAAAAATGTGTTCTCGAAAGAAGAAGCTATGTCGGTATGTTTTTATAAATCTAATTCTTTCCGAGAATTGAGTTAGCAGCACTTTTTCCTTAAATAATATTTTACGATAATTTATACATGTTTGACAGTGAATGTTTACGTTAATACGAAACGCATCGAAAATTTAAACATACCGACATAGCTTTCACCTTCTAGAACTGTAATTCTTAACCTGGGTTCGGTGAGTCAGTCTTGAGGGTTCGGCGGAGGTCAAGACACACCCCCGACTCATATGATTCGTGATGACGCGCCGATTAAGAAGGGTTCGGTGGATGTGCTTATGAAACTGGTGGGGTTCGGTACCTCCAAAAAGGTTAAGAACCGCTGTTCTAGAAGGTTATATAAAAAAAAAAACATTTCGTGCAATTTTCAATGTAGAAAAGTAATTTTTCCCGGGCGTCCTTTTTGTATGGGCCGAAAAGCGAAGTCTATCGTCTTAACAGCATTTTCTGACAGTTACCTGTTAGGCGCTCCGCCCACTGGGGCAACTGAAAACCAACTAAAACCGGCTGTTTCTCTGTCTTGATTGGTCAAAAAGCTTGGTTAACCATAGAAGAAGAACAATCAGCTGACAGTTGGCAACTATCAATGGCCGCCCAGGGCAACCAGTAGAGCAAGTCGCAAGTCACCGCTTGCGTTACCATTGACAACGGGGTTTTGTGTGATTGTGTATGTGCGGGCCATCACATTGTCATACAAAGACAGTTGGCAGTTGAGAGTTTTCAGTTGCCTGAGTGGGCGGAGGCGCTTACTTTAACCAACAAAATGTTTGGTTGATGGTCTATGAAACACATAAAACTAAATACATCAAGTTTAGTGACCATAGTCGATTCAAGCTATGTGCTCCCAGCATGGTGGTCTTTCACAAGAACAAGGACCAATGAACATTTTAAAAATATGGAACAAACATATGTAACAAACAACATTGGTCAATAATTTTTGGGTTATTGTGCCATGTTGCACTTCCTCCTTTTTAAGACACAGTTTTGCACAGTGCTACCACGCTAGTGTCCTTCAACGCTGTCCGAAACGTTGGTTACAGATAGACAAGGTGCAACATGGCATAATAACCCACAAATTAATCTCAAATCATAATATATATTGCCTCTTGCAAACAGAAATTTGAGGATATTAATTACTAACCTAGGAATTGCAGAAAAAAGGGGAAATTTCATGACATCAAAGGAGACTGTTTGAGAGATTCTTCTGCTCCAAAAAGGCTGAGTTGAGATTTAGTGAATAATTAATTTTACCTGCACGCCAAGGATGCCAAATATGATGAAGAATGTACAGCAGATGAGCACTATGTTTCCGATAGGCCTCAGGGAAGAGAGGAGGGTTTGCACAACCAGCTTCAAACCAGGGGCTCGGTTGATGACCCTGAGTGGCCTCAATGATCTCAGCAATCTGAACACCTGCAATAGAAAAATACATTGCTTTACACCGATGTTCCACACCACGACAATATCCCCAATATGGCGGGAGAAAAATACAACAAAATTGTGCTTGCACATATGTAAACTTTTATTTAATTAAAAAATCTTTTGTGCAATGCCCAAAGAGCTTTCTTGTTTGTATTGTGTACAACCAGGGGGAATTATTTGGCCACCCTTTTGGTCAATATTAGGAGGCAGGTAATTTGATGCTTTTAACTAAAAAATTCTCATTGATAGCCACTCGAACGATAGCTACCAAATTTACAGTGCTACACATATACGCTGGAGAAAAATGAGAGCGCTGTTGTCTACGACATATTAGGTGTGGTTGCCAGATTAAAATATAAAGCTATATCGTTTGTTTATACTACACCACCAACTTAGGGGGCATACATTAATTACGTGAGCAAAAATGGGGAGTCAATAAAATCTCACATCAACTTTAAAAGAGTATATATTATTATTAAAATATATACTCTTTATTAATTATTAAAAAATTGTTTCACTTCTGAAGTGTCCCATTTTGCCCGCTGAAAAAGGCTACTAAGAAAAACATTTATTTCGAGAGTAAGAAAAAAATCTCAGGGGAGGAGGGGTCCACTAAATCTTACTTAATCTCACCAAGGGGGGGAGAGGGGTCTAAATTAAAAAAAAACAGATCACGTAATTAATGTTTGTCCCCTTATACGTGTAGCATTGTAGTTAGGTGATTTATTAGATAGATAAATTAAAATGAATTATTATAAATTTAATGATTTTTTTATGAAACGAAAATATATAAGAGGTTTATATGTTTCCGTATTTTTATTTGGAGATATGATATTAATCTCCATCGCTCGAATGGATAGTAAGATATTTACAGGTTGTGGAACAAGGAGATATCATTAAACACCCAATGGCAGTGCTTGTTAGCTTTATTGAGAGGATTGGGCTACTATCAAAAGAATAGAGTGAAACATTAAAGATAGCATTCAGGAACTGTGCAAACCGTCTCCAAATCTAAAATAGTAAAAATTGGCAAAATTAAAAAAGAAATGGGAAGGAAAAACTAAATACGCGAGAATTGTTTGGTGAATTCTTTTATGTCGTAGCAGCAACAATCTTCAGATTGTTGACAAAATCCTTATAATTATCTGTTTTATGAGTTGGCGAAAGTAATACGTTATGTATAAGTAATTATTTTACTCACCCTGAGTATTCCAAAAATCCTTGGACTAGATTCAGACAGAAGAGACATTAGCAGATCTATGATGGATATTATGACAAGGGAACCATCCATGATGTTCCAACCAGACGTGAAGTACGCATCTGGACCATAGAACATTCCGGAAGCAACCACCTGCAAAACATTGTAATTTATATAACTAATTTACATTGTAATCTATATATAAATATAAAAATGAATCTCTGTTTCCCTTGGTCACGCCATAACTTCAGAACGACTTTACCTATTTCATTCATCTTTTTTTAAAAGTTTTCTAATACTTTGTAGAAGGTTCTTACGGAAAGAAAAATTAAGAAAATTGGATAATTTCAGAAAACTTAACGACTATTTTAACTTTGTACTTTTGACAGTTCGCGCATTCGATATATTTAGAGATATTTCCTATACTATTCATCCGATTGCGATAAAAATTTCGTGAGAAACAATTTCTTTATTGAAGTGGCATAGTAACGCATGCCCATAACGGTTATCAGCTAGTTTACAATAAATTTGATTGAATCATTCTTTGTATTTGTGTTGATGTTAACTCCAGACAGAAAGCCATGAGTTCTTCCACAGGTCATCTTTGAAGTTGTTGTGGCAATTTATTATTTAGGCGGGTATCCTGGACCAGACGTAACAGCCAAACTTGCACATGGTCAGCAGTTTACTACAAAATATAGTATCTACCATATAGAAAACAGAAACGAGATTTATTTATTTATTTATACTGGGTTTTTACAGATGTTCGCATTTACATGAGAACAATCCAGTTATAAAAACTCAGTTATTGTACAAATAGGGACATACAATTACAAAAAATCTACAATTACATACAATTAAATACAGATACAAACAATTAGAAAAACAGAAACATCACCAATAAAAAATATACAAAATTATATACAAGCTCACTCAAGTAACAGATATTACAATGAGAGGCTAGAGACATATGAAACACGAGAGGCATGCATACAGAGACGAATGACACAATTTAATTAGTTTAGCATATTTTTTAACAGCGCCAGAACTTTTTTTCTGAATCCGTACAAATTATCGACAAAAATATCTACTTCAGCACACTCTATCTTGTTATATAGTCGATACATCTGGGTCAGAGGGCTAAAGTGAGCGATATTATTTTTTAAATGTATTCAGGTGAAAAATGTTATGACGTCTTAAACAATGGGAATTGGGAACATTTATTTCAATATTGCCAAGACATAGTGTAGTATCAAGATGGGCCATGAACAATTATTATTAGTTTTTCCGCTCGCAAAAAGTCGCCAACACATTACTGCATGTTGCACTTTTGTTTATAACTACACTCCAAATGTATAACTTTCATTGTCTCCGCCGCTTTGATAGTCCATGCAGTTTGATCGTAGCTTACTAACTTGCCGGTTCCATGTACACTGAGAATCAACTCAACCTAACACCTCTGTTTTTCTTGAAATAGTTTTAGGACTCCCCTTTCCCATGTTCCATCTCAAATCTTGTTCTCCTTTGTCCTCCTTCATTCCATAGAAGTTCCCACTCACGAAGCAACAAAGAAGAAGAAGATGATTAAATGAATTACCCACCGCACTGTTCAAAATAATTGTTGTTGCAACTCGCCTTTGAAAACTACAAGTCGCAAGAATCATCACATGTTTCATAAAAATAATAATCCTCGTCGTTTGACATAAAAACTGTGCTGTGCAAGTGCCTTATCCTGAAAGTGGAGTTGGGATCCTCAACAAAAAGTAGGAAATTCGATTCCCGTGTTCCACTTTTCCATTGTGGTATTAATCATTTGTACCTTCTCGTTTCGTTTCGCAAGTTGTTTTTAATTTACATTCAACACCTCTTTAAAGAGTCGTTAAAAGCTAATAAAAACATAAATTTAAAAATAGCCCATCCCCTAACCTAACATAACCTATTTACCCATTTTTTTAATATATTTTTTTCATAACTCTGACTTTTCAAAGGATTGGTTGAGTTGAATACATTCTGAGTTATTCGGTCACCTAACTTTCCATATCTCCCCTGTTTCTATTATCTATTGCACCTACTGTAATTATCTACGCTCAAATCTGAGATGTTAATTTAACTGTAGTCCAGTTCTTCAATAAAATGGCGTTTACCTTCACAAACATCTCTAGCGCAAAAACCCCGGTGAAGACGTAGTTGGCTGTTGCCAGGAAGGCTCTCTCGGTGCTGGTGGGGGGAATGTTGGGCCGCTCCATAGCCAGGGTTATGCAGTTCAGAGCAATGAAGAGTAGGATGACGTTGTCGAACCATTTCCTCTCCACAATCCATACACAAAGACGGCGAAATCTAAAAGAAATTATTAATTTGACTTAACCAAAAAAATATCCACTATAATTAATCGATTAAGAAAGCTTTTTAGTCAGCTTTTGGTCAGCGATCAAAGAGCAACTATAGTTTATAATTGTATACTATTAGTAGATACATAATATTTGGCTTCGCCTGAGTTTCTACTTTTTCTTACTAAAAATTAAGAAATATGAAGTACATAAACAATATAATGCCTTGTCTTATTTTTGGATACCTAGTTAAATCGATGTGTACTAAGTTACGAAGCTATTACAGAAATTATAGTGTAAGCTGAAAATATAGGTGTTGACCTAGAAATTTCAGACAGAACAATCTTTGCTAATTTCATAACACCAGAGCAAACCGGTCAAGAGATTTTATGATAATATGTCATTATTGTAGAATTTTTGGGCACCTTACCTATTGTTGTTTGAAAACATATATAGCGCAAACTCATCCCGTTGTTTCAGGCACCCCTTTGGCTCAAGAAATCTGAAAAGATCCTTGAGTTTTGAGTTGCTGGAGCGGTGTGAGTTGAATTCTGTTATGTTCATATTCCCGTTGTTATTATTGGCGGATGAGTTCAAATCATCTCTGAGGTTCTTGATGTTTGGGAGAGGGTTTGAACTTCCATTGTCAGTTTTGTCCGGCTGGCCCAGGTTCGAGATAATGATGTTTGATGATTTCGGTGGGGACATGGTGTTGAGTTGCTGCTGATTTTGTAGGGTTTGTATCTTCATTTCGCTGTTTTGTTTTTCATTGTTGTTCTCGATGGTTGCAGGATGACAGCCTGAAATTAGACAAATTACAAATTATAAAAATTATTCATTGATAATCTCTTAATCCAATTTAAACATAATTATATGGATGGAAAATTTTAAAAGTGGCCGGACGAGAGTGACACTCGAAGAGGGAGAAAGACATCCATTAACCACTTGGACACATAAGCTTATTTTCACGATAATTTAACGTAGGTAGACATAGGAATGACGTATGCCGCGTACCTGAGTTATTAACCTCCACCACGGACGACAAGATTCAGCGAGCTCGAGAGATGATTCCACCAAACAGGTTAGTTATCATCGGTGAGGTAGCGTCCTCTTTGGTCTTTTATCAGTAATGGTTTATCAATTTTAAGATACCGGAACACCCTCCCTACAGCCCAGATCTTTCTCCCTTGGACCTTTGTCTGTTTGGTCCGCTCAAGAATACTTTGCGAGTTTGTCGATTTCCCACAGACTTGTAGGAAGCGCTGCAAAAGTGGCTTCACGACAGACTGAAAGCCTTCTTCGTGGAAGGAATAAGTAAATTGGCAAGGGAGGGTACTGCAGAAAAATCATGTACATGTTGAACCCCAACCTTTGCGTAAATAAATTGTAGAACAAATAGTGTAGATAATTTTTGAATTGCCCTCGTGTATAGTCAAGTAACTTAATGCTCTTTAGGTCTTCTCAAACATAACCTAATTATAATATTTTAATTAACGAAGATAATATTAGCGAAAGTCAATCGAAAATCCGAAACAGAAAAATCAGAAAAAGATACGGATACATCTGGTACTCGAACCCAGGACCTCCAGCAATTGACGTAATTGTAAATATTGAGCAAAAAGATAAGTGGAAGATTGATAGGAAAAGAGACAAGATAGTTTCTCTAGATTTCTGAATACATATGTAGTTTGTAGTTTGCAAGGCATAATTATATAACTAACTCCTAATGTATTCAGAGCATCCTAAAGGCTATCCTACTAATATTTCTTTTTTTAATTATTACTATTTTATCATCTTAACTTTTTTTATGTACTCATAATATTTACCTACTTTTTCTTTGTTTTCAAATATTCATGTATATATCTTTATGGAATATGTGGGACTGCACTAACCTCCCCACATACTGGAATAAACACCTATTATTTTTATTATATTTTACCTGTGAGTAGATCTGGGGTGAGGGAAAGTCTGTGGCGCGCCAGCCTTTGAGACATGTTGTCATGGTGCTGATTTGGGAATTGTAACTTAGCTGAAATATTGGATTTTTGAGATGGAGGATTTGTCAATCCACCTGACCATGCCACCTAAAAGAAAAACAAAAAATCATGAAATATTCAATTAAATTAGGTTTGCTCATCCATAGAACCAAAATGTTACACATGTAGCAATTTACATTTAAATTAATTACAGACCCTCACAATAACAAAGTTAAATTTCTCGTGGAAACAATGAACTTAAAAGTTTCCCTCCCTACAGCCCGTTGTCAGATGACAGTGTTGTTTTTGAAAAATAACTGTATAAATTTTGGATGTTCTGACCTGTGGCACGGCACTGTAAGTGGATGCTCTACTCCTGATGGAATTTTGTGGGGACATTCCTTTAAAACTATTTTGTGGCGACAGTCCCTTAGTCGACTTATTGTTGGGGGTATCTCCTTGTGTGTCATTTTGAATTCGGTTTGTAGATTGGAGCAGGGCATCGTTTTTACGCAAACCGTGTTGAAAGTTTACTCCAGAACCTAAGAATAGAAATACATAACATTAATTTTCGGATGATTATCACTGAGACACATCAAACTGATAAAAAAAATCGAATACAAAATATCTAACTATAAATTTTTTATTATTTTAAAAACCGCCTGAATAAGGTTTTTAGAACAAATATCTACAAATTAGAGGTTATTAAAAGGTTAAAGACTTTTGAAATGTGGCTTCACCGGAGAATGCTCAAAGTCCCATGGACCGACATGATCACCAACAAAGAAATTCTCAGGCAGGCTAGAGCAGAAAGAGAACTACTCACAATAGTAAAAGTCAGGAAAATTTCATATATGGGTCACATACTTCGAAGGGAGAAATATCACTTCCTCCAACTAATATTAAAAGGCAAGATAGAGGATTGCTGAGGGCCTGGTAGGAGATACATGTCTTGGCTGCGAAATGTACGAGAGTAAACCGGTATTAGAAGTGTGGAGGAGCTATTCCGGGCAGCGCACGATAGAGAAATATTCACCAGAGTGATCGCCAACGTCGGGGGGACCTGATAAGACACATGAAGAAGAAGAAAATCTACAAATCGATGGACTCCACAGCATAATGATTTAAATATTTGATATTGAGTTTTAGAATGCATTCCTCCCTCAGTGAAATTAATATTTTTAAATCAGCAAATTTCTTTTAAATAGCAATTTCAAAGTTTAAAGTCGTACTTAAAAGAATTCATTTCTACTTTATCGTAGATAGCGCGAGTAAAATTATTTTATGGAAAAACCCTTTTTCAAGATACGTTTTAAATATTTGCATCCGTACATGCGCAATATGAATATGAATAAATAGTTTTTTTCCATAAACAAACTCAAATCTTTCGAAAAAGGCTAACAATTGAATCACCGATATTGTTTATGTGCAAAACTTTTTATTCATTATTCATTTTGCACATATTTATACGGGCGCAAACAATTAATTCATCATAATATTTTAAAGTATAACTTGGGAAAAGCGTTTTTCCGTAAAATAATTAAACGCGCCTTATCTATGAAAGAGAAGATAATGAGAAAACTTTATTAATAAACCTATGAAAAAAATTGCTTCAAAGATGGCTCTTTTATGATAAAAAACCACAGATGCTACTTTTCGCTGGCATGTCATGATTTTTTAATGAATTTTCAATTAGACTTACTAAAATGACTATAACATAAACAAAAGTTTTGTTGACTTACTTGAATGATCTCTACCATTGTTCAGAATTATAATAGCATCAGAATCAGAGCCACTTCTATGCTTCGTATTGGAGTTCTTCCTCCTTAAGCTTGGCCTCGATAACTTCCAACTGTACCCCCTTTGAATCTTACACTTGCTGGCATTCATCAGCTGGTTTTCCTCTGAGTTACTCAATTGTTTCTTCTCATTTAATAGACTGGACTTATCCGACGTCGTAATGATGGTGTTATGCGATGGAATCCGAATATCCTTTGCCAGGGAACTTTTTGTTAGTTGAATGTTCTTTTCGTATTGAGTTTGAGAGTAGTTAGAGTTTAAATGATCCAGTTTCTCGATTGATCCAGAGAGGATTGGCTTTGGGATTGGAAGTCTTTCTTGGCCATTTGGCGTTCTTAGTATTTCTCCAGATGGTTGCTGCTTGTCCTTGTCGGATTTGTGTGAGTTTTTGGCTCGGCCTGCTGAGTGTAGCGTCAGGGTAAAACTGTTGGGTGGTTTTAGAAGACCCGGAATGCTGGTACTCTGTGGAACACAATATGTTATTTTATTTATAATGCACACAACAAATAGGGGTTAACATAAAAAAAATTAGAAAGAATTAATAAATGATGAATACCAACCATCCAATCATGGTGTACAGTTTACAATGCTCAAGACGGTTGAGAGCACTTGGGAATCTTGTGCAAATTCACAAAAAGAAATTTAAAACCGCACAAGAGTTTCAATTGCTATCAAATGTTCAGAACCAGTAGGACTTCGGCATTCTTAATTTGAGTATGTAGTGAGAGTGAAGGGAATGGGGGAGGGAAAGAGGAAAGTTGAGAAGTACCTGGCGAATCAGAACTAGTCACCAAACGTATATTATAATAATGGTATGAACTGAAAATTGAAAATTTTTAACTAACACAAAAAATGTACTCACAGAGCTTCTATCGATAGAATCCAAACTATCCAAAAGCGAGGAATGCGACAGGCTGTAGTTATAATTAAACTCCTTGAAGGAGGCCCCGGGCTCCAGCGTGGTGTTGGGAGAGTCCTGTGGCGTGGCTGCCGTGGTAGTAATAGTAGGAAGTTGCGCCCCCTGTTGTAGCATGAGTGACTCCTTCTGGATGTTGCACTTGGGGTCGTCAGGGCGCGCGCGCCGGGACGTACGGCAGTGGTGCCGGCGCGCCCCGCCGTGCTGCTTGTCGTGCTTTTCGTGCTTCTCGTGTTTCTCGCGGTGCCCGTTGGAATCCTTGACCTTGCGAACGTCGTCGGCGGAGCGCCACTGGTTCTTTATCTCGTGCTGAAATTCAGATATAAATTCAAACAAAATTGGCATACACAACTTTAAAACTAATGAAATCGAGTTCGCCACCAGAGTCTCGGCGAAAAACCCAATCCATTTCAAATTAATGAAACCAATAATCGTAAAATTCACCACCCACTCGCGAAAAAATGAATTCATCACGGAAATTCGACGAAGGAAATTAATAAGCACGAAGGACCTGAATTACCCCGGTGACGGCGGTGATGATAGGAAAATTTACTTCAACGAACATCTGACTAGTTCTAACAAAAACCTCATTTTTCGGCCCAAGGGGGATTGTGAGGGAAAAGGAATACAAGTTCACATGGCTAAAAAAACAGTAGGATATTTGTGTGAAAAAATCCCACTTCACTCTCCATACCAATTGCCAAGGAAGAGGACCCAAAGAAAAAAGCCTGAGTCAATCTGCATTCTCTTCGTGTCGTATATATATATATATATGTATATATGTCTATATATATATGTCGTGTATATTTTTTTATTGAATCATGTGTCTCCCATATATTTCCCCCCTCCCTTCATCCTCTCCTATTACACTCACTCTCCCTCTACCATTTTATCCTCTCTCACAAACTTTCTAATTCATTTCTAAATCAGTCAACACTTCTCAAGAACCAACCTGGAATACATATTACCGCATGTCGGCGACCCCCCACACTCCTGACAATCAGACCTACCCGACGGAGACTCGCGGTCTCTTCCACAATAATCATCTTTTCTACCGTGGTAAGCAAATTACCTTATAGTCATTTCGACCCTTTGGAATAACAAGATTCCATCTGTTGCGGAAACGTCACGCGGTTATGGGATCTATGGTAAGCTACCTTAGAGTTCATTATCGCATGACGTTAAAGCAACAGATAGAACCTTGTTATTCCAAAGGGTCGATTTGTCAACAAACATTTCACTAAAATACGTACTGAATAATATTATTAACAGTTTTTACCTCAAATATGGATACATATCTCTATCTGATATCAACATCGGAATAATATTATCTTTAGCCGGGCCAAAGATGCGTATTATAAGACTACCTTAATAAGCGTTGTGTCTCATTCGAAACCGCCCAAGTTTCACTCAAACCCATCGCGACACGGTATTTCCGATAGCTATGGGATCAGTAGCGATGCGTCATCGAAAAAAATATTTATTTAAATTTTACAAAAAATATCATCGGACATCAAAATGACAAATACATTTATGACTCCAAATATGCTCATTAATCGCTGGGTGAAATCTCTCGGGTACGTCCTGTTACACCCTGTATATTATTATTATTTTAAACTATTTTATGTACCCCACACTAAGAAAACATTGTGTTAGATGTAGTTACCCTGTTAAATTGGATGACCTCTATAAACGATTTCATTGTGAAATACGACTATTCGATTTATAAATCTATCCCTCTATCATTCGTATTTATAAATCTCCATTTCAAACCTTCTTCAGTAATCCTCTTCTTATTTTTTAACGCCTATAACGGAGTGAATTTGCTAAAAAGATGTTTAATTATTTGTAGTACAGAATCAGATTTGAACAAACCTCGACTCAAAATATTGACATTTAGAAGAAAAATATTTGATCTTTTATAAATACAATTTTTTAAAATATTTAAACCCTTTAGTACTACCTAGTTGAAATTACCCGTTACATATCACGTAACTTATTCGTAAGTATCTAATATTATTTCAAATAAGTTAGAAAATTTATGTTATTTTCCAGTGTTGATAGTTGGTAGGTATTACATTCCAAACAATATTTTAGACGCATGAATAATGAATTTCCAACGTGAAGTAACAACAAGCTGTGTCCTAAACAAATATGACTCCGAGTGGAAATCACGCCATTGGTCGGGAACCCATTTTCCACAAATGTTTTTAAAAATAAATTAAATTTTTTGTACTCTCCAGCCAAATCAAACAACACATGAACATGTTGAAAATCAGAAAACAAAAAAACCCCCGACCAATATAAATTGCATAGAAAAATAACTGTTTCCCTAACCACTCGAGCGCTTTTTGCCACATTATGGCACTATTTCCAAAACCTCGGATTGCTTTGTTGCCAAAATATGTCAAATTTTCCAAAAATTTTTTTTTTATTAAGACGACCATATAATATATTGTACATTCTAAATATAACAAAATACATATTCTCTAGATTCTTTAAAATGTTTTAAGGTTAAAGATTTAATTATATATTTTTTTTATATCCTACAAATATGTCATAATAGACAAAAATAGGGGAATTCATTGGCTACATAGAACTATAATCAGTTTGTATGTCTCCATATTCAAATTCGGAGGTATGATTTTTTTAAAGGGCGGAAAAATTTCCTTTAGGAGTCCGAGAAAAAATATATTAATTGCTCTGTCGCTCCAGTGGTTCTAAAACAAGTAATAAAAAAATGATAATAGTGTTTTGGTGCTATAAAAATTGTCTAGTTTTGATTTTACAGGCGCCATTTCATCAGAAAATATTAAATCTGCCGTCTTCGAACATTCCAATTTAAATAATTCTTGATCGTCGAAAAATCAATTTACAAATCTTCTTTATGTTAATTATAAGATTGGTGTTGTTTACAATATTTTTCCCTTTTGTATAAAAAACACTTCAAAGGCATACGTAAGTTTTCTTTCTCATAAAAAACGAATGTAACAAAATAGAGGATACAATGGACCTCTCAGCAGCAGAAACATACATACCTTTTTCGTTGTTTGTTTTTGGGGTGTTATGCCGTGTTGTGCTACCTCCTTCTTTAGCCGACGTTTCGGACAGCGTTGCAGTGTCCATCATCAGGGCAGATCCGGCAGATCCGTCGATGTGAATTTGTAGTGTTAAGTGTGTGCTTATTTAGTTGGAAGCGATACCGTGCCGTTAGCTTAATTTCAGAAGAAAGTGAACTACTTTGAAAGGGAAATTTGGTGAAAGCGCAGTATTTACGTTAGCCTGGGGCCCGTCCACGGAGAAATGTAATAATAATAACATACCTATTTGTACATGTACATGATGTCCAGAAGCTAGTAGTATGAGCGGTAAACTGGTGAATCTATATCTCATTTGGAGTCAATTTTGTAGTAGGATAAGGTTTTTGAAGTAAATACTTCTTTACGCACGCTTGACTTGGGGGGTAAGCTGGCGAATGTGTAACGGAAATTGAAATGCGTTGCGAGGCGAACGGGCTCACTGTAGAAGCAAGAGAGAGCAGTGCGCGCGCACATTTTCTTTGAATTAATTTGATGAAATATTTCAGTCAGTATTTTGAAATACCAGTGACGCGCCAAATGCGGAGGGGAGCGGACGTCGAGGCACACGGCTTGATCGGGCGAGGCGAATGATAATAAATTTAAATAAATATTTGTAGAAAATGAATATATGCATAAACATGTATATAGATATTTTATACATATAAACATATATATGGACATAGGTACATATAGTTGGAGCTAATTAAGTATTTACTTCAGTCGTGTGGTCTAAAGCACACTGGTTTTTTAAATTTTATTTTGGCTTTCGTTTTCGAGCAAATTGAGCCCAAAGTTGGTATTTTAGATGAACTTTGAAAAAAAAAATCGGTTGCTTCAGTCTGAATTCTTAAATAGGTACGTTGAAACGTAGACCCGACTCTAAACGTTTTTTTAAACCTCTAGTTGCAGAAGAAAAAGATGAAACGCATTTTTTTTCCGGTTTCTCTGTGTCATTTAGATTCTCCAATTTTTCTCCTGTACTACGAGTTTCCCGACACCATATATAACCATTTAAGTTGGTATTAATAAAATATATACGAATATTTTCTTGATCACAAAAATCACATGAATTCATTCTTGTTCAGTGTGGTTAAAGGAAATTGAACCCTAACTTTTTATTTATTTTTTGCAATTTCTACAAAGATAATATACATATATAGAGTAAATTTAACTAAACTGCTTTAAAGAAACACAAGTATACCCACGAACTGGCGATGCCTATGTGGAATTTTTTTGGTATCATACATTTATGCATACTATTATATTATGTTTATATTAAATATATGTATATATGTTTGTGTGTTGGTATATAGCGTCTAACGCACTATGTATAGATATTTATATACATGCATACATTATATACATGTACATATATTTTTCTGTTTTTTTTAAGTCTATTTATTTTATTTTATTTTTTAATATATTTTGTCTACACAACTACATTGTTCTCTCTTTTTACTGTTTATAAAAATAAATAAAAAAACTTTTATTGTAACTTGTATGTAACAAAAAAAATATTAATAAAAAATAAAAAAAACTGTCCTCTTACCTCATTTTGTGAGATATATATTTTTTATTTTATACAAATAACAATAACCAATGAAAATAAATATATTACCTGTGTGAAGCTTTCACTGGACTCGGATATAGAGCGAGATTCATCGTAAGGCAGATCGTTATTGTCTGAGAAACATTCCGCCGAGAGTTTGGATTTAGCGATCTCCCTTGCCTCGCGCTCCCGCCTCTCGTTTCTCTGCAAAGGTAATTGATTAATCTCTCTTTTAATAAATATTCAATCAAGACCTTTTCCTACTTACCGACAAACAGTTTAGTTATTGCATGTTTTATCCCTAGGCGTTGTTAGCAATGGCGGCTTGTGGCTGTTGGATGTGCTAGAGTGCTAACATTAAAAAAATGGCATTATTGATGTAGTAGCCCAAAAAATTTATTTTTTCCAAAAATCTGTTTTTTGTATGAAGATTTTTAGGAAATTTCAGTTTTGCCGTGCGCCGCACAGATTTCCAAAAGATCTTCATACAAAAACAAATTTTCAAAAAAAATAAAAAAATATATATACTAGATGACCCGCCCACATGATGCTGTGGATAACGAAACACAACGCCATCTATTGGATGGTTACATAATGTAGATAACCAAGTGTTGTGTGAATAAATTAACTCACACCACCATCTGTCAGAAACTTATGGAACTTACAAATAATTTCAAATAATTGTCCCATAAAACTTATTGAGGTTATTAATTGAGATAAAAACTATCCTATCTTTTAAGTTGGACCGAATTACACACAGTAAGCCAAATTTCATCAAAATTGGTTAAGTAGTTCCGGAGTTTACCTAGGACGAACATTGTGACACAAGATTTTTGTATATAAAGATTTATCGGCTACAACGACATCAATAATGGGATTTTTGTACTATCACTCTATAACACCAAAAGTCACGATCCGCCACAGGTTGACAGCCATTCTGGAGGAATACGGAGAAATGTAAAATAAATTGCGATAGTTTTGCAATTTATTGGTAGGTATATAAATAATATTATATTTGGTAAGTATTATTTAAATAACAATGCAAACGCTGTCATCGCGGATATCGTGATTCTCATTGAAAAAAACCTCGAAGTTCCGAAAAATAAAAAATACATACGCAGTTTTGCACAACACTACTAAACACTGAATGGTGTGGTTTAAAATCAACTAGCGACGAAGCTGAAATCAGAACTCGATTAAAATAATTTTTTAAATAAAATAAGCAATATTGTGTATCTTAATTTACCGGCAAGCACAAGATTATTTATGAAGACATAAACAATAGATTTCCGGAAAGTGTTAAATTGAATAGAGGGTTTCTGGAAACCCCCAGAAAATCGCTGGATATAAATATGTCGCCAATGGAAGCATATGGAAATGGTCTCACAGCTGGGGACAAAACACATAAAATTTTTACTGTCCACAAATTTACAGCCGAGATAAAAATATTTATCTGATTTTACAGCTCTATGAAACATGCCATAAAATATAACACAACTAACAACTATGCTGATGTGAACATGGTTTTATGTGATATGTTGTTTATGAACATACTTTTTTACTGTTCGTTGATTTAATTAAGAGATATTTTAAAATAACAATAATTCTCTCAAAAATAATTGAAAACACAATAATTGATGACAGGGCATTAAACTATGGATATCTTGTTACGGATCTACTATAATTTATTTAACATACTGCTAGAATTAAATTATTAACTTTGACAAAAATATTTACTGTAATGAAAACAAAGGTGGGTAATCTGATAATGAAAATATAAAAAAAATAATAGACACACCTTCTTTTGTAATAACAAAATATGAAGTCTATTTATTTGAATTCATAGAAATATAATACTCAAAAATATTTTTCTCATCGTAAAAAATAATAAACATATATTATTTATAGGGGAGAAACAAATTCACGAAACATTCAATTTATTTCCAATTTAGACAAAAATCTGGCCTTTCTGTGTATTATTTTGTTATTTTTTATTATACGCGATATTCATCAAATTAAGGTTTTTCTGTTATTCTCAGGGACACAAGATAGTTTTTATCTATTTTAAAGTAGATCGTCGTACTTTTACAAACTTTGACATTCAAAATGAAAAACACTATTACGTACTAGTTATATTTCTCATACTGTACCTCTGAGCTGAATCCTTCGACCAATATGGCCACTAGCAAATTAAAAAGCACATAGTTTCCAAAGGTCATAAGAGCCACAAAATAAAGTGCAGCCCAGTGACTAGTCTTTTCCATGCCATTGAATAATACTATGTTCCAGTCTTCTTGCGTTAAGATCTGAAAACATTATACATAATTTAGACGACGAACTGTTTGATTGAAGAAAGAGTTTGAAGTATTAATATATACAGATATTAACAATCTTCAGATTTAATATACTTAATTGAAAATTACTCTGGTGATGTTTTTTATAAACACTTTCATCTAAAATTCTTTTAAATAAGAAAGGTATTTGAAAGTATCATAAGTTTAGAACGATATTCGAAAATATAACATTTGTTTAATATTTGAAATTTTTATATAAATTTAGAACACTATTTGAAAATTTTAAATAATTTTAGAATGATATTTTAAATGATCATTATAAGCTTAGAATGTTATTTGAAAATATTATAAATACATAATTATTATAAAGACACGTGTTAATAAGATACAAATAGAGTGAAGCTTGTAAGTAGATATGTGGAGAAAAGTGTACATCAAAAAGATTTAAGGTGAATAGTATAATCATTGTATAAGTTTGTAATTAGAGACTATTAAATTAATTATATTTTAACGAGTAAAGCGTTGATTGTTAGTTAGTGCAGTATTGTCGTGGGCAGGAAGAGTGATAGGTACCGGGTAAAGTATTATTTTACATAAATAATAAAGTAAAACAAACACACCAAAACTTATATCTTGTCGGTAAAACAGCAATGTTTCGCTAAGTCTTAATTTAAACTTTCAAATCATGGTTACCACGAACCCTCCACTTTCTTAATTTTATTTTGCTCGGGGATTATTGTGAATCTTTTATCTGGTTATTTATTGAGGGTAGACAGTCGTAAATTAAGTTCAAAAGATACTGGTTATTTTCTTCAGCAAAATAAAGTTGAATAGTTTGTTTTTTCAACATTTCTAATAGAAAGCAAACAATTGAAATTTGTAAAGTACAGTATTTATATTTAACATTTCCATTTATTTATTTTAACAATGTCACTTTGACTAAAGTTTATTTTGGAAATAATTAATGTTTCACCCCAATGAAGTCAAAGTGAAAACTGTCCACAAAAATTCTATAAAAAAGAGTTTAAAAAAATATTTTATTATGTTAAGTAATTTTAGAACATTTTCAGTTATTTTTAAGGCGTTGAATTAAAAATGATGTTATTTGCGAGTCAAAAATTTTTTTAGACTTTCAAAACATTACTTATTTATCAAACCATGCTTATTATAATAGTAAATAAATAATAAATAATTAAGTAATTTAAAATATTAAAATAAATATGTACTTAAATTTGTCAAAAATACCGTCCATACTTTTTGATACTACTGTTCATAATGAAAGCATATTTGTATGATAAATAATTAAAACATGTTATTTTAAGGTGAGTTGAAACACGATTATTTAGAGAGATACCAGATTTTAAGAAATACATACATTTATTTGCTAACGTTAATGGATTGTCACATCAATTTGTCAAACAATCAAGATTAAGGACCAGTTGTTTCGGAAAATTTCACGTTTGAATTTCCCTCAAATCGACATTCACCGAAAAATTGGGTTGTTTCAACCTCCGTCAGAAGAAATTTCATCGAAAATTCCATAGGACCAGTTGTTTCGGAATTCCCTTCAAATTTGAATTTCCTTCAAATTTGAATTTCCTTCAAATCGTCATTCACCGAAAAATTGGGTTGTTTCAACTTCCGCAGTAAATAGCAACAAACAACGTTCGATAAATTTGAAAATTTTATTCAAGTGTTCCCCGCCGAATCACAATTTTGACGTCTGCGCATGCGCCTCCCATTATTTCGCTAACCGTTCGGACTCGGCTGATCACATTCACATCACATTTCTATAGTATTTTCACTGCTGACGGAAGTTGAAACAACCCAATTTTTCGGTGAATGACGATTTGAAGGAAATTCAAATTTGAAGAAAATTCAAATTTGAAGGGAATTCCGAAACAACTGGTCCTATGGAATTTTCGATGAAATTTCTTCTGACGGAGGTTGAAACAACCCAATTTTTCGGTGAATGTCGATTTGAAGGAAATTCAAATGTGAAATTTTCCGAAACAACTGGTCCTAAGTCAATTTAAAATTGAATTCTTTACTTCAATCAAACACGTGTGATATAATACAAATTTGATCTTTAAACATTATGTTTTGATAAATTTTAATAAAATTCAAAAGTGCGGAAAAGTAAACAAGGAATAAAAAGAACACGGCTAAACATTTGAATGCGGAATGCAAGGATTTTCGTTTTAATTACAATACTGTGCATTTCGGAATAGCATTCTAGGATTTTATCTTTGGAAAACATTGTTGACATAGAAAACACATGATCAAGCGACCCATTCATAAGCTTTGTGATGAAATTTGAATACTTGACAAATTATAACAATAAAGCAAGAAAAAACTGTTTGTTTCTGAAGCGTTAAATGCTCTCAATAAAATTGTAGAACTTTTCTCTCTGGAATTACTTGGCCATTTTTTCTTAATATTGACATATTAGCTCGATAAGAAAAAAAATCCATAATGATATTTTAAAAATCAAACGAAGTCAGTGGTAACTATTTAAGTAAGTACTATCCATTAATCCATTACTAATGAGGTGGTTAAACGGATCAAGCTCAATTTCAAGAACAAGTAATGCCAAAGGTTTAAAGAAGATATACTAGGGGCTACTATCTGACTTCGACATACGTATTTTATAGGCTTTTTAACGCAGGCTCGGGTGATGGGTCAAAAATGACCCAGTGTTCGCAAAAAATATTACTAACGTTATTATCATGCCGTTTCCCCGCAAGGAGAAGGCAGAGGGGACGGACCGCCAAACAACTTGGTCTTGACACACACTTCTTGCCTCATTCACATTCATAAATCTTCTCATACATACTCTTCTATTATTCTGACGCTTTCCTTGGGCGTCCTCGACTTCTTCTACAATTTATTTACCGTTATTATTACGCCATGGTTAATTCGTTAGGTTTAATTTCCTTATGAAATATTTAGCCACAATTTTTTGTAGTTTTGTCAACGCCCCTGAGGTGATTTTTCACCAAAACGGCACTATATAAGTCAGCCAAATATTTATAATAAAATATTTATAATTATATATATAATATCATTATTATTTAATATTTTAAAACTCACGATGGAACCCACAAGACGCAGCAAATAAATTATTTGGGTTGACTTAGAAATTTCAGACAATTTAAAAAAATTATTTTCGTGATACCATTGCTCTAGAACGAGAGTTTTGGTTGCTTTAGCCAAACAAACAGCTGCTCTACAGTAAAGATTAAATTAAGAGACACACGTAAATCATTCACTTCTCTGCAAAAAATAAATAAACTTCCATGTTTAATGGGCCGCTCGGATCATCAGTGTTTTTAGACCAACCTTAAGCTAATAAACTACAGTGATAGGGGTGTCTACGAATGACGCATGCTTCACCCAACGCTAACACTAACGTGTGGAATCAAGACATACCTGAAATACGGTGACGGTTGCCCACAGAATGTTGTTGAAGTGCTTCCGGTCGCACTCGCAGCGCGGGTGAGCCGCCACTATTTCCGGGCAGGTGCACTCCCTCTCGTTTCCACTATCGTCCACAAACTTGCAAAACTTACCCCCAAACAGGTACATGCCGAGGATGCTGCCGCCGGAAGGGGGTGGTGGGTGGAAAATTAAATGAATACATGTTGGCTCTAATGCTGGATTGTTAATCTTTTGTATTAATGAAAATGCAAAGCTTCGAATTATAATAATGTGAAAACGTTTTTTTTGAAAAATCGTTAATTTATTTTGGCTCATTCGACCATGCTTTCACGGAAGTTTAAATAAATAATATAAAATATTTTATTAAATGTACGTTTTGCTTTCACGGATAAAATATACGTTTTGGGTAGTAACAATGCTTGAAACTTTGTCCACTCTTTATTTTAACTACCGCTTTCATAAATAAACAAAAAAAAACTGAACGAAAGCTAAGTTGATATGTTTTCATTTAGCTAAAAATGACGCCATAAAGTGAATTTGGGAAAAATTCAAGAAGTACACGGTGAAAATATTTATACTAAAATACGATCATTTTATTCGTAAAAACGGTTAAAAACGGGACTGAAGTTCTTACGAACAAATTAACAAGGTTTCAACGTTTATTGGCGGGAAAATGTAAGAATAATTTGTTGGTTCACGTACGAAATTACGTAATTTATATCATATATATATACGTAATTTCGTACGTGTACCAACAAATTATTCTTACATTTTCCCGCCAACAAACACTGAAACACTGTTAATTTTTTCGTAAGAACTTCAGTCCCGTTTTTAACCATTTTTACGAATAAAATGATCGTATTTTAGAATAACAATTTTCTCCGTGTAAGTTCAGTAAATTTAACGCTTACATTTACACTCCATAGCTTGAAGTAGAATCTCGATTTCATTACTAGTACAAACATTATTTTGACTGAGAATCTACTCATTACCGATAGACGAAATTAACCGATATCGATATACATTTAATCAACCAAACAAGTGATGATTTTGATACCACTGTTAGTGCTGCCGATCTGCAAAAACTATGCGAACGTACGCCACTTTGAATGTACCCACTTTTGATGTCTAGTCGAGGTTAAACTGGAAAAATTGTGTGAAAATAAAATTTAGCGCCATTGGTGCTACCGATATTCTGCAGTCGCTCAGTTTGATTAGTGAAAGCGGCCTATGCTTCCAAATCTATCGATCAACCAAGCAATATTTATGTATGTAAATACAAGTGATTTATTAATGTTTCAAATTTTGTCAGCTACCTTTGAGCAAAACATACATTTAAGCGTTCACATTAAAACATTATAATAATTTGTAATTCCGTGATAGAACTCAATTCGTGATGCAATTATTAAATATGTGTGACATTTAATTCGGTGAGAATGTCGATGTCGAAGACGTGCCCGTGTTTGGGTAGCGATTGATTGACACAGCATTACCTACATATAATATACACATTAGGTAGATGTTACTTAATAGCTATTTTCTATATTTGCTATAAGGTGACCTGTGAGGGGTGCTACGAATCTAGAATGACAGGTTCGTACTCATTCGATTTATATTTATATTAAGGAATGAGGGGCTACCAGGCACATGTCATTATTTTCTGTTGTAAATTAACTAAAAGAACTTTACAAATGACCCTTACTTTAGAATTAAAGGTAATCATTGTCGTGATTCTGATTTGAACCGATTTCAATTAAATATTTTTTTTCGTAAAGGACTGATTCTGCTTCAAATATACATCAAATTATCATTAAAAATATATCGTTTGAATTGAATTTCACAGATAGACATGATTTCTTTTTATATCGTTAAGTTACACACCGCACGTACCTGTTATTGTGAATGACAAATGGCTAATTTGCAATTTCGTGATAGATGGATTGTAGATATTAAAGTATACCTAAGTGATTTAATTAGGGTGACGTGAAACGATTGCTTACACTACACACTATGGATTAAAATCTCTTACATATTATTACCTTATTTTTTAGGTACACGATGATGGATCCGAAAGATTAATGTTTTTTTATAAAACATAGTTGAATAACTTTTTTTCTAGGCTTAATTAATATTATTGTTAACATAATTAATCTCCATTCGTATTGACGTCAATAACACATGTAAAGCCGTTAAAATCAATGATAATTCAGTGAATTTGAGAATAATTCAATTGAGACTTTTCTCCCAAACTGTGGAACATTTGTGAAATATTCCGATTTAAAATTAAAAAATTTCAAAACACATATAAAAATTTCAAGTATTGGTTAAATTATCATACATTTGAACTGCTCACATAGCTAGAACAGATGAAACAATTGAGCCTTGCAGTAGCGAACTGCCAAACCGTAGCTCCCGCTACGAAACTCAATTAGTTTGTGTGCTCTACGCCGTCGTAGCTCGTAGCACGAACTAGTTTGAACAATTGAGGATATTGACACTTGGATGACAAATAGGGGGTAGGGTAGGATATTAAATGGTCAACCGGAGGTCCTGATTCATTGATCAATGAGGTGAAACTTCCGTTTACAGAAGAACAAGTATGCTGATTTGGCGTGTGAATTATTGATTTGTTCGTATAATGACAGTCAATGTAACAGCTAATTGATTATAATTTGTTTATATGTAAAACGTGATTTTGATACGCACTTATTTATTTTTAAATTTATTATTAAAAGGACATTGAGTATTTTATGTTGTGTTATTTTACAGGTTTCTTTACAACAAAGGGAATCATGTACGTTAAAATAAGCAAGTGATATAAATTTAAATTTGGTTTAAATTTTATTCAATAGGTACGTTCAGCTTTTAAAAACAGAGCAAGAGTGTTAGAGCAAAGGGAAAATAAACAAATTATATGACAGATATGAAGCATAGAGACAGTTTTTGCTTTTTGTAGTAAGTAGGTACATTCTAGGAAGTGTTTCAATGTAGAAAAGGATTGGATCAATCGAGTATTTCTTGGGAATGCTGATAGTGGTTAGAAATAGTTTGACGCGGTGATTGCTAGTGTAAGGCATGGAAAGTTTATGGTATGGGAAAGTACATATGAGTAAGTCGTACGGACCGTTCTTTGAATATTTTATTTGAATAGATTATTCTTAGCAAAAATATTGCAAGTATTAATTCATTACTCGGCCACTAGCTTTATTAGCGTGGAAAATGTGAAACAAATTCAATGAAAATTATTTGTTAATGAAACGTTGAATTTTGAAAATTACGTCAAAAATTGTTTTAGTAGATATCAAAATTCAATTAACAAGAGGTAACAATGTACTTCTTTTCTCGGTAAGGGTTGAGCAGAAAGTTTCATGCCATTTTGTTGAGCACCTTCAATGTTGTATTTCTGAAAACAGCCGATGGCTGTAAAATATACAGATCCCTTTTTATTTTTGTCTACCTTAATTTTGGAAAAGAATCGTCGTCTGAGCTGCTCTAAGGACATGTGAAACAAGTATGGACGATCTAGAAATAGCATAATCAAATCAATAAGTGCGTGGATAGCTCCAAAAATGTTGAAATGATTTGTTTTTACAAATGAATCGTACCTACATGAAAATGCATCAAAGCGGGGCTTATAGTATACAAAAGGAAATGAATAAAATTTAGAAAAAATGTATTAAGTAATAAATAGGAATCAAAAGAATCATCATGCATAAGAAGAAAGCATTCATTAGTCAAAGGTAAAATACTCGATAATTTGGCTCTATTTTTCAATAATACTTTTTTACTGTACCTTACATTACGCTATTATCCAAAGACTTACAAACACCTACCTCGGAGTGGAATAGTTTTGTGGGAGACCCGTGCAGGTGTTCCGACCCGTTAGTTATATTACTGTTTAGTATTGAATCTTTGTGATGGTTAGTGAAAGATGTCTCTCGAGGAATGAATACAATGTGAGTGTGACTACTTTGATCTATGGCGTTCCAGCCGGACAGCTTGAGCCCGGAGAACATAAGGTTAAACTCGGTTAACTTCAATCTACTTTATATGTATGCTAGAGGCGTTAGACGTATCTTATGTGTCGGAATTCATCGTGGACCTATGTTTATGACTAAAATGGGATGTTTCTGTTATGTGTTGGTTTACATATCGCATATCAGGCGCCCTTAGTCTTGTCAAAGCGTGTTACGAGCAAATGTTAACATTTATATTGTGGACTGCCTATGTCAATGAGTGAAATTTATGATTCTGCTGTTTGTTGGTGTTTATATCGCATATTAGTCTCGTCAAAGATCTCATGAATATTATGTGAGCGTTGCAAGCGTGATACACACATATACTTTAGGCGTATTTTATTCACCACAGACCTATGTTTATGACTAGTATGGAATGTTTCAGCTATGTGTTGATTTCTATGCCAATCAGCCAAGGCCTCTTAGTCTTGTACTAAGCTCTCATGAATATTATGTGAGCGTTGCAAGCATGATACACATATATACTTTAGGCGTATTTTATTCACCACAGACCTATGTTTATGACTAGTATGGAATGTTTGAGCTATGTGTTGATTTCTATGCTTGTCAGCCAAAGTCTCTTAGTCTTGTCAAAAGCTCTCATGAATATTATGTGAGCATAACAAGCATGTTACAAACAATTGTTGGCATTCATTGTGGGCCTACGTTAGTGACATCAGTGGGGTGTTTCTGATATGTGTTGAAATTGAATATTAGCTCCAGACAAGTTGTATTGTCAAAGCTACAGATATCAATGTCAAAAAGCGGTAGGCGAATTTTGTAGATATGGGTATTTTCCGGGGGCCTATGTTAATGACTAGTGTTGTTTGTTTTTATGGTGTGTTGATGTTTTGTGTTGTTTATTGCGCATGTTAGCTCCAAAAAAGTTATCTTGAACTTTAGCTTATTACAATAGCGTTACTACAGTAGCATTTTTCTGCTATGTGTTAGTATTAATATTGCACGTTAGTCTTGTCAAGTCTTTAACATTATGTGAGTATTAAAAGCGTGTTACAAGCACGTGTTATCTTGCTAGTGTCGGTATTCACCAAGGGCCTAAGTTAATGACTACATTAGAATGTTTCTGATGTGTTTTGATGTTTACAGCGCATGTCGGCCCCAGGCCAGTTAGTCTTGTCAAAGCTCTCATAAACATGTGAATAGAATACCTGAAAGACTGTCACAATAGCCCACAAGAGCGAATCAAAGTTTTTGCGGTCACACTCGACATCCTCACTGTCACGTGACCGATCGCAGAACTTGCACCCGAAGAGGTTCATTCCGAGGATGCTACAAGCAGGGCAGACCATCCAACAGTATTAAAACATGTGGGCACAATACTATACACGGACACGGGCACTCCGCGCACTCGGGCACGGAGCGTGGACACTCACAACTCACACAAACATGGACATGATACAAGAGACAAGGGACTTGTTAGTTCGCTCAATTGGATCATACTGCGGTTAGTACGTTTGCTTCGGGAAGCAAATCTGGGCTCGCGAAAATATCGTATCAGATGGAGCAATTTACCAAAATTTGTCAAAATATATCGAACAGAGGCATTTAGTAAATTCAAAGTTTACGCTGCAATCGAACTTGGATACAAGAGCACGCTCATAACAAAATCACTGCTTTAAGGAGCCAAATGCTTCATTAGTTCATTTTTTTTACAGAATTGTTCAAAGTTGTAACAAGCATACTCCATGAATAGACCGAACAAAACTTGATGACCAGTGGATCACTGGAATTTGTACTAATTTTGATATCTCAAATTCTTATTTATAATCTTACTTAATACTTAATATTATAATCCCGAAAGTTTGTATGGATGTATGTGTGTTTGTTACTCTTTCATGCAAAATTTACTGAATGGATTTTAATGAAACTTTACAATAATAAAGCTCATACATCAGAATAACGTAAAGGCTATAATTTATAAAGCCAGCTATTTATTTTTATTTTTGTTTTAATTATTGTTTAATAGAAAACGTCAAAATTTGAGAATGACATTTTGCAAAACAATGATTGTAAAATCAAAATTCTATTTTGGAAAATATTTAAATTAGTGAATTTATTTGAAGTACTCGCCTAATACTTTGAATCGAATCAAGAATTACACATATTTTAAATTAATAGGTTAAGAATTTTGGTATGAACGTAGATGGGACCTAGGAAAAGAAAATAGATTACTCGAAGTACTAATCCTACGCAGACGAAGTCGTGGGCAGAAGCTTGCTTGTAATAATTTTGATATCCCAAATTCTTTTTGAAATGTTCGATAAACATGAAAATATGGCTGTAGATTAACGTTTCTATAAGATTACACACCCATTTACGATCTAATCATAAGTATTTTACGAAAATTACGTAAATTTTTTTTTTTCGTAATATAGTGCGTGAGATAAGCTGGTAAGTACGTGGTTATTGAAATCATCGTGAATACAGCGAGTAACTCATAAAGTGTGTTTATTTTATTTGTCTGCTTGTTATAACCAAGTGTGACTGCATTTACCAGATAAAAAGTTGTTGGTTTGCATTGTAATTAATAAAAACTATTGTGGTAATGCTGTTCTTAAGTATGTTCACTCATCTTTGATACAACATTTCACAAAAAGGTAGGGACTGGAACAACATTATTGCACTTAAAAGTTATGGGCTTAAAATCGCAAAAAAGCTTTTTCATAAAATCAGCAGCAAAACCAAAACATTTTGTGAGATTCAATATGGAAACGCGTTTAAAAGTATTATTATGATATCGCCCTAAAACATTTTATAAAATGTGATATAGCAAGGTAAACTTAACTTTGTGCTCTTTACAAAGATTATAGACTTAAAAGGGGGAAAAATACAGAAGCAACGTTCTGTGAAACGTTAATTTATTTAGAGTTTGCCAAAAAAAGATTCGCAAAATAATTCAAAAGCAAGTAGGTACTATTCAGTTCGAAGAAAGAAAAGTAAACGTTCCGATAAAAGGTTTTAAATTTTGGAGGTTGTCAGGCGATGTAATTTACTTTTGCAGGAAGATCTACGCATTTATTGTTTTTTTCCCGTAGGTCGACGTAAATAGTTCTCTTATCTCATCATTTAATTTTCTGCAAAAAAATGTTGAAAACATTTATTCCCTTTAATGAGATTTAATCACGAAGAATAATAAAAAAATCCCAATTTTCACGTAAAATATGTCTAGAATTTTATATATGACATAAATAAAATTATAAATATAGATTTTAACAAGTCTTATTTAACGAAATTTTAACGAAAAATCACCCACTGAAATTTCATGGTTGAAGGGTAAAACACAGTTTAAATACCTGACAGCTGCCATTAAAAGGCGGGAAATCGCTGTTTTTAAATGCACGTCATTCGAACCTATTTTCTTCCCTCATTATCTATGCACCATTAACCAGAGACAAACATTACCATCTTGATGGAGGAACGAACGAAGTTGAGCCATGGTTTTAACAGGAACTTGGTATCTACCTAAAATCTTGACTACAATTAACACAATCTTAACTGAACTGAGATAGTTCGGTTCGTTAATTTTTAATGTGTTGTTCAACATATTTTATAGCCTGTTCGCTGCATTTTGTATATATATACGGTGGATTCAGGAACTTTACACACAATGGATAAACTTTTAAATTCAAGTACGCAGAGGTAGTTTTTCAATGGCCTTGATAACGTTAATTTTAAGAAATACAAATTGCGTATTCAATTCTACAATTGTATTTTCACGGCTATAAATTGTCTTGATAGTTCAGTGGTTTAGAGGTAGCACGGCTCAAATCTCGATCGCGGCAGTACCTATCATATTTTCTATTGGGACATTCCAGTTGTTATAAAACCTATGAAAACTAAGCTCTTAAAATGTTAAACAATAATCAAATTTTTAAAGAAATATTCAAGTTTGTAATGCAGTGGCTTAATCACAATTTAAGAATGACTTGGAAGACAAAATAGCTGTTACGTTAACATTTCCGTACCCGGATGATCGGAAAAAGTGTTTTAAAAGACTAATATTTTAAACAAAAAAAATATATTTGAATAAGCTATTGTTTCACAGGCTTCGCTTAGTTTCAGTTGTTTCACAGAAATTCACATGACAAAGTCGTCAAATGGCCATTCGGCGCCAATCGGCGCCATCTTGTTCTTTTGATAGAAAACCTTTTCCGTTAAACACAGATTCTAAGTAGGTTTCCGCTTTTGAACAAATTGTGATCAGCAGAAGAGGACAACAATCTTGAAGTTAAGCTTTTGAGCTACTTACAATTTGATAGAAAGTTGAAATGCACTTAAAATCGGCATTTAATGAGGATCTTTCAAATGTAAAAAACCTAAAATGGTGCTGAATGGTTATTATTTGATGACAATGTTACATTTGAAATTCTGATGCGAAACTAAATTTTGTTTTAAAATTCATAGATAAAGGAAACTTCGTCAAAAACGCTCTTATGAAACGGATATCTAATATCAAAGAGATCCATTCAAAGGGGAGAGTTTAAACGATATCTTAAAATAACAAAGTTAAATAAGATAAAATGAACAATATCCAGCTCGAAAACGTTCCAGTAGTACCTACTTGTCGTGTAGCTGAAATTGAAAGCATAAAGGCGCATTTTACCTTTAGTTAAGGTACCTACTTTAATTAAACTTGCGAGAGTTTTGGGAATATTCTATTAGGGAGCAAATTAAGACTGATTTCTCGGAATGTAAAAAGCAGAGAGAAAACCTTCCGACGTAATGTTTTTTCAGTTAGTTAATGAAGATTAGCAATGCCCTAAAGTAAGTTGATTTAACTTTTTGTTTGGGAATGCGAATCTACCTTTTGTATAGCGTAATGTCAACTTTTCTTGATTAAAGCATGTAAGGTTTTATCTAATAATTAAAATGGATCACATCTTTACTGGAAATTAATCGCATTCGATTAAAAACAATTTGTTGAAAATATTATAATGTTTCATCTGCTAAATCACTTGATTATTTAGAAATGATTGTCTAAATATGACCATCACGATTGATTAAACGCCATCCAATATTTTTGAAACACCTTTAAAATTAATCATAGTCATCCATCTATTTATTGCAAAATCCATGGATTATAAATTGAGCCTCTATCAATAACGGAAGACTAAACCCGACAGCTATTACCCGCTGTTTAACTTAATTATCGGTGTAGGTAGGTTAATTATAATTAGAACGGTTCGACTGTTATCGTTCTCGTTAGCGATGATTGATATTTTGGCATTCGTCGCCATACTCGTGCACCGGGTAATTTGTCGAGAGATTAATTGCATGTTGCCCTACTTGCATTTTGGCGCCGAACATTGCCATTTGAGCATAGATAAAACATTGACATAGATGGGAAACCAGGTGCGATATTGTAAAATTATGCAACCTACTTTGAGCGGGAATAAAAATTTTTTTATTCCTATTTTTAATGTTTTATTTTTATCATAAACGATTATCAGATATTTAGGGGATGATTTTTTTTATTTGTAAATTAATTGTTTTAACAATATGTTTAGCACCATACAGATGAAATTAAGAGGTTGGCATGTACAGGCAAATCATTTTAAAGAGAACATGTTTGGATGTACCATGTATGACTCCGATAGGTTCGAAAGTTTCAAAACTAGTTTGGAAGTTTTTCGAACTAGTTTGGAACACCCGACCATGGTCCCCTCTTACCCTGCAAATGCCCAAAGATATGGGGTGCGTAGTGATGTTTATCAAATATTATATTGTTATTAGAGTATGCTGAGGATATAACGATATAAGCCATGAAAAAGTTGATTTTCGCGGCCAGTCGAGTTAATTTTACACAAGAAATATGATGTAATTATAAGCTAATCCCTTTATATATATAAATATGTTGTAAAATCAAAATGGTCATATTTTGTATTTTAATTTGCATTGAAAAGGTCAAGCATTAAAAAGGGAAAAAATAATAGTATCTTTAAAATGATTTACCTGTAAGTGGACGCAATCATTTTGTTGGGTAGAAAAAACATTTTTTTTCTATCCAACGAAGTTGCATAAAAAATTCGTTGCTAAATAATATAAAAAGGGTACAGTTTTTCTTAACAGGTCACTGGAAACACGATTACATATCTATATTTTTTTGAAATGTCTAATCATATTTAAAACTAATATGTAATTTATTTTATTTTCATAAAATAACTTTTATAATGAGCATACTTGGTACAAATGAGTTAGTTTTCATGAAAACCATTTAAAAGTTTGTTATCTAAGGATTATGATAATAATTTTAGGGTACTATTCTATTTTACTATTTAGAAACATTTAGAAAAGCTTAGTTAGGCTCAGCTAATTTGGGTTTATTATATTTATCTCTAAGCTTTAGACATTAAACCCAATCTAAACCTTTCAAAATACTTCCATCTGTAGCTTATTCGAATTGTTAGAAAACCACCTCATTTTACCGTTTAAATCTCAATGAGAATTGTATTATAAGGAAATTAAAATTGAAACGAACCTGAAGATGAATATGAAGAGAACCAGCAGTGAGAAGAAGATGGCAACATTGTCCATAGTCCTCAGCATTACAAACAGTTGCCGCCTCAAATTTGGCATGAAGCGGACCAGCTTCAGTATCCTCAGCAGACGGAATGTTCTGAGGACCGACAGACCTGAGCTTCCTTGTTGCTCTCTCTCCCCCATAAAGGTCTGCGTCAGCTCAAAAGCACTAGTGATGGAATTGTTGAGAAATATAATAAAAAGTTGAGTACCTACCTATCACATCAACTCTATATAATGATAGTGACAAAGGTAGTGTTGAAATAAATCTTTATCTAAAAAAATTGAGTTACTTATTTTTTATTGTCGGATTCAATAATAATCTGTATACCTACGTAGGTATTATAAGCCAAATCATTATTAATTTGAGACTTTTTTTTGATAATATTCACCTTTTGGTCCGTTTAAATAGTATCTACATTTTTTAAAACTATTCTTAACTAAGGAGACAGTTGTCAAACAACGTTTTCTTTACAAACCGTATTGATTTATAAAGGTGTTTTGAAGGACGAATTTGTGAAATGAATGAATTTGATATCTTTATTAAAATCTCTTCCCCTTTTTCATAAACGACACATATGACGGGAAGATATTTAATGCGCAGGTTAGAGTGGCTGGATTAAAACACGTTTTTATAAATACAGGCTCCCTACAGACTGCTAATATACTTTGCAAGAGAAATTTTAATGTTACTTTCTTAATTGAAATGAAATGTGATTAATTCTATACATTTTATCTAATGAACTTACAGAGCTTTGCGTAGGCTAAAAAATTCAGCAATGTTTTTTGCCATGCTTTTTTTGATGTCGCTTAACAAACTCCTATTTGGTTACTCCACCGTTTGGAGGAAACACAACTTCGTTAAGAATTGTGAAAATCACAATGCAGGACTGAACAGGATCGCTATAATTTGAATCTTACCTCAATACTACAATGACTCCATCAAACACATTGAACCCATTAGCAATGTAACCAAACGGTCCTTCCGCTATAACTTTCAGCAGCATCTCCACTGCAAATATTGCAGAGAAAACTACGTTGCTGATTTCAACAATCACCGTCAGTTCCTCTGGTTGATTGTGGTATTCAATTCCCATGGACAGTGTGTTGATCAGGATGGCTAGCAAGATTCCTTGTTGGAAGTATTTGTGCTCGACCAATCTCTTAACCGCTCTTCTTGTTCCGCCTAATATTCCTCCAAAGAATCTGTACGTTCTGATGATGATCCTCATTAGTCTGGATCGCTTTTTCTTTTCTTTCTTTTGGACAAAACCTATTTCAAATTGTTGCATGTCCCCGCAGCAGGAGAAATCTTCATCTAGTAGCATTTGGTTTGGTGGGGACATTCTTTGTGATTCGTTGGGTATTGAGTTGGGCCCAGTGAGCGTGGAAGTGTTTCTCTTTGTGATGCCTTTGGTCAAAGAGTCGAAGAAAGAGTCCAAAGCCACCTGGCCTGTTGGTAAAGCGGCTGACAGTGCTCCTGAAAGGGCTAGCAGTTCTTGACACGTCATGGCTGCGTCTGTTAAGCCAAGGTCAGTATTGGCAGCTGGTTGATTTGGGTTTGTCTGCCAGATGTTTCCATCCCCTACAAATAATAACCCACAGTTATAATATATTACGTGAATGCTTTCTTTTATTTCCTTAATTTATAATTATTCCAATTCCAACAAAGGTCATACGTAGTGTCAAAGTCTTTATTGTACTGTAATCATAAAATTTATAGTAATAAGTAATTCTCGAATCGTTTGGATTATGTTAATAAACTCCGCATTTCACAGATAAATGTGTAAAGTTGAAAGTTAAAAAATCAATGTTTAAGATTTAAAGTTCAAATTTCAAAGTTCAAAGTTCAAAGTTCAAAGTTCAAAGTTCAAAGTTCAAAGTTCAAAGTTCACAGTTAAAAGTTAAAAGTTCAATGTTCAATGTTCAGTAATCCACCAACCAGTCTGGGTCATCTTCTCGCTGCTGCAGACGTTGGCCCCTTCCCTCGCCCCTCCAGCGGGCGGTGGCGAGAGGTTCGGCGAGCCTGCGCCCGAGGGTCCCCCACCGCCACACTCGGCACCGTGCAGCACCACTACGTCGCTGAACATCACCGAAGAGCGCCTCCTGCCCAGGGATGGGGGGGACAGCAGAGCCAGCCCAGATGTATTCTGGAATTACGACAATATTAGCCATTGGAGTGTTCTGCAATATGATCAATCTTGAGTAGCCTTGAGAAAATTCCCGCCCGACTTCAAAAAGTCTTACCTCCAAATTTTTATACGGAGAAATATAACCTGCTTCCAGTATTAGAGAGCCTTTGGATGGAACTTTATGTGCCCGTTTATGCCATATTTTTAGGGTTCATAAAAACTCGTTAAATATGCATATTTCGGCATATTGTCTATGACCTAGTTGATAATCACAGATAAAAATTTAAATTCTAAAACGTATTTTTAATAAAAACATGATCAATGGTTTGCAAGAAATAATAATCCAATTCGTGCAATATCAATAAAAATAATTAAGAAGAGATGCGAGATATCACTTGTAAAACTGTGAAACTACTATGTTAACCTTGTGATTATTCGATTACTAGCTTCAGCCCGCGACTTCGTTTGCGCAGGATTAGTATTTCGAGTAGTCTATTTTCTTACTAGGTCTTATCTATGTTTATACAAAAAATCATAAAAATTGCGGTTTAGACGTAAAGGATTAAAAGACTGACAAAGTTAATTTGAGAGTACCTTGTTCCATGTGTAATGTATGTAAATTGAAAATGAGAATTTTTGATGATGATTCATAATATTAAAATGTTATAAATAAATAGTTACTGCAATATGGCCAAAATGTGGCCAAAAACCCTTCAGTGGACATGAATTTATGTTATATATATATATATATATATATATATATATTTTTTTTTTTAAAGTATATTGTATTTAGTTATAAAATTTCACATCCTATATCAAATATATTCTTTTCTACTCGTAAGACTAATATAATATTATTTAGTACCTGCTTAATAAAATTTGGACTTCAACATTGAGACACAATCTATTAGCTTCCTTTACAATTACAGAGAGTTCATATGAGTTATACTCAAACGGACATTGGTACTAAGCATTAGAGACAAGCTCCAAACGTTTGGATAAAATACTAAAAAGAAAAAAGTGGAAAATGGATAAAAACATATCCCGATAAAGTAATATGTTTAGGCGAGGATAGAACGAATTTGCTTTTTGTTTTTTTAATTTTCTTCACTTTTCTTCAATTTTCTGTTTTGTCGTGGAACCGTCAAAGACCACGGTACTCGTTTCACAACAATGTGGTTATCCAATAATACCACCAATTTGAAAGTGACAAATGAACGTAAATAGAGCATTCTTACATCATCCGGAACGCAGATGGAGGCCGCTCGGAGCAGGGGGCGGGGGCTCGGGGCCTCCTCGGGGCACTCGTTCTCCGGCTGACACAGCTGAAATAATACTCGCTTTTATTGGCGATATCCACTTCAAGGACCAGGCTTGAACTATATATTTTTGAAATGAGTTAAATCGTTGTTAATTTTATTTTCGGTAACCATGTAATAAACCACATTAATTTATTGTTAGTGTTGTAATTGAAAAATTAACTATTTTATTTATTACCACATTACCTCCACACGGAGAAAATTTTTATTGTAAAAAACGATCATTTTATTCGTAAAAACGGTTAAAAACGGGACTGAAGTTCTTACGAACAATCAACAGGGTTTCAATATTTATTCGCGGGAACATGTAAGAATAATTTGTTGCTATACGTAATTTCGTACGTATACCAACAAATTATTCTTACATTTTCCCGCCAATAAACATTGAAACACTGTTGATTGTTCGTAAGAACTTCAGTCCCGTTCTTAACCGTTTTTACGAATAAAATGATCGTATTTTAGAATAACATTTTTCTCGGTGCATACAGAAAGCCCACACGATCAATTTTATCTTTGGAGGTACTATGTCGTGGGTATTTTTTTAGGGAAAGGAAGGAGAGGAAGTTCTGGGAAGGAAAAATATGTGAGGGGTTTAGGGTTCAATGTTTCTATGAGTGTCGGACGAATGAATCCATCCCCCCCATTGCGGTGGAAGGCGATGGGTCAAGAGAGTCCGGCTGGGGAGATCTAGGTTAGGTCTCTCCCGAATCGGCCCGCCACGCAGTAGGTAGGCAAACGCATTCACCACGAAGACTTAGACAAGCATCAACTCATGGATCTGGGCTGAGTTACCAAACGTAGTGAACCACTTGGGGTTACCTATGACAGAGGTGTTGGTTATCCATTAAACGGTTTCCTGGGCGGCGATACCCATAGACTTCTACCGAATTGTATTTTTCTACACAACCCAAGTAGCTATTTTGGGAAATACACTTATGGCAGATTACATACATATTTTTATAAATACATATATCAACACAGACATGGTAAGGTGATACAATTTATTCTCCAAAAATATGTAAGACTAAAAAAGAATCAGCTGGCGCACGGCGAAAATTTTGCGTCAGCACACGACGAGTTAGTCAATGGTTCAGTTAAGATTATTGTTTCAAGTGTGAAATGGTCGTGTTTATTAATTAAGCAGATAGGTATTTATGTATTAATGAGAAATCTTATTGAATTTCTAAGTAACTAATTTTTTACAACAAAATCATGAGATTTCAGAAGAAATTTTGGTTTTGATTTAAAAGAAGAAAGTAGAAACACACTTTTTTGGACTCGTGGTCTACTGTTCACTATTAGTTTATTTGTTTAATGTTACTAAGCTTATTAGTATATTTGTTTAATGATAGTTTTGTGGGCAAGGATTACTATGTTAATACAGACGTATAACTCAAACACAGATCTTTAAATGCATATAAATTAAATCATATTTTCGAAAAAAACAATATTATATCGACTCCGTATCTTATTCCAATGCTGATTTAATGCGTTCATTAAAGCCACTCACGTAACACTCCTGGCACTAATAAGAACAAACAAACATAACATTGAAAGATTCAGCGAAATCGGTCCAGTAGATTTCAGTCTTTTGGGCGCACACATACAGATATTGCCTTTTGGATAAACATAGATATGAATAAACATAGATAGATAACCATGGATAAACACAGAAAATACTGCCGTGGTAAGTAAAAGAACAGTGTCTTTTTTTAAGAATCTCATGGAGGACACTGTGTTTTTTCTTAACGCAGAATACTTCTTCCTCCTCCTTCAATATGAATATATGACGTGTTTATCTGATAAGCCACCACGGGTATCTGGTGTGCTAGCACGGTCGCTCGTTATGAAGTTACCGACCGATTGTCGGCAACTTCTCATCGTTCCCTAGGACAACTGCAGATCTTAAACGTACAAACGACAGTTGATATCGAATATATTAAGGACACTTAGTCATTGTGAACTGTCACCTATTCGTTTGCGATCTGCAGTTGTCGTAGGGAACGATGAGAAGTTACCGATAGTTATCTTATCGATCGTTATAGAGCAAGCGTGCTAGGGCCTCTGGTACATATTTGGTGTAATATAAAACACTAATTCAGCAAATTTCAGTTGACTGATTTACGTTTTGAATATAAATAAATATTTAAAAATAAAACAATAACTTTGTAAACACCACTTTTCACAATCCAGTGATCGCGGGTTCAAATTTTATGTGATTAATTTGAGTTATTTTCACAATTTATTCATTTCCAATAACACTGTATATTTGCGGCACATTCCAGCGTGGAAGATACTCTGAGTATTGCCCTGGTGTAAGAACACCATTCAGAATTGAAATGTTGCTTGAAGTGATCTGAATTGACAGGTACTTCCCCACCTTTCTCTTCCCCATATTATTCTCCTCCCCACCATGTTCAGCCTCACAACATAACCCAATTGGGGATGCCATAGTCTCACTGGTTCCAGATGGCTGTGAGAAGCTGACACTTCTGCGGTATTCAAATAAAAAAATATTATTAATTGATGTATATATTATCAGTATTATTTAATTATGATAGTTTATTTTCACATCATCAACTGAAATCAAATAAAATCAATCGAAAACGAACCGAAAAATTACTGTATGGCTATATAAGATCGAATAGAGACACGCACAGTAATATGTATAGAGGTCAACAGTGATTATTTTCAATTTTTAAGCTCTAGCTTAATTTGAATATACATTTCTATTATTTTAATGTAATAAATGTTACACCAAACAAAAGCAATTAAAATTGGTTCCAAATTTTCCGTTAAACGTCTCAAATTTATTTAATATCAAAATTTAATTATTTTCATCTCCTTCGTTTCAAAAACTCGTCAAACAGAAATGTCTTATTTGAAATAAGACCATTAATATATTTGCATCAAAAGCGTCATGAATGAGTGGTTTAATACTAAGAAAGGATCCCGCAAAAAGCATTTCGGCGGAACCAGGAAAACCTTTTGGGAAAGTCATTAATATTTCGGCCACTTTTCCATTTTCATATTGTTAATGTAGCCGTAAAGGATACGAGAATGAGGTAAAACAAAATTCTCGAAAAACAGAACAGGAGTCAGAAAACGAAAATATTTTAGGTATTGCTTAGTGCTTTTAACCCTGTATTGCAAACCTTCGTCAAATCGACTAAGCAGAAACACAAATAATATTGACGTACACAATTTTTGTGCTTTATTTATATAATTTGGCCAGAACTAAGTTGACAACTTTTTTTTTAAGGATGCATTAAAAATATTTTCAAACGATGTGAATGGCAAATAATGTTTGTTAAACGTTTTTAAATCTCTTATGACATCCAGAGAGGTAAATACTCTCAGTATCGCTCTGGTGAAATTGATTCAACCGTTCTAGGTAACGAGATCCTGATAAGACAAACATTCAGAATTGAAACGTTGCTTGAAATGGCTTTGGTCGTGTTTGATGACCGGATCTCAATAGCCAGGTACTTTCCCACCCTACTCTTCCCATCTCCTTCCCGTTCCCGCATCTTTTTTTTAAATCTAGTTATAAAATTTTAACATCATATAGTCTTTTCTAAGAATACTATACTATTATTTAATACCTACTTACTAAAATTTTTACTTAACAACATTAAGACATGATTCACGAAAAACTGCAAGACTTTTAGCTTCCTTAACTTTTAACCTTCAACCTCACAACATACCCCAATTGGGGATGCCATAGGCTCACTGGCTCCAGACGGGAGCAATTGAGACACTTGTGCAATATTCACATTTAAAAAAGATCTAAACAGGCAGTTCCGTCTTAACCTTTCTCTTTCCCCTCTCCTTTCCTTTGCTGATTTCTTAAACCTCGCATCGTATCCCGATTGGGGATACCGTAGTCCCACGTGGCGCCATACATTCGGGAATAGTTGGAATTTGCGGTGCTCTCATTACAAAACTCATTATTATTTGAACGCGTAGACGAATTTGTAACAATTTCGGTTTGGACAGGTTTGTAATAATTGCACACAAAATAAGGTTTGTAATCTAGGGTTAAAAATATTATGCAGCAATCGTACATAATTCAGGACTCGGTTAAAGCGACAAATTGCATAGGGAACATTTTTAACATTTGTACGGCTCCTTTTCCGGGTGGCAAGCCGCAGTCCATATCCGAAAGAACTGAAACGAGTTAGGAATAATAAATTACGTTAAAATTTCACTCTCAATGAAATATTCAGATGGTTAAAGGCAAATATCTAATAAGCCAGGAACACGAGAGCTTAACTTAGTAGAAGTTGCGTGGAATATGATAATTAATGGAACCTTAATATGGTACTTTCTGTTTTTATTCCAATGTTACATCAGGGACTTGAAATTTTATATTTGAAGTAAATTTCTTAAAATTTAACCCTGATTTAATAAATCGATAGAGGTGTCTTGTGGTCATGTCCATGTGCCAGAAAAAAGTAATTTTTTCTTACTTCTGATAAAATTAAAGAATAATTTTTTTTTTATCCTGGAAGTCGGTAGATCTTAAAACAGATATCAAATAGATAATGAATGACATGTATGAAGGTAACACTGAAGAGATAAACCGATCGAGTTGTGTAAGGGCGTGTCCATGTACCAGAAGTAAGCTAAATTTTCCCTTACTTCTGCTAAAATTGATCAAAACGTTTTGAAAGATCGAAATAGGTACTTTGTTGAACAGATAATCTACAACCTCGGAACAGGAGTAGCCTAGTGATGGTTTATACTAGAGCAATGTATTATATGTTTATAATAAAATAATGTGTAATGTATTTATGATAAAAAAATTAAAAACAATTTCAGTTGTCCAGTTTAAGGAATGGAAGTCGAAGAATCTTGTTTAATTGGCAAAGTCCGTTATCTTCCTGTTGTATTCCAGGATTATTAATCATAAATTCAATTTAAGATGAGTTGGGAATTTTTCAAATAAGTTTAAGGTAAGTGTGATTGCTTTTTGATTTATTAAGTAAATATTACAATGAATACTAAATAGACAGATACCCTTAATAGACTAGACTCTAAATACTTGACTTGAGGAGCCCGCCCAATGGTACTCTTCTGATATCATACCCAACTGCCATCTGTTGGGATATTGCAAAACTTCGTATTACTAACTATAAACATCTATTGAAAGAAGCTGTAACTAAATGAATAACAAATACTCTGCACTTTCAAATTGGTATATATTATAGACCACATTCCTAAGTCTTTTCCGTTCACTGGAATATGAGTATTTATCTATGTTGGAATAAATATCTTCTGTCTGTTATTTTGTATATCATTAAGTTTGGAGGAGTTTTCGAGTATCTATTCCCATAGCCCCAAGCTCGAGTGAAATAATTGAATTGAGCAATTGTAATCTTCTTCAGCAAACAATCGACAGGTCTCAGTAAATATTTGATAGCAGCTGTTGTAAATGCAATGTAAACTCCGCTTGTTGACAATTGAAACCCAAAATCGTGTCCAAAGAGGAAAACTAAAATGGATGAATTTTGGTAAATATTATTTTCAAACAAAAAAAAATTACGATTTTTCTGTCCTATTTAAAGTAATGAGGATATTTCCATAAATGAAAATATTTACATTTGTGTTAGTTAATATATCTATATATTTTTTACAGAGAATACCTCACAAGAGTCCCAACCGGCCCCGTCTGGAGCCAGTGAGACTATGGCATCCCCAATTGGGGTATGTTGTGAGGCTGAAGGTAAATGGGAAAGGGAAGGAGACGAGGAAGAGGAAGGTGGGGAAGTACCTCGCTATTCAGATCTAGTCACTAAACACGGCTAAAGCCATTTCAAGCAACGTTTCAATTCTGATTGCTGGTCTTACACCAGGGCGATACGAGTATCTTCCACTCTGAAACGTGCCGCAAATATACTATATATTATTTTAAATAATCAACTGTGAAATAACACAAATCAATTAAATACAATGTATTTGCGCACGGCGGGTTCGAACCCGCGACCTTCGGAATAGAAGTCCAACGCCCTATCGCTGGACTACACCGCCGTCAAATAATGCCATTTTCCCCCTAAAATAGCAGAATCTTGGCATAACTACTAATCTACCGCCGCCCCGGGAACCATTTATTGGATAACCAACACCTCTGCCGTGCAACCTTCTGCGTAGAGAGGAGGATCAAGAGATACTGGTTAAGGAAGGCCTTTTGACCTCTCCAGCAGGACTTTCTTGAAACATCGCCTTGCACCGCAGTTACTACGTAGTTATACGTCTCTCACTCCTGGACACACTGACCCCCAGGTTCCTGCCGACTCCTCATACCTTGTTTCTTCTTAGAACCTCCTATCATTCCTTTCCTTAAAAATACCCTCCACACAGCATCCCCTAAGAAGACATAGTCTCCGAGGGAAATTTCTTTCTTCGTGGCCTTCGTGAGTTAATTTAAAGAGAGCTCTTTCTGAGCTAATTTATAAACAAATAACAAGGTCCACAAATGATTCTGCGAAAACTTCGCAAATTATTGAAAAATCTGTCAGTGTCCTTATACATATAATATTTTCACAACGGATATTTAGTATAATAAGTTATTATTGCGTTTTGGTAGTGGTTTTTATATAATTTGGTAGTGGTTATTAAATAATATTACTGTTATAAGGATATCGAATATAAGGATGTGACAGAAAAATATCAAATAACTTTGAATCTTATCTTGTCTTATCTTACTTAATATTTTAAACGCGAAAGTTTGTATGGATGAATGTATGTTTGTTACTCTTTCACGTAAAAACTACTAATTGGATTTTAATGAAACTTTATAATAATATAGCTCATACATCAGAATAACATATATGCTATCATTTATAAAGCTATCTATATTCCATATATTACAAATAATAATTTCATTGTTTAATAGAAAATGTCAAAATTCGAGAATGACATTTTGAAAAACTATGATTGTTAAATCAAAATTCTATTTTAGAAGATATTTAAAAAAGTGTTTTTACTTCAAGAACCCGCCTAATAATTTGAATCGAATCAAGAATTATAGTATATAATATATAATATATTCTAAATACATAGGTTAAGAATTTTGGTATAAACATAGATGGGACCTAGGAAAAGAAAATAGGCTACTCGAAGTACTAATCCTGCGCAGACGAAGTCATGGGATGAAGCTAGTTTTAAATATAACATTCAGTTTTATAGTGGCAGCCCTTAAACGGACTCTCTTTAACGAAATTTTCGGCTATACATAATTTAATATTATATTAAATTACCGCTCCAAAACCACTCGCGAGTAAAGGAGATAATTTCCAAAAAATGCTTCCAGAATGACAGCTAATCGATTCCAAACAATATTTGACTTCAGTTCAAACACATTTAAGTATGTTTCTGAGGTCACTGTCTGGCCAAAACAACAGTAAAGATAAAAGCTTTATAGTACAGGTAGAAAATCGAAGTAGTTCCTGAGCTTTGGTTGAAGTAAGATTAAGGGAAACTTATAGTTGAGTGCTTCCCAGAGATCATTGACTTCCGCAAATCGCTTGCCAAGAGAAAGTAGTTGTTTTTTATTCTATTAAATTCAGGGAATATGGTTGCAGTTTTAACTCAAATTGAATCAGGATTTACGGTTGATTTTGCCAATGAAATAAAGTTTAAACAGATCGTAAAGTTGAAACTACGTTGTAATTATCGCTAAGCGTCTATTTATGTAATTTGTCCGATACTCGTTGAACTGTCGAATGACGTTCACGTAGAAACTGAACAAATCAAAACACTTTTTAGAAACAACATAGGGATTTATTATTAGTGAACAATTTAACACACTATTTTAATTAAGTAGGTAGTAAAACTTAACTTTTATTTATATTAACATGAACATTTAAGCAATTTTATTATATTTAATTTTTTTTTTAATTTTTGTAACACCTCATAAGATTTTCCCTGTCTGTACTGTGTAAAATGTAGGGGCTGTGTAAAGGGCATGTTGCCACCCGGTTGGGTAGCGTTGTGTGGGTTAAAGGAGAGGCTGTAGGAAGGGGGTTGAATGTGGCTCTATATAACAAAAGTATTTTTCATACATTTTTTAAGCACCCTGGACATATACATGAAACATTGGATAAATTATACAGCAATTTTAATCTATTGATTCTTACCATCTTCATCCTCGGGCAGCAGGGGTGGTGTTGTCTAGGGCGGCCGCCCAGCGCGAGAGTTTCCCCGCCCAGCCCGCGCGCCTCCCGCAATTGCTCGCGCCTGTATTTGTACAGCCTGTTTAGAACCAGGGCAGAAGAGCATAGTGAGCAGAACAGAAGAAACAGCAACGGAAACAGCAAAACAACAGCAGAAAGTAAGATGGGAAATGAGCGAGATGTGAGAAAAAATATTTAAATAAAATCATAAATGAGCATTGGTAGGAATTTTTAAAAGAAATTTAAGTAAATAATGATTTTTTTATCGCTTTGAATAATCTACAATTTTTTTTAATACTTTGAAATATTGTACTTGAGAGAAAGCCTTAAGAAAAGCAGAAATAAGGTAAAGTAACTATTAAAAAAGCTTTTAAAGATTCTTAAATTCTATTTAAAAATGATTATTTAAAGGTAGAATAATTTTCTGATGTGTATTACACTAAAATAAAATGGTTGTTGAAATGTGGCAAATGATTACATATATTGATAATAAATAAGTACTACATACTAAGAATAACAAATATTTTTACAGATGTTTATGTAAATATTCATGTTAAGAGAAAACATTCTGTTGTGTGTCGCTATCAATGACAAAACAAAATATCTAAGAGAAAGACTTGGCGTACCGATCCAAATACATACCAAACATTCTGTCCAAATGGCTACACAAACGTGGCGGGGGTTTCCATGGTTTTTATTCTGTTTATATGAATGATAAGTAAAAAATATTGGTTCCACCTTGGCCACCATTTTTGTATAACCGTTTGTACAGAATGTTTTATTGACATGACAAGTCCTCTCTTAGGGTGTTTTATTTAGTCAGATAGATAAATACAATACAGATGCATTGTTTTAAACCTTCGTCATGAATAAGTTTTTACGCTGACGTAATTAAGTGGGATGATAACCTGAAAAAACTCGAGTCAAAAGAAACTCGTTTGCCGTTAAAAAATCAATGAATTAATTAATGAAGACAATATTACCGAAATTCAATAGAAAATCTGAAACAGAAAAATCAGAAAAAGATACAGTCACACCTGGGACTCGAACCCAGGACCTTGGCTTTCCGCGGCTCTACCAATTGAGCTAATGGTCATATTTTTTTATTTTTATTTTTTTATTTATTTATTTATTTATAAGAAAAAAAGTTTTACATTACAAGTGAACATTATGTAAAGTTATACAATTATTCATCATTATTCTACTACTCCATAAGTTGAGCTCTAGGAGCTCGTGTTTATGGGAGGAGTATTTACATGCAAAAAAATGTTCTAAATAAATATGTAATCAAAGACTTATGAAATAAATACAAACATTATTTAACATAGGTATACAATTTAGGAAAAAATGTGTTTTTGAATGACAATACCAATATACTATATATTTTAACTTTCAACATTGATAATACAGATTAAGTAATGGTAAACTAAGGGTACAATATGTCATTATCCAATTTCAGGGATTTAATTTGCTTTTCAAATTGTTCATTTTTCAAAGTTTCGGTTACACTAATTTTGTTTTTGGACAATAATATATTGTACCATCTCACACCTAAATACAAGTAGTGATGCTGAGCCGTAGTGGTTCTAAGCATAGGGATTGTTATTAAGCCATTAGTTTTGAATCTATTGCTTATGCTATCTGAGGGGTGAATTTTTGGGATAAAATATTCCTTATAAATTTGATATAAGGCGTTTCTCTTATTAAATTCTGTGACAGATGGTACATTAAATTCCCGAAATATCTCAAAAGTAGAGAAGTCGTATGGTTTCCTAAGGATGATTTTTATAATTATTCTTTGAATTGTAATTATGGGTTGTAATGAAGCCTTAAATATTATTTTATTTGTATCATATCCGTATCATACTTCGACTACAATTTGTTGTAAGGTCCTGGGATTGTACTATTTCCGTGTGAGAGCCGCTAATAAATTATAAAAAATATTACAATTTGAAATTTTACACATTAAGTTTTTCCAAAATTAAAAAACATCAATTTTCATTAGGGTGTAATACAATTTACTGTTATTTTTTGTGAATAATGTGTGTTTGTTATAATCATCTTGCTTCGGAAATATCAACTTTATTTGGTCCAGAGTCAATTTTACTTATGTTTACGAATAATACAAAATAAAACTATGCAAATATATCAAGTTAAGTCGCGAAAAATGGGTTTATAGTCAGAAGCTTATTTCTCTGACAAGGAAGTTGCCGAAGTATGAGTTGAAATGAAAAATGGTTAATTTGAACACACATTTAAAAAAAATACACTGTAAGAATTAGTTCATTTGTTTCAATATAAAAAAAATGTTTTTTTCATTTTTTTTACTCCTTTTACGCATTAAAACGAAATGCGATCTTTTCACCTGTGCATAAAAATAAACACGGCAGATCCCTAACCTTGGCTTTAAATATTAGAGTGGGCACGTGGCTCAGAATTACATTATTAAAGGACCTAGTCAACTCCATGCGGCGCAGTTGACCTCGAAAAACAATGGTTTAATTGCCGATTATGCGTCAGATTTATTCAGTTATTTTTCTTGTTGATGTTTACAGGGTTATCTTTTAAAAACACATTTGAATAGTAAAGTTAATATTAATTAAGTCAAAAAATCTTACAGTATATCACATTTTCTCTCTTTCTTTACAGCAGCAAGTTTTTATTTTTATTAATTTTGCAAACAACTCCATAAGATAATTTACTGTTACAAAAGAGAAGCAAGAATATATTGACTTGTCTTACGAAACAAACTTCTTTCTGTCTGAATTTTTTTTTGTTACAGGGGTAATATTTGATAATTTTTTAAAAAATTAAATTTAATAATGTTTTTAATAAGTTCTGAAAGTTTATTATTGTGACAGCTGTTGTGGCTTACAAGGCCATTTTCAAACCGTGGTTGTACCACATTGAGACAACTAAATTATATGATTTTAAATGTGAATTTTGAAGGTGTATAAATTGATTTATTACCGGTTAAGCCAATTCGCTGAGAAAATAATTATAGCGATAGATTCTCTAGCAGAGTACTCTGAAATCTGTTTTCCCTTCTTAATTCTCTTAATTGTTATAATAATTGTCAAGGGGTTATATTTATTTTTTTAGAACTTAGAACCGAACTTTAAAAAAATTAATTCAATTTTTAATATTTACTTTTAAATTGATACCGTTCAAGAATCTAAAATATTCCGAGCCAGTAGAACTGTGGCATCTCCAATTTAGACAATTTTATGAGACGGGTGGGAGAGAGGAGGAAAAGGAAACGTGAAAGATGAAGGTTATTTTGATCCTCTCAATATTAAAAGATGTAGACATTTTTAGCAACTAATTGATACTAATTGTCGATCTCTTACCAGGGTGATGGTTTAAAAAAATCTACCATCCTGGAATTAATAAACAATTTTTTACAGTGTTACTTTCTTGTATTTAAAATGATGTTTAAATAATAACGAGCATATTAATTCAACTAAAATGATTTTAATTAAAAATGCTTTCATTAAAATCCTTCCCACAATTAAATTCATTAATCCTACTCACATACCTGTTTTTGATACTAAGACAAGATGACAAAATCAATTGAAATCATAAATATCCATATGTTAACTCTTTTGCAAGATATCAAATCATCCCTTACGGCCTGTTAACCTATAAAAGGCTCGAGAACCTTTCGATTTGAACCATTTACCTATGTCATATTTCATTACTAGCGATATCCGATTGGGCAAGTTTGCCCAATTTTTGGCTGGAATCCAATTTAATGGTATGTTATGATAGTCTCGGAAAATAAGTCGATTGTTTTCTTAAATGTACCAATAGACATAGTGTATTTGGGAAATTACTGCGGCAAAATTTTGAGATTTTAGCCTTTGTGGTAGGTACACATTACTTAAATGCTTAGATAAAATAATATAATATGTTATGCAAAGTCGGGAGCAGTTGGAACTCTTTTGCGGTATTCACATAAAGAACAATGACTTAAAAATACTACTCTCAATTACATAACATGCAATTTATTTAATGGCTTGTTTCATTATGGTAATGATGTTATCTTAGAATAAATGATTTACGATATTCCTAGGCCATGGTTGAATATGTATGAATCTGAACTATGAAGCAGTAAATTTATGTCATTCCTTTAAGAAAAGCAAAGCAGCAAAAAACGGATGAGCTCTGCAAGAAATTTGTACAGTTTTTATAACGTAAGTATTTTAAGCTTGCAACGTCATTTTGAAATGTCTCTTTAACGGTTATAAAATAAGACGAATTGACAATATATGATAAGTAAAATAATACAAATGTAGGTGTGTGAAACTTAACATTTTCTTCGTTTTTTTAATGAAGTGTGTTTATTTTTATATATTAACTCCACACAGAATGCGCTGAGGAAAATAATTTTAAATAAAAAAATAATGTATTTAAGAATTTAACTCAATAAAACTTATTTTACGTGATTAAAAATACGATTAAAGAAGTGAGAATATATTATGAGGTTAATGCTAGAAGTGAGCTTATAGTTCAAATATTTCGTTGATTTATTGGATTATTTGACGTATACATTTATATATAGATAGGTCACACTTTGATTAATTTAAAGCGGCTATCAAAGAATTTAAGATTTTTGAAATAGGGAATTTTTAGAGTGGGTAATTTCTAGTACCTAGCTTAAGAGACTAGACTTTGAACCACACGCGGAACACCCGCGACTGTCATTCTGTCCCGCTCACAATAAGCTCACGCACACTTACAATACATGCGAATGCGAAATGTGCGAATGAGACAACGCTCAAATTTACCTACAGAAATGGCTCGAAAAAGGGTTTATGGAGAATATACTTTTCTACACCGAAACTTTCACGAAATTGAAAATTTAAAAAATATATATTTTTTAGAAAGAAGAAGCTACGTCGGTAGCTTTTTATAATTTTATAATTCTTTATGAGAGTTGAGTCAGCAGCACTTTTTCTTTAAATAATATTTATTGATAAATCGTACATGTTTGACAGTGAATGTTTACGTTAATACGAAACGCATCGAAAATTCAAAAACATACCGACATAGTTTTCACCCTCTAGAAGGCAGTATAAAAAAAATATATTCATTTTGTGCAATTTTCGATGTAGACAAATGTTTTTTCCCGGGCGTCCTTTTTGTATGGGCCGAAAAGCGAAGTCCATCATCTTAAAATATCAAAATTGCAACAAAAGGCGTGTAACCCCCATATAATATTTATATATAAATATTATAGAATACATTACACAGCGAGGAAGAAGGTGGACAATTAAGTGGAAGGAGTCATGGAAAAACAGTAATTAATGTTTATAATCCGTTCTTGATATTTCATTCTTTTTTCCATTTAAATGGGTCCCATTCGCTATTATTTGTTTGTCTCACTGCCTCGAGACTTGATAACTCATTGAGGCAGGATCTATCTCGGCTTAATGCGTTTATTGGAGGACTTCCATTGTTAGCAGGGACCGAGGGGTAGAAGTAAAGGGTGGAGAAATGGTGAGAGGGGTAATGGGGAGAGGGCGGTGACCAGTGACACTCGGGCTAAATGTTAAACGGAATAACTAATAATGATGTTTTTTCTGTGATAATCTCTTTCAACGATGTTGTTCGTTTAAAATGTGCTATATTTTTTTTAAAGCTCTACAAAATACTTAAAAATCTTCTACTAGTCAGCATTATGTATAAATAGCCAAATAATATAGAATTTAAATGTAAATCACTTTTCTTTTTCAAGACATATTTTTTATCACAAGGTTAATGAAAAGTCTTCACGTGTAGCAAACACTTTGTGGGAATACATAATTATAATAAACATAATAATATTTTGTTTTAATTCCACTTTATTATTTCTTTACCAACCGCTTTCGGTTCAACCTGAACCTTCCTCAGGGATGAATAAAAATATATTGAACATAATACATGGTATTTAAAAGAAAATTAGAAGAGAGAGAGAGAACATCATCTTAAGTGGGGGCGATGGGGGAGGTGGCTAAGAGGGAGGGGTGAAAGTGGGCGGGGGTAACGGGAATATTTAAAAAATGGGACTATTCGACAAATCTAATTGTTTTTTTTTGTTTTATTTATTTTTAATGACTTTTTTATTTCAAGGGCTTCAAGATTATTAAGTCATAGACCTATCCCATTTAAAAAATATTTTCGTTACCCCCGCCCACTCTCACTCTCCCCCTCTTAGACATCTTCCCCTCACCACCACCTAAGTTGATGTTATCTCTCCCTCTTCTAAATTTCTTTTAAATACCATGTATATCTGTATTATGTTCAATATATTTTTGTCCATCTCTGAGGAAGGTTCAGGTTGAAGCGAAACCGGTTGGATAACGAAATAATAAAGTGTAATTAAAACAAAGTATTATTGTGTTTATTAATAAAAAGTATATTATAAAAATGCACATTTGACAGCATTGTACAACATAAGCCTACATTCTGATTATAATCAGCTATTATAAAAATAAAGTATTGAACTTTTCTCATATTTTTTAAATTTATTTATGAAGTAAACAACACTTCCATTTCATTTTCAGTACCTACCTTCATTTTAATTTAGCAAAAGCCTGGGGAAAAATTGTTTACAATTTGCTTTTAGCAATAAAGGATTCATACTTACATGAAAATTTGATCATCAATGCTGTAAACATTTTAATAAAACTTTAATCTCTATTTTGACATCATTGTACCTTTTTGTAACTTATTGCTAACATTATGTCGTCAATGTTGCTTTGAGCTTTGAACTGTAAACTCAAATAATGTTTTATCGTACATTTATATTTATTTATTTATTTACATTTGATACATTTAAAGCCAAAATAACAAATAATATTACATAATAAGAGAATATATTTAAATGAATACAAGTGTTATTACGTTGTTTTAGGTCGATATTAGTTCCTAGCTAGGCAGATTGCCTGTTCTAAGGAACCAAAGTGTGTAAAGTGCCAAATGCAATTTAAATTATTATTATTATTTTTAATTAATACCTATGTACTAAGTTTTTACTAAATGTGCCATTTATAGGTAACCGTGTATCGTTTTAAGTCACATTATATAATAGTTTTTATATATAACAACATATTTTTCTTCACATGTTCTTAATTTTATTCTCATAAGATAATAAGAAAAATTTTGCGAATGCTGAAGAAAAAATATGTTATTCATAAATTCATTTATATATCACGTACACTGCAGACCGCAGACTTTAATTTCCGGAGATACAAAGAAAATAAAACTTTTCATAACTTTTTCCAATATTTCCTATTTATGATAGTTTCCACAAACTTTACAGTCACAATACTGACAGTGATAATAATATTCCTTTTCAGCTAGAACATTTTAGCTAGAACTTTTCAGCTAGAACATTGACCGGTCAGTGGTTCAGTGGGCATCGCGTTTGGGTCTCACCCAGGCGTTCCGTGTTCGATTCCTCGGCTGGCTAAGTCCTCCACCACAACACAAGCAACATCTTCCGCTTAGTGTGGTGGTAGTAGGAGATTTTCAAATGTTGTTGGGTTATTCGTAACCCGGGAATGTTTGTCTTTCTTTTAAAAAAAAAAAAATTAAAATTTACTTTTACGACGGGGATGAACCGAACTCAAATAATAAAGCTCGTCACGTATACTGAAAAACATGACATCGACGGATCTGCCGGATCTGCCCTGATGATGGACACTGCAACGCTGTCCGAAACGTCGGCTAAAGAAGGAGGTAGCACAACACGGCATAACACCCCAAAAACAAACAACGAAAATGACAAATATAATATAATATACTATATATAATATAATATACCCATACTCTTTAATTTTTGTAATTATTAGTCAACCAATGTTTCATTTTTTGTCATTAGTTTCAGCATAATTATGATTTAAAACCCAGGTTAAATAACTTAATGACATTTTACAGATTTACGTAATAGGTACAAAACCATGTAATTTTTTTTAACATACTTTAAAACTTATAATTAATGTACAGTCCATATCTTATAAATAAATAAATAAATTTAACTAATTATGATTGACTAAGAAATTCAAAATTTCGAATAATATTTTTATTTTGTGATTGTAGTGTTTTCTTAATAGGAAAGTAGCCCAAGGTAAAAATCAACAAAAAGCACTTAGCTTTATTAAACTTAAATTATTTATTTTTATTATGATATATTGAGTTGGCTTGATTGATTGACCCACAATTTCTCGAGTTCGAAAGTGACGAGTCGTCCCTGAAGAACACTTGCGCAAAAATGAGAAGTTGATGTTTTAAGCCTCTGGGTCCTCCAGCTGGTGAGGGGGATTACGTCACACAAAGGAAGGGGGGATTTTCCCCTCCCCCAATATCAGCCTGACTTCCCAAGGCAAGAATTCCGCTCAATATTATATATCAAAGACGATTATCAAACTTAAAAAATCTAAAAATATATCGTTTGGAATTTCCATGCTTCTTATGGAATATGCCATTAATTTCATATGTAGCGAGATTATAGAAGACATCATCACTATTTTGGAACATACTAAATCGTAAAATATATTACTTGAGTCACCTAACTTAGATTCAAATTTTGGTGATATCATATAAGATTTCAATACTATTTTTAAACATTTTCACTCATTATTTAACAAGTTTAACATGGAGAAAACTTCAAGAGGTATTTCCACGTTTAAAAAAAATCAAAGTTCCGTAGCTCATTATTGAAATAATGCTACTATGTGAAAACTGGTCATTCTAGATTCTCGAGAATTCTTATTGCTTCAGACGAGCGAAAATATTTTTCCTTTTTGCTGATTACACAAATCTTCCTCTTAGAATAAAATCATTCTCTCTGTTAAGGGGACACCCGGCGGTGATTTTTCCGTACAAACGTATTGCCTATTTATCTCTCTGGATTTTAACCCTAGAGAAAATATTGTTTTTACATAAAATAGATATCAACTACTAGCGTCTCGGTACATTTTTTTGGATAAGTTACTTTTTATAGAAGTTATGACCTTCCAAAAACCAATAAAATTGACTGGTTTAAACGCCGTCAAAAGACGTTCAGTATACAAACTAGACAAATTTTTTTTTGAAAAAAGCAAAACCTACAGACATAGAACAATTTTTTCTTAAGTAGTTGGTAAAAAAAAATTGAAAATCAGTCCACTTTTGGCGGAGAAAAGTGGGAAATACAACACCTCGATTTTAGTTAGGTATTAGTAGCCCGAGGTGCATTGTCCCTTTCGCTCAATATCCGGTGGAGTAAGAGCAACAGGGACAGCAACAATTTAGTAAAATCTATTTTTCAAATTTCTCCACCACCGGGTTTCATCTTAACGCACTCCAGGCGGGTGAAAACAAGGAACCGTTCGAGAAAATGGGATTTGTTTTAAACCGTTATTTTTCTGAAAATAATACGTACATTTTAATGATTTTTTATACAGTTCTCTCGGGTACATTAGTGTACAATATTCGTTTTAAAATATTCGACAGCAATGCCTTTCCTAGTAGGACCTGCGTAAAAGGTAAAACTACCCTTCCCGCCTAAAGTGTCTTTTGATATCAACTTTAAATATATTTTTTTGAATTTTTGACATTTTATATCACAAAAAAAACATTTCAAAGCCATTGATGTCTATAAATACCAAATTTAGTTCAGTTTATGAGGAACCGCTTTTATCTCCGTTATTTAATTCATCTCAATTACTTTAATCAGGTTCTCCTGTGTAAAGTTAAGAGGATCGGCTGCGCGACCGGTTTCATTCAAAAACGTCGTTTTGGATTAGAGGCCAAAATCAATTAATTAATGATTTGAGACCAAAATACCCAACCAACCTGAAAAATTATTTTTGTAATAAAAAGGTATATCAAATATCTATCTCGGACAGGAGCTACTTTTTTTTTGCTTTTTAATGATGACATATAGGTAATTAAAAAAATCAGTTTTGGTTCGTTTTGGAAACAACATTGGATTTTTTTTGAAGTTTCTTTGGGTAGTAGTTTTAATGGTAACCGAAGAGTTCATCGAAAATCAATTCATCGAAAGCAAATTTATCGACAACGAGAGGTTAGGTTAGGTTAGGTTAAACTCGTTTTCGATGAACAAGTTTTCGATGAACTCGCCGTGAACCAATTTTAATATATAAACGAAAAGTTTTGGTGCCGATGTAAATAGGTAATTTGTAATTTTAATTTACATTCATCAATATTATGTCTAAAAAAAAAATATTTTAAATTTGAAATTTCACCATATTTAAAAAAAATTAATAATAAAATATATTTTTTTAATGTTTGTTTTACTCGCAAAGAATTGTCCACGTTGCTTCTAAAATCATAAATGATTAAAAATTTTGATAGCCTATATTTTATATTTTAAAGCAAAAATAAATAAAATAGCTCCTGTCCAAGACAGACAATTGACATACCTTTTGATTACAAAAACAATTTTTCAGGTTGGTTGGGTATTTTGGCCTCAAATCCAAAACTAGGTTTTGTTTGAAACCGGCTGCGCAGCCAATAATAGCCTTAATATTAAAAAAATAGTGCACGAGAAACCCTTGATTAATATTAATCATTGAAGTATGTTTTTCTATTTTAAATTTGAAAAGCTATTAAAATTTTTCAAAAATACCTTAACATTTATTATCTGAGCTTTACAGTTTTAAACTGAGTTCAACAGGTCGGAAATTCACAAGTCGGCAGGGCCCATTTTCATAATATCTTAAGACGGTGGGGTCTTACTAATTAATAACGATATTACCAACTTTTCTGTTATCTACAGTATTAGCAATGAAGCCCTACGTTTTCATGAACTAAGAAATTAACATTCATTTTGTTAGTCTAACGAGTCAATTATTCAATATTTAATGAGGTAGTCAGAATAAAACTTAAATACTAATTTATAACAAAGTTTCAATTATGTATAATATCAACGAAACCTAGCATATTTTTTTTTAAATCACTAATTAAAGCCTTTAACTACTGGAGCGACAAAGCAATTAAAATATTTTTTCTCGGATTGCTAAAGGAAATTTTTCCGCCCACATTAAATAAAATCATACTTCCGAATTTGAATATGGAGACATACATACTGATTATAGTTCTATGTAGCCAATCAATTCCCCTATCGTTTGAATATTATCACATATTTATAAAAAAATATAATTAAATCTTTAACCTTAAAACATTTTAAAGAATCTAGAGAACATATTATATAATCGCTTTACAAAAAAAAAAAAAAAAATTGCAACATTTTGGCAACAAAGCAATCCGTGGTTGTGGAAAAAGTGCCGTATTGTGGCAAAAAGTGCTTGAGTGGTTAAGAATATTTTTTTAACATGAAGTTCTTTCTTTATATTTTCTGAATATTGAATATTCATGGTGTCCGGAAACTCGGCGTAGAAGCGGGAAACTGGGAACCTATATCACATTTGGCGCCAATTTTGTAGTATTATTATTTTTAATTTCAAGTCCGAAGTTGGATTTTTGAGGTCAAATTTGAGAAAAAGGGAGGTAAATACCAACTGATTTGTCTGTTATAATGCGTTGAAGCGTAGACCCGGCTTCAAAAGATTTTTAACACTTTACCTACTGTTGACAAAAATGGTCAAAAGTAAAAAATACATCGAAAAGAGAAGTTTTTTGAATTCCCTATTGTTGTAGATTTACCATTTGTACTGCGAGTTTCTGGACACTATGTGTGTATTAAATAATCACATTTTAATACGACTTTCTACTAACATTATTTCATTCATCAATATTTTACATACTATTTTTTGTGTACCATCAACACGTGATTCAAGGGGAAGTTTGTTTTTGGTAAAATAATATTCTAAATATTTTATCTATTCAAGAAAAAGCATTAGTAAGAAAAATATTTCTCTGAAATTCATGATTTTTACATTCAACTCTTACTACTAAATTTCTTTTTTGTTTTCTTTCAGAATTATTTTCACTCCCTCAAGTGTATATCTTACTGCTTTTAAAAGTAATTTCCATTCTCAAGTGTTATTCAACTGCTGTCAGAGATACCTCGTATTGAAATATTAAATATATTTATGCAAGAATATTGCTAAAATTGATTTCAAATTTTACATTAAAATAAAACAATTAAAAATTATTGCATCTTTGATTTAACATCAGATTTTCTAAAAATAAAAGACGGGCTTCAGAGACAAACCTGACTTTATTTAACTATCCATTCATTCGGAATAAAAAACGTATAAATGTGACATTTTGGTCTCCAGTGACTTTTTTAATCACCCAACAACACAAAATGTTCAGTAGTGGACACATAGGGTCGGGGTGGGGAGTTCTGACATGTGAAATATTTTGGTTGTTTTTTGTGTTTGAAAAAAAAAACTAGCAAACCAATATGCCATCTTCATTTTTTACTATAAATAAGATAAGGTTTTTCACGTAACCTGTAGAGATGCTGTTAATTATACTTAATTTTCACTTAATAAGGGTAAAATAGGCAATGATTGTCCGCTTAAAGAAATTTTGCGTTTCAGTGGCGTAGGTTTATTACCACATATTACAAAAAAAATAATAGTTGAATCTTCAATCTTCGCAAAATTAACTTTGTGGCGTCATCTTTAATTAAATGAAAACAAATGACTTCGTTTACACCACATACATAATCGCAATTGTCTACATGTTTCGAAACCAAAGGTTTCTTTGTCAGGATAACATGAAAATTTGGTTTCGAAACATGTAGATAATTGTGATTATATGTGGTGCATACGAAGTAATTTGTTTTCATTTAAGATGAATAACATTCAATTAATTTCCTACAAATCCTTCCATTGATTACATTGCACCATAACTAAATGAAATTTTTGTAAATTAAGAAAAATGTAACACTAAATATTAAGTGATTGCCAACTTTAGTGATTTGATAAAAATCGTAAACTAAAAAAAGTAAAAAAAAAAACTACCTCAATATGGTACGCACTTATTAAATTTTTTTTATTATCAATAATAATAGGTATAAAAAAAAAAAAAAAACTATACTAACAGACAGACCAATTGGTCATAATAGACCTGATATAGTTTTACATGACAAAATTAAAAAAATAACTTATATTATTGATGTAGCTATTCCAAATTCCTGTAATATTCAAAAATCTGTTTCTGAAAAAATAAGAAAGTATACAGATTTAGGAAATGAAATTAAAAGAATTTGGCATTCTCAGACTATAAAAAAAAATTACCTTTTGTTATTTCGGCTACTGGCATTATACCTAGCTCACTTATTAAAAATTTAGGCATATTAGATTTGGCAAAGAATTTGTATATAAAAATGCAAAAATCAGTCATTTTAAATACATGTAGAATTACGAAAGATTTTTTAAATATTTATATTGAGGGATCAGTAGGATTTATCGGTCAAATTAGGAATTCCACAGAACCGAACCCTCTGATATGAAAATATCTGGAGACGGTGAATTATATTCCCATTTAATAGTTTGGTAGATTAACGTGTTGTTCTTGTATTGTTTTGTATTAATTATACTTATATAATACACTTGCATAACGTGGATTTACTAGATGATCATTTATATGGAAAAGTGTATGAAAGGGTTTAGTTTTTCCTATGGGAAAAACTAAACCCGTTCCTGTAAATCTGGTGAAAATAAATATATATATATATATATAAGAAATACCTTCAAACTACAACATGTTTTAAAAAATCTGTTCTCCTTTCAACAAAGTGACTGTTTCTGCCGATATGACGATTTTACATTTCACATTGAACTAATACAGACATCTGTTAAGATTTCGGTGAAATATTTACCCACGAAAAGGACAATCAAAGCGAAAGTGGGCAATCACTAGTCTACGGCAAACACAGTCTAGTTTAGTCTACTTCAATCTACTTGATTTTTGTCCTAACTCCTCCCTACCTGTACTTCTTGGCCATCCTCCGGTTGAACCTCCTCCACAGGTGTCCGATGTACTTGACTATTTCTGCATAGCAGGTGGCCGGCTCGCTGTTGTTGGTGGAAGAAGCCAGCGTAGAAGTTGACGTGAAACGGGCCCTCTCTTGTCTCATGCGCTCCATCTCACGCTTCTTCGTCTCCGAGAACTGTGTGGCTATCACGACCAGGCAGAGGTTTATCATGAAGAAGGATCCAATCTGCATGAAGAAAATAAACAAAAATTATTCAAGATCATCATAAACGATTTTACAGGAACATGTACAGGATTATGTACGTGGTTTCAACGTACTTCAACAGATATTGTTAGTATAGTTATATATATATATATATATGTGGTTTGTATATATGTGGTTTATATGTGGTTTATATGTTATATATATATATGTGGTTTTGAGGTGTTTCAACAGATGTCAGTTAAGTAATACCTTAGCAGAGTGTCAACAGTCGCCATTCGTGCCTAATACCCAAACGGTTACGGGAATAGGCGATGATATATGATTAAGCACCTTTAGTGTCGAGTTCTCTTGCTTCAGAATTACACAGTGCCTTCATTAGATCGGACGTTTGCTTCAGTTAAATATTCACAATAAACCACTCTATAACGTTGATAAAATAACTTGCAATCTAGACGAATCTCTAGCTTTATTGGAGATTCCCGAACTAATTATCCTAATCACTGGGATTGAAAAATATTAAGAAGTAACTGAGAAGGATTCCCTCCCAGGTGTCGTTTTTTTGTTTTGGATCTTTATTTAGATGCAATTTATTTTCATTAATCTACTTGAAAATAATACATTTCACAATAAAATAATACCTAGTACAGTATAGTAAAAATGTAGTCCTTGGGCCAGTTGTTTCACAGAATTTGAAAAATTCATCAAATTTCACTTTAAAGTTATGTGGAAGTTTTTTATTCGAGTTCTATTATGTGACGGTCAATGATGATATACTAACAGAACTTGAATATATAACCTTTACAGAATATTAATTATGAAATTTAAAGAAATGTTAAAATTCTGTTAAACAACTGGTCCCAAGAAATACAAATCAAAAGATATACATCGATACAAAAGAAACCGAAAATAGTTTTGTTAAGTATCTACATATACATTTTTTTTACATATTTATTGGCAAGATTTGTGGAATCTTTCTTCTGAAAGGTTATTAAACAGTTTTATCCTCGCTGTTTTGTGGGCATGTAAGTTTGGTTTGGAAAGCCTAAAATCTTGATATCGTGGGTTCAGAATTCCTCTGCTAGCTTTGTCCTCCATCATAGCATAAGTCACATTTTCCATCAGAATAATTTAAAGGTAAAAAAATATTCGTGTTTTTCTTATATTAGTATAGAGTTAATGATTAAACATATACATATTTTAAAATTCTGAAATTAAATAAAAAATACCGTTGCATATTTCCAATATAGCATCAACAGTTGAGCATTACGTACAATGACCATGTTTATATGTTTTTCTTCCAAAGTTAAATAAATATACATATATAATATAAAACACATTTTTGAAAAGTTTGTATGAAGGGAGATTAAAGGTAGATAGATATATAATGGGTCGACGTACGTACGCTACGTTATGCATAACAATTACTGGACTGCATAGTAACCATACATTTTCTATGGATATAGATGCTCCAGAATCACACTGTCCACCATGCGTGTAGCCAGTGTGATTCTAAAGCATCTATTTCCATAGAAAATGTATGGTTGCTAAGCAGTCCAGATATTGTTATTCATAGCGTAGCGTACGTACGTCGACCCGGTATGCACCTACCTTAAAATTATCTTCTCATAACTTACAAATGACGTTTAAATTAGCTAAATGAAGAAAAACATGCATAGATCAAATATCTATTTCACCCGTATTGAAGCCAGTAATCATTACCACCACTTTACGGAGATCTTAGAGTTATTGGTTACGCTATGAAACTGTTCAAAAGATCAATGAATATTCAGCAAACTTTCCTCCGGGTCAAATCCTAAACGAGCGGAGAATTCTATTGAGCATCTTTATAGGGGAATAAAATTTTACGTCGTCATAAGCATACCGAGAGTTGCAACCATAAGTTGGCAGACATTCCACATACGGACCGTTTCTACCAGCAATTCCACTAATCGGGGTCGTTATGAATCGCATTCCAACATTTATAGGTTGACGAACATGCTCAAATTAGTGGCGAAACCATTATACGATTTTAAATACGAACTTATTTTAAACAATAACATTTTGTATTATTAGATACACTGGGTAGAAACACCTAGAACGGTATGGAATTAATTGAAAAAGTAAGGTACCTACGAATTTCCTCTAACTGCATTTTTTAAAGCTTTTCATTAATCTTCTTTATAAGCACCCACTGATCTGCCTTTGGCATTTTCAATTTTAAAATATTAATTATAACTCATATAACGGAAAAAAAACACAATATATAGAAAATAGAAATATATACATATACCTAATGTTTAACGATGGTAACAAATACTTAAACAATGTGAATGTATTTGACATCAATTGTGTACACCAATTTTAAACATTTTTATTAATATTATTGTTGATTTGAAGGATAATGGGAGAATATTTATTTTTCTTATATTTTACCTATTTTGTGTTAAGTCTTATATTTTATGTAACTTATATATTGTGGTGACCAGATAACCGGAATTATTAGAACAAAAAAACTCGTATAAAAAAAATGGCGAAATAGGTTACGTATGTTAGGTTATGGGCTATTTTTTCATAGCTTTTAATGAAAAGTTGTCCAAAGAAGCAAAGCTAGCAGTTCACAATGGAGTGCTTGTACCTACTCTTATGTATGGCAGTGAGGCATGGAAAAGCTGACTGCTGTTGAAATGAGATCCCTGAGGCGTGTACAATCGTGTGAGAAATGTAGAGATCCGCAAAGAATGCAAGGCTGATGTAAGCGTAATGAGTAAAATTAAGGAAGGGACCCTCAGATGGTTTGGACATGTAGAGCGAGCGAACAAAGAAAGGAGCGTAAGGAGAACATATGACGCAAGTGTGAATAGTATAAGAAGTAGGGGACGCCCGAGGAAGACATGGCACGATCAAATGAATCAGATATTTGAGTCGGACCTTGTCAAGCGTCAGAAAAATAGAAGAGTACGTATGAGACGATATATGAATGTGAATGAGGCAAAGAGTGAGTGCCAAGACCGAGTTGTTTGCCGGTCCGTACTCTCTGCCTGTGCCTGCAGAGAAACGGCGTGATGGTTACTTAGTTAGTTTTAGTTTTTGATTTTGATGACTTTTCAAACCGGTGCTGAGTTGACTTAATTCTGAGTTGTCATGGAACCAATTTGATTTTGCTTACATAATCCTAAAAAGTTATTACAAACTGCTCTTCGGTTAAACCGAAATCGCAATCATCACATTTTGAATGCATTTAACATATCAGAGATATCTAATGGGTATGACTTCAAAGGTTAAAATCGGGATACGTGTCATTAGTTTTAATGCATTTTAGATGACTTGCTTAATAGCTTCTACGTGCACATTTACAGTGGGAATAAGCTAGGATTCAGTCACCGTTATGTAGATTACCGTATCCCTTTGTAAGAGATGTACTATTAAGATAAAGCATGAATTATTTTGAAACGAAAGCTAAGAACGAAGATTCAAATAAAAATTCTATTACTTGATCTATTTGTGGACTTCTATGTAAACATGTCCCTATATATTACACAATACTCCGACTCTCCGAAGTCAGTATAATTAGATCTATCGCACCTAGGGATATTTTAAAAATATTTATTTATACGCTACGCGATTGCGATGCAACCACAATCCGCCAACTGATATGCTACACTTGAATTGATCTCTGTACACTGCTGGTGCTCCCAGAATTATACTGTACTTGATCATATTATCAGGTGCAGCCACAGATTTAATAGATGTCAAGTGACTAGCGATAAAAAAAACAATGATCTTCTTTATCTTTATTTTAAGCATAAAAACATTTAAAATAAGATTTTGGGTGCATCAATAAAAAAAAAAGAAATATTTACTCTAGGGCATTAGGTACATGAGAGTTATCACAATTCTTGTTCGCGTTTTGGACAGTGTATTTTTCACTTTCAGAAGAAATCTAATATTGAAATCATGTTCGGGCGCAATTTAGTCAAACGAACACTGTAGATGTGTATGCAATTTTCGAAGCTTGCTACCAGCACTGTCGATGGGCGACGCGTACAAAACTCGAGTCGCTTGTCCCCGTGTGTAATGGACCTAAGGGCCTTGGTAGTTCTCAGTCGAAGTACGATACCTAAGAGTATGGATATTAGAGAGACGGCATGTGAAGTGTGCCCGCGCGCTCCAAGTGTGCCTTTTCGAGAATTTTAACCAAACGGCTTACATTGGCTGCTGGTTTTTGGCCATTTAATACGTTCCGACAGCAGCCATTTTACATGGTGACAGCCAATGTCAGCCGTGTGGGTAGAATTCTCGAAAAGGCACACTTGGAGCATTATCGGGCACACTTCACATGCCGTCTCTCTAATATCCATACTCTTAGTACGATACAGTTACAGGGACACATTAACTCAATCGGGAGAGCTGCGGCCTGGAAAGCCGAAGGTTCTGGTTTCGAGTCCCAGATGTGACCGTATCTTTCTGATTTTTCTGTTTCACATTTTCGATTGAGTTTCGCTAATATTGTCTTTATTAACATATTATAATTTGAGGTTTTACCTATCAACTTAAAAATAAAATTATTCATCCCCGACTTGCAGAAAAGTCAATAGATGTCGAATATTAAATAACAATGGATACATTTATTCAAAACATTATCTAGATGCATTAAGATCAGGTTTGAATCTTGCAATCATACATAAAAATAGCAGCCAATAAAAATATGCCTTAAAAAAATGAAGATAATGTTCGCAGTTCAGACTCGTATGATACGGTTAAATATGACGGATTCGGATAGTGACACATTAGCACAATGGGTAGAGCTGCGTCCTGGAAAACCGAAGGTCCTGGGTTCGAGTTCCAGATGTGACCTATCTTTTTCTGATATTTCTGTTTCAGATTTTCGATTGAGATTTATTTAATTAAAAAATTAAATATTAAATACAATTTGAGGTGTTAATGATAGGTTAAAAAAACTTTTACTCTTGTATGGAGAATGAAAATATAATGAAAGCTTTATTTTGAAAATATTGTGAAAACCTTAATACCTCGTTGAATTATCAGAAGTTTAAAGCCTTTTTTTATTTTTATAGTGAACACCTCACAAAAGTCCCAACTGCTCCCGTCTGGAGCCTGTGAGACTACGGCATCCCCAATTGGGGTATGTTGTGAGGCTGAAGGTAAGTGGGGATGGGAAGGAGATTTGGTAGGAGGAAGGTGGAATAGCACCTGGCTATTCAGATCTAGTCACTAAACACGGTTAAAGCAATTCTGAATGGTGGTCTTACACAAGGGCGATACTAAGAGTATCTTCCAATCTGGAACGTTCCGCAAATATAGTATATATTATTTTTAATTAACTAATTGTGAAATAACACAAATTAATCAAATAAAATTTATTTGCGCACGCAGGGTTCGAACCCGTGACCTTCGGAATGTGAGTCGAAAGCCTTGCCTCTGACTCCGAGTCTACAAATTTCCTCTCTAATGGATATTTTTAAATTCACTTTAAAAATGTCTACGATTTATCGTAGACGTTTATTTTACGCGCCCCTTTAGGGCGACAAAAATAAAACAAAAAAGAAGACATTTTGTAACCGATTGGCCGAAAATAAATTATGTTCACTCCTTTTCTGGTATTAACCTTAAGTAAGTTTACAAATCCCCTCAAGTGCTTTATCTTTTAACCCCAAGTTAACCCCCAGCGGAGTATTGACTTTATTGTGCTGGTTGTCCCATAAAACAACATGTCTACCACTTTATTATCTAACTCGTACCAATTTAGATACCGTGAAAAATGGCGTGATGTGTCCCCTGAAAACCCTTGAATTTATTTACGGCTATTGAAGTATCAACGTAGGACGTATCTGCGTTTCGTCGTAGTACGTACCCAACAAACTACCTAAGTGACGTATCAGATTGCCGCGGAAAGTATTTTACGCTGAGAATTTTATTATCAACAAAGTGATACTCAGCCCCTGGGGGAGAGAATTTATGCTTACATTATATTATGTGCTTTTTCACCCTGAAAATAGAAGTCTTTTTGTGTACAGTTTTGACTCTGTTTATAAGCTTAAGACATAGTGTTTTGATAAGATAAATTATTTAGATAAAATAAAATTAATAACTGACAACCGTACGCTAATTATTCAAAAAGTTTAACTCTCGACTCGTGATTCGAAAGTAGCCGGTTCAAAACCGGCGTGCGCAATTTTGTTTTATTTGATTGATTTGTATGTCACAATTAATTCATTTAAAATAATATATAGTATAATTGCGGCACGTTCCAGATTGGAAGATACTCTAAGTATCTCCCTGGTGTAAAACCACCATTCAGAATTAAAACGTTGCTTGATATGGCTTAATCTATGTTTGGTTATTACATCTGAAAACCCAGGTACTTTCCCACTACCTTCAGCCTCATAACATACCCAACTATGTCATAGTCTCACTGGCTCCAGACGGGAGCAGTTGGAACTCTTGTCTGGTATTCATATAAAAAAGTTAGAGTATGTTTTGTATAGCTATAGCCTGATTTTTTTAGGAAATTTATTTTTGGTATATAATATTATTGTAATATAATGCAAATTACTAACTAAAATCGAGTGGGAAACATTCGATTCCTGAATTTTACAAACATATAAGTGGCTCGAATATTTTTAACCCTAAGTAGACAAGGTGTCTTTGTGTGGGGTATAGACCATGTTTATTTGAAGTTTAAGACCAAGTTTATTACAAATACATTGGTTTACATATGGTTTAGACCATGTTTATTTGAAGTTTAAGACCAAGTTTATTACAAATACATTGGTTTACATAGGGTTTAGACCATGTTTATTTGAAGGTTTAGACCATGTTTATTAGAAATTCATTTTTGAAACTCCTTTTTATGTATATTTTACATTACACATACGTTAAAAAGTAGTAAGTGATAGGAGGTAGGCTTTTGCCAAAAGAAAATTTCTAAAAACAACCCAGATTCGTAGTAATAATTTTACAAAATGCGTTTTCCGCACGGTGAGTCTAAAACAATATAAAACAGTGCAATCGGTCATCCCAAAAATAAGATTTAATCAAACTTTTTTTTTTGAAACAGGCAATTTACCCTGAAGAAGAGTGCACATAAACGTTGTAAAAAAAATCAAATGTCATTCAGCTATTACCGAATCACTAATTACTGATGTATCGGAAAAGGGGTTAAATTCGGTTTTAGGCTGCAAATAACTTAAAAGAATTCATTATTATTTTTATAATGATATTTTTATGTAGCATATTCTTATAATGTAGGAGCTGTTGCATATATTTTTGTATTCTTTCTATTTTGAAAAACTTGTTACTCCCTTTTATTATTTCAATTTATCTATATTGTGAACTTTTTCATGTACCTATTACTCACCTGTAAATTTCTCATATTAACCTATACTATATTATTATTTTTATGCCATCTGCAATTTAAAAACTGGTTTCAGTTTTATATATTTTTCTCTTATGTTATAATATAATATTTTCCCTTACCTTTATACCTACCATTTTTATAATGTTCAATGCTATCAGTTTATCGTTGTTATTTAAACATTGTATTACATATATATCACTGTAATATACACTTATTAAGTAAAAGCCTGTCAGGGCGTTGAAAATTAATAATAAATAAATAAATAAATTACCTGCTCCTTCACAGATGGCGTTAGTTTAAATATTTTATGAAAAAACACCTCTTGCAAAACATGCCTTGAAATATTATAATGATTTTATTGTTTGCGCCTGTAAATACGCAACATGAATATCAATGATTAGTTTCTTTTCTATAAACAAACTTCATTCTTTCAAGAAAAGCAAACAGATACAGTATTGGATTGAATCACCGAAACAATATTTATTATATTTGTATGCCGAGAGAATTGAGTTTGGTCATGGAAAAAAACTATTCATTTATGTATATATTGCAAATGGGCCCAAACAATTAATTCATCTTAAAGTTTTAAGGCATAACTTGCAAAAAGTGTTTTTTTTCCTAAAATGATTAAACTCAAGCCAAGAATGGAATAATAGATTTTTAATTCCTTTAAGTATCATCTTAGGACCTTTAAATTTTAAAAAAAAAATCCCGATTAAGTATCATTCAACAATAACTAACGGGCACTTTGATTCATTCACCTAAAAATGGATAATAATTGATAAAATTGATTATTTTTGCAATCAAATTTTTAAAAACAAAATAGCAGAATCCTACTTCATTTTCAAGTTTTTTTTTGCATTTTCATCAGGAAAATACAGTAATACTAGCTGAGAGAAAATATTGTAACATATCTACTGAAAATGAGATAGCCTCACTGTCATAAAGTGGGTGCTTAATTTGGTAGAACAAAAGATTAACAGCCTTACTAAAAAAAAAACACTCCGCGGCCGTTAAACGGTGTTTTTGTGAATCTTTAGATTTGGCAACGCTGTATTTTACTTGTTTAAATTGGAATTTTCATAATAATCCGCTAGGTGGTGTGATTGATGCGCCTGCGCATTGCTTTCCCGCTAAAAAAAAATAGCCGCGAATGCGAACTGTACGAAAAAAAGTCGGTCGCGAATGTGTGTGTGTGATTAAGATGATGTTTTAGTTAATGATTTCAATCCTTATGACTAAATCGCACTTATATTCATGTACTCAATATATTTGCTATTAATTTGTGTTGTTTTTCGTTTGTTTAAGTCAAAATGTGACACAAAAATCATGTGTGTTCTAAATTGAACTGTCAGAAAATGGTTCTATAGGTTATATTTAGAAATAATTTGCATTTTAAGATCTTTATTTTATTATAAATTAGACTAAAATGTCTAATACATATTTTAGTAAACGTATCAAAGTACTGAATGTCTTAAGATGTGCAAGCAATGTATTCAAACGTGAGTTTTTTTATTGTAAATTTTTGGGAATGAAAAGCGAATTTCAAGATTTTTTAATATTTTTTTATTGTGTGAAGGAGTAAATAGTGAGATGACAGTTTTATTTCAAAATCATTAAATAAAAGGACTGTGTTTTGAATTTTGAATTTTTCAAAATATTTCAATGTTTTAATCGAAAATGTTTGGGGAAAGTAAGTTTTTTTTACAACTTGATGTTTGAAGCTTAAAATACTACAGTTTTTAAACACTTAAGTATATTTTAGATATGAAAAGTAAGGCAAGTTTTTTAGTAAGGCTGTTAGTTTTTAATTTCATGCTCCACGGTGTGGCAAGCATCACTTGATTCCCTTAATTCCACCAAAGCATAACTTGGGAATATCTTCACTAACCTAATTTACCGCCGGTCTCGGGTTTTACCCAAGAATTTGTTCGTCTCACTCCAAAAACTTCCAACTATGGCGAGGAGTTCTATTTAAAATGATTTGTAGGAAGATTATATCAATTTAATGTCTAATAGAGTTTTTCATAGAAAAAACTCTTCTTTAAAAAAATAGAAACTATCGTCAATAGACATTACGATTTTAAATGAGGGTAATTTAATTTAAATGTATAGCAGTAAATTTATGAATGTACTAAAAAAAGAAGGAATAAATACATAATTTTTTTTCATCAGCTCCACACAGGAGGCCATGAGAAAAACAATTTCTCTCGGGACCTATGTCATATTTTTTCAAGGTCTTCTTAAGTATAGAAATGAGAGGAAGTTATGGGAATGAAAACAAATGAGGGATGGGTAGAAATCTGGGAGTCATGGTGTCTAAGAGTGACGGACGTATGAATCCATTCCTTCCACTGCAGTGCAAGGCGATGAGTCGAGAGAGTCCGGCTGGAGAGGTCTAGGTTAGATCTCCGTCAAACAGTCTCTCCCGAACCGTCCAGCTACACAGTAGGTGGGCAGACGTATCCGCCGCTAAGACCTAGCATATAAGCTTCTAAACGTATCAAAATCCATGGAATATCCTTGATTAAAGAACTTTGTGCAGCACGCATCAATGAAACATTGCTTGAATTAGCTATAACTATATTTTTGACTACTTCTCACCGTATATCAGATTTCTTAGATTATCTCCTTAGATTTATTAAACTGTTAATAATGATTTTTCAGTCCTAATTATATGAACGACCTACTGAACTTTTCTACTAATTTTTTATTTTTAAAAAAATTTTAGAGGAAGTTTCTAAAATTCAGTGCAGTTTCAACGCTATTTACGAACTACGATAACCCAGGCATCGAAAAGGCTCTGAAAGACATACCGTGATGAAAAATTCTTGTTTTCAGCATGGTGTGATATTCACGTACTCCCTAGAGACTGCCAGGTGAGGCGAGGAGTACGTAGTACATTACAATTCAGATGAGTGCTGCCACTTGAAAATTACTAAGTAAATATAATACTTTGGGATGGACGAACGTGTCAGCGTACCAAGCGGGACCTACATTCTAGAATCCCGACACTCTTTAGTGAGCTTTTACAAACTATTTGTAGAAATTTTTCAATAGATTGAAGGATTCAAACTAAGTGGATGGAATTTCACGAACTATTCGGAAATTCAAGTAAATATCTTAAAACAATAATTATCATAACTATGCACGGGAGGAACGTACACATAAATTAGGCTCTGATATCGTTAAGTTTGTCTTACGTGTTTATTTACCCTTTATCAAAATGAAAACTTATTGATAGTTACAAAATGTCAAAATTAAACTTTTAACAGCTTTTAAGACTTATAGACTGAGAACACACATGGTATTCAATTCCACCAATATAGGTTTACCAAATAAAATGTCCTCCAATAATAAATTATCCTGATAGGTTCATTACTTGGTAATTAAAAACAAAAATTTCTTCTCCATTTTAATGGGCTTTCAAAATACATAACCACTATAATGAAAGCCAAGTTTTGCATTAAAAGATATTTCTGATGGGTTTTTGAAACATCTTTCTAATGTTAGAAGTAAACGGTCCAAACTTATTATAGGTATTTAATATTAAATGTTATTTTTTAAATCATTTTAGAATGACTTTCGAAACACTAAAACTGAATCAGGAGACTTTTTCAATAATAAATTATTGGATTGAAACATTTTTAGCCTATCAATTTGGATGGGATAACAGAACAACTTTCAAACATGAAAGTAAAGTAATAATGTATTTCGCAGATTATTTAGGATTTTTCATAAAAATCGTACTTGGGCGTTTTCCAAAAAAGATGTCGGTGACGTAATAGGAATTCCACTTAAGTGAGATGCTGCATTTCGATTAAAAATATACGTAAATTTATTAAAGAAAGTATGATCTTCATGACAAAAAGTATTTAAATAGAAAATGTCAATAAACTTCGAAAATAATTGCAATTTAAGTTTAATACTATTGGTAAGAAATTCTTTTACGTCACTTTTATCATAAAGTTTATAACGAAAATTAAAAGAAATTCATTATTTCAGATTCTTATTTACGAATTGAAAACACAATCAGTCTCCTAAAAAATATGAATAATCAAGCTTATTGAATTAAATATTAAGTTTTTAAATAAAAATATTCTTTTACGCTACTTTTGGACACTTTGTACTGTATATTTTGCGTTCTAGAAAGACGAATATAAGTTTTTGTTTTACGAATGTTTAATTATAACAAATTTAAAATTAATCATGAACTATATCTATAAAAAAAAGAACAAATTTCTTTGAGATATAATAATTGATCTTAGAAAATAAATCACAGCAATAACAGGACAGTGACGTAAGGGGAAACATTTGGTAACGTTTAGGAATTCAAAGCCTCGGCCAGACTGAGGGGCTTGCGCGGTAGCGACAGCGGGCACGAAATATCAGTCGTATGTGTACGCCCGTTGTGGCTACAAGCGACTGGTATGGGAAGAGTGGAAGATACTCTCAGTATCACCCTGGTGTAAGGCCACCATTCAGAATTGAAACGTTGATTAATAATGACTTTAACCGTGTTTAGTGACTAGATCTGAATAGCCACCCTCCTCTTCCCCACCTTCCTCTTCCCCATCTCCTTCCTGTCCCCACTTACCTTCAGCCTCAAACATACCCCAATTGGAGATGCCATAGTCTCACTGGCTCCAGACGGGAGCAGTTAAGACTCTTGTGAGGTATTCTCTATAAAAAAGGGCGATTTTACGTACTACCGCCACCGTGGAAGGCTCCCCGCGCAAGAACTTTTTCTTCCACTTGTTCTTTTTTCTTTTCTTTTTATTTTCGCATAAAAATCATCAAAATTATACACATAAAAATCTTTTTTTTTCTTGTTAGCTATGTTGTTCTTTTTTTTCAATGCAACATATATCACTCAACCCACATATCTATATGTAATAGTTACATTTTGAAGATACATGCAAAATATAAATTTAATTAGAAAATAGTAACGCACCCAAATACACTAAAAGACGGACAGAGTGAACCGACCTTTAGAATTCCATTACGCCACTTTTAAGTTCCATTCACGAGACCGTAGCGTAAGAGAAGTAGCGTAATCGCGTCAATATTTTTTCAAAATGTATTTATCAATAAATTATGAAACTTCTGTTTGTTCTAACTAAACATTTAATAAAACAATAAATGAATCAGTTTAAAACAAAGTAGAGTCTAATACATGCTGGTAAATTTTACCTGGAGAAATACGGAAGCGTTGGTGGAACACTTTTTTAGTACAGCCGAGAACGACCACTTTTGTTACGATTTCTTGGCAAACTGGCTGTCAAAAACTAAGCATGGCCGCCCCTCATAGACTAAATAGGGTTGATATTTTCGAAAATATTCATCGATTTGGTAATATTTTTATTGGAAGACGTCAATAATGTGGTAGCGTAGTCGGAAATTCCACCATACGTTATTTCGTAGGACAACTCAAAATCTGGTATTTAAATTATTTTGCACGATAATTAATCTATATTATGGTTGCAAATCGAAAATATTATCATATACTATTAGTAGAATTAGAAATAAATACTGGGATAACATAAAATAACATTAATTTTTGAACTCTTACTGGTATTGATAGGTGTAGGACATACCAGAAACAGTGACCTGTAGTCTTACTTATTTTGAAATAATATCGAAATTTAATAGATTTATTCACTATTTTTAGTCCATAAAGGTATTTATTTGTTATTATATTGGTAAAATATACGGTTGGTCATTAAAACCGACACAACAAAAGTTACTGATCCTGAAAGTGATGGGACACTGACTTTTATCTATGTACACTTTTTTTGAAAAACGCCCACTTACCCTATTATTATTGAAAATCTTTCAAAAGAAACTTACCACAATAAGAAGGACGAAGTAGATCCAATCCCAAAAGCTGTGAGCGTCCTGCACGTAGTACATGATATCTGTCCATCCTTCCAGTGATATAACCTGCAGAAAAATAACACTTGTTAATGCTATTTGTATTATACACTTAGGTTAGCCTATTTATTAAAATTAATTTATGTGAAATGAGCTAAAAAGACTGAAAAAATAATAAACAGAAAAGCGCGTTCAATGTCGATTTGAAAGTAAACGATTTTGTCTACAAGATCGAGTCAATCAAAATTACGCACACTTTCTCCATTTTAATGCCTGGGCTCCAAGGATTGACAGGATATATTTCGGAAAATTCTCATCGTTTCCTAGCTGACTGCAGATCGCCAACGAATAACTGATAATTTACAATAACTAGTGTCCTTAATATATACGATGTTGTTTGTACGTTAGCAATCTGCAGTTGTCCTAGGGAACGATGAGAAGTTACCGAAAGTTATCGATACCATCCTTATCGATCGAGTGTGCTAGGGGGCCTGTTATCGTATATCGCCATTCCACTTGAAACCAAATAATTATTAGGGTACTACAATATTAATTTTATGTTTGATTAAGTACGTACCCACCTACTTCAGAAGAAATATATTATTATTGTGTGTTAGCGCGGACCCGTGAAAAATCACAGGATAGTCACAGAGGCGCTATTGTGTAAGATCTTGTCGAAACGTGTTCCACTATTATAACGCGGGATTTTCGCATCCGGTGAATCTAAATATGATACATCAATGGGGATAGTTTCAATTCTCAAAAAAATCAGTACCGATTTTGAAAATGCGTATTAAATTATTTTTCTGATAAAGACTTTATATTACAGGTAGGTACTGTGAATTTTCCAAAAAATACATCCAAATATGAAAATGATAATCTAATTCATACCAAGTTATAAAGTTCACTGAACTGGAGTAGCGGATGGAGTACCTACCTAACAACAAATTAGTATGTTATTAATATTATAAAGATTTAGATACTTCTTAAGTAAAAAAGCTTTCATTGTATTCACATTTTTTTCCATTTTGTTATTGTTATGCCTTTGTAAGCAGATAATAATGTCAGTTTAAAAAAATAAATTATTATTATATTATATTATTATACACACGAAGTTTGGAGGAAAATAAACTGTTTTAGATTTATGGGGCAATTAATAATAATGGCTTCTTTATGTGTCTTGAGCACTGAATGGCCTATTATAATTTTCCATCACCGTGTTTTAGAGAAATTATTTAAATTTATCTCTCTCTTTAAATCATGGGTCGGCAACCTGCGGCCCGCGAGACATCTTGGTGTGGCCCGCGAGATTCTCGCCGCAACGCACATGACGGACGATATTATACACAATCGAGTGAAAGGAAGCGAGAAAGGGAGCGAAGGGATAGTGAAGTTGGAGCGAAGGGGGGAGCGGGGGGAAAGAGAAGGAAGGCAAGAACACCACACGCACCTCGCATCATTCCGTTGTCGACCGCCAGTAACACTACTCGTTCGCTCGCGCTGCGCTAACTACCCACCCACGTCGGTTTGCTGATTTCAAAAAGATCTCACGTAAGATGGAGATTTTCGAAAACCCCTTTGCAGTACATATCGGTAATGTACCAAGCGATTTGCAAATCAACGTGATAGATTTGCAAAGTGATAACACACTTAAAATGGCTTTTAAGGAAAAAACTAATTTGGTGGATTTCTATGGGAGTTTGCCTTCTGATAACTACAAGGATTTAAAAAGGTTTGCTCAGCAAATAATTACTATGTTTGGTAGTACATATATTTGTGAACAAACTTTTTCAATTCTGAATTATCGAAAAACAAACACTGTTCTCGGTTATCGAATTCACATTTAGACGCAATACTACGCGTCTCTACTTCAAAAATGCAAGCTGATAATTAAAAACTTGCAAGTTAAATGCAATCACAAAAATCTCATTGATTTTATTAAATACAATAAATGTCGTTAAAATATACACTTAGCGTTTTATTTTTAAAACTAAAATATTTGTACATAAATATTGTATGTATACCTACTGCAAGTGCGGCCCGCACTGATCCCCATGAAAAATATTTGGCCCTTTTACAACAAAAGGTTGCCGACCCATACTTTAAATGATAGAAGGTATAGGTAGCTCGCATTATCACGCCATCTTCTCATCACCATTGTTTCTAAGATAATTCAGGTCGTTTGATTAATTAATTTATTATTCATTCATTAAGACATCTTCGGAAAGGTGGCAGAACCTAATATATTATGGTTTAAAAATGCAGGTTTTACAGGATCTCCGAAAAACGGTAAATGAATATTTAGAAACCATTTGTGTACGGTTCATGATCGTATGCAATGTAAATGAATCTACTGCATATACCAAAAAAAAATATTATTAAATTTTTCGTCTACTATTACATATTACAATAAGTCATCGCAATTATTTACTGTCAAAAGTTTTCAACGCATCAAAGCTCACAGAAAAATTAATTTTTCCCTATCATCTTGAAGATCTCAAGTATAACGAAATATTTTCTTAAAATTATTGGAATATATTTTGAAGATTACACAATACATATCAATGTAATATTTCGTTGCCGTTCAGGAAAAAGTCTATCAACATACACAAGTTTTGAGAAATCTAAATTTGAATGTTGTTTAAGAGAAATAATCTTATTTAAAGTTTTTATCCGTAACATACTTTAAAACCGTATTTTAATATTTATGTAACGTATTTCAGCTTTAACTTTTGCTTGAACGGCGAAGATTTGGCATTTATTTAATATGAAGATAATATTAAAAAAATCTAAACGAACTACGAAAACGAACAAGACACAAAAAATACAAGATTACTTTAACCACTGAGATATGACAATAAAAAAATAGTGTCAATAGCATATCGATTACAGCATTGTCTCGATTAGAAAATGATCATGGATTCGAACACTGGTTGCAACCTTGTTTATTTTCTGCGCATTATTGTGTTTCATATTTCATATAGAAATATTTTCTATTGTCACAAACTTGCCTACGGCAAAAAATTGTCCGTGGGTAGCTTTTAGAAAGCTTCATCCCCTATCAAAACCATCCCCTATTTTCCCGCGCTCAGTGCAGTCAGCGAGCAAGCCGTTAAGCGAATGAGACAGGAATAGAACCTCGACGCATCACATGTACATAATACTATGAACTTTTATAATATTTTTACACAGGGGTTACTAGATCACCAGAACTTTTAACCCGATGGACGCTGCTGTATCAAATATGATATTTTAACCGCGTGCCATATCTTAAGGCTCCGTCAAACAGAAGGCGTCCTTACGCGCGTCAGGGCGTTAAAACGTCCCGGACGTATAACGCTGCGTTGTGTTGTACTGAACACATCGAAGCCGTTTAAATAGAAAGTACGCGACGTTACGGCGTTTTGGTGCCTGTTTGAAGGAGTCTTTACGCTGACGCCTTGACGCGCGGTAAGTACGCCTTCTGTTTGATGGAGCCTTGATATTGCAAATATGATCCTTAGGTCTAGGCTACATTTTCAATATTAATCACGATCGATATCACGTTTTATATTGATAATAATAATAATAATTGGATAATTTGTAGAGCGTTTTTGTGAGAAATCACATCAAGGGCGCTGTATCGTGATTCATGAAATATCTAGACACATAGACACAATATGAAACAAAAAAATTCTAGATTCCTGAATTCCGGATCGTGATAAATATTGAAAGTGAACCCTACGCATCATTAATTACCACGATTCATATCACGTTCTATATTGATGTATAAGTGATTCATGAAATGCCTAGATACCTAGACACAATATGAATCAAAAGATTTTTAGATTCCTGAATTTCGGATCGTGATATGAATCGTGATAAATATTGAAAGTGAGCTCTACGCATCATTAATTACCACGATCCATATCACATTCTATATTGATGTATAAGTAATTCATGATATGCCTAGACACTTCAGGATTTCTAGATTCCTGAATTTCGGATCGTGATAAATATTGAACCTGAGTCCTACGCATCAATATTTACCGCGATCCATACCAAGTTCTATATTGATGTATCATTATTCATGATATACCTAGACACCTAGACACTAGATTCCTGAATTCCGGATCGTGATATGAATCGTGGTAAATACTGAACGTGAACTTTTATCACGATCCGTGGGTTCACGTGAATTCATGAATCTAGACATCCATTTATGCCCTAGTCTATACGTTCAATAAATATCACGATATTTGATAAATATTTGCGGATCACTGTAAATATTATTTATTTTTTATTCATTAAATTATAAGTTTACAATTTATAACAATGTTGATATCAATAAATTACGAAATAAGTTTTCACAAATTTTTGTTTTTGATTTTTGATGTTTCTCTTCTATAGAAGCGGACGCTTGTGTTTAGAAAAGGAGCGAGTGTCGGAATGAAAAATATTTTGTACTTATAATTAAATATGATTTAAGGAATTAAAAAAATTTAACTTAAAAATAAGTAATATTAAACGTGTAGTTAGCTCAAAATTAGTTAAATCGTCATTTTAATTATTGTAGGTCCTCTGAAAAACTGAAGAGGTGGTGTCTGTTTTTGTGTAAGTTGAAATTTTCTATTAGAGAACGAATCGTTTTTAAGACTCGTTCTTACAAACTTCACCATTTCCCTAAAAAAATTTCGACACACTATTACGCAGTTTCCCCGAATGTGAGTCCTGTATGGAGATAAAATAAAATAAAAATACGCTGCTAAGAATATAATTTTATGTTTATTTAAAGATATTCTGCACACATTTCTACAGAGTGTCTTCAGACACGTTTGAATATACCTGACGCTAACCATGATTCATTGTTTCAAATTGAAATTGAGACAGCTCTAGGAATTCTCAATGTGCACAACTTCAATTAGTATTAGTGATATAGTCGTACGTGTGGAACAAACGTTAGCAGAGTATCCGTGTGTAATATAAACCCACGTGTATAGAACAGAGACAGTATTCCAATACTTGTGTAATATATTTCCATCTAATGCTTTGAGGTTTTACCTACATATGGCAGACGTATCTCACACGCGAGTAACTTTGGTTAATTTTGATAGATGGCATCTTGGTGGGAAGCAGATATTATTTTCCCAAAATTATTGTGGGTGGTACACGGCTGAAATTATTAAACGTTCTGTAATAAAAATGATTTATTGATATTAATTTTCCGCGTTAATTTGGCCATCGTGTTTTGAAATATATAGACCGTGAAAAATCACGGGATATCACAATTATAGGATATGTGAAGTTGAACGCATTTATTAAAAAAAAATATTGAAGAAATATGACTATCGAATGCTATTGAGCGCGGAAATGCATGGCGACGGGAATGGCTCGCGCCATCTCATTTCATTAATACGAGTAAGGGAGAGGAAAGAAAATAATTACTTTTCTTGGTTCTCCCTTACTCGTATCAAATAAATGAGATGGCGCGAGCCATTACCGTCGCCATGCCGTTATCGCGAGTCGTCACGGTAAAAATAAAAGCACCCATTCAATAAAAAAATTACGACATCCATCCAGTGACAATACTAAAATTCAAGACACGTTGTATTTATACTAATGAACAAAAAATGTAACACCGCTTATGAAAATGATAGGCGCTTTTAGTTTTCCTACGGTGACGGTAAAGGAACCGACACTAAAAAGGTTGTTGCGTCAAAAAACTGCTCACGGACAGGCGTCCTAATTTTTGGTTAATTCATAACCCAACAGTCACCATTTTTCCATATTTTTTTTCTGTTTAAATAAAATGTTCTCTATTATCACTATTATTATTATAACATATTATAATATCCTACACCATGAGTACTTCATTTTTTTTTTATGTAACTCAAATTAAATAATTGTATCCTGTACCTAAATACTAGCTTTTATCATACTTTGTTTTATATCAGGTCTTATAAAACATAACATATTATTTTACAATTACAAGAGTAAATATTTCTTTCGTATTTCTTTTCAATATTATCCCAATCTACTTCTAACAACAACAGCGATATTATTTCTGAGTATTTATTTTATTCTTAATATAATACTGTTTACCCCCTGTGTACCATTGTATACTTATTTTATACTCTATACTTATCACTGTATCACTTTAAGTGAAAGCCTTTTTATGGCGTTTAAATAAATAAATACTAACATTCTTATTTTGAAATATTGAAATACTTCCTTGTTAGCAATAGATTCTTTATTAGCTATTTTTTGTTTTAAAAAAAAAGAGAAACATTCTCAGGTTACGAACAACCTGACAAAGTTTGAATTTTTCCTACTACCGTTACAATAAGTGGAAAAATGCTTTTTTGAAACGAGATGCCCGAGTGGGAACCCGAGGCTTTGAACCGCTCGACCGGCTAATCGATCCTTGTCCCCTAAAGACCTCCAGCCTAGAAAGGGTTATAATTTTTTTGTTCTCTTTTCCATTCTGTTAAACTTTATACTATCACCTATCACACATCACCTCTACTATAATTATATAGCTAATTCGTGCTAATCAGGGTTGGGCAAATACATGTTTTGATGTAATTAAAATACAAATTACAAAATACTTTCGAGTCGTGTATTTGAAATACCAAATACAAAATACTTTCCAAAATTCTGCATTTTTGTATTTGTACTACAAAATACAAAAATGCAGAATTTTAACCATTTTTAATTAAAATACAAAATCCAAATTACAAAATACTTTCAGAACCTTTGATTGCAATAAATTGTCGTAAGTAACATTATCTAAGGGTGCGTTTCCATAAAAGCAAAGATGAGCAGAGCGAAGCAGAGACGTGCAAAAATTGACTAATCATATTGCTCAAAAGACACATCTCATCTCCGCTCCACTTTGTAGACTTGTACAGTTTTGTGGTATAGGACCCAGGTGTTAGGTAATGTAAATAGAAACTAATCCAGCCCAACTTTTTTAAATAAGAATTTTCTTTTATGAACACTAGGTTTGGAATTTACATCATCAGACAATCGGTTTCTTGTTGGGGAATGAATAAAACTTGCTAAAGAAAATAATCTTTCTACAGGTCCTGATGAACACAAACTTGTGTTAAATTTTATGAATTTCTTTTTAAAATTTGGATAGCTTTCAAGAATGGTAAGCTCTTTACTTTTATCGTTTAGAAAGCTGACTAAACTCTAACTCCATTGTTTTTTTTGTGTATAAGGTAATTCATCTTAAGAAGATTGCTGTGTGAACTGGAGTTGATGTCTTATGATTATAAGATCGCTAAATGTATTTGTGTGAAAATGTGGTTCGGCAAGTATTACAACATCAGGTATTTGAAATACCAATTACAAATTACATTTTTAGGAAGAAATTCCAATACAAATACCAAATACGTATTTTTATTTCAATTACGTATTTGTATTTCAATTACAAGTAATTCAAATACTGCCCAACCCTGGTGCTAATGGACCTGCTCTGCCGCCGCTGTCCACAGGGGATTAATTATTGACCAATAACCGTGCTCACTATTATTTGGATATGATATTTATGATCAAAATTTGCTGTTGGCAAATTGGAGAGCCTGGATTTATTTTACCTATTTATTGGCATAAAGGGATAATAGAAAATACGCATGAATTTTTACATATTATGCACTAACAAAAATTGATAAATCAGGTTGATTGCACCGTGCAATGCATGCATGTTTTGCCATAATATATTTTTATTTCGCCTTTTCCCAGATTGATAACAAAATTTACTTTGTCATGGATGCATTTACGTAGAGAAGTGTGTCCAAACTTAAAATTTTTATACTTGCATCTTTTGTACCGAACGTCTTTAAAATTTTATTTTATTTTTTGTTAGCAACCATATAAAACATGTGAACGTACATTATAGTGTGGATAAATGTAGATAACGACAGTTTTTCTTAATCCTCTTTAGAGGTGTCCAAACAACGGAATTATACTCCAATTGACTACGAACTTAACGAGACAAATGAATTTTTCATGACAGGAAGTGAATTAAAGTTTTTAATGGTTCCCAGCAAAATACTAATGTTTTCATACAATTTATCAATTGATTATTTGTAACTTGATTTGATGTAAAAATTCTAGTTTTTCATCAAATATAACACGAAGTCTCTAACTATAGTTAATATCTTCATCATATTTTACATATGTACACATACAATACTATAGTGAATTTAAGTATATATATAGTTTTTGTATTGACCTCTTTCGACCAGACTTTGAATTTAATTCAAATGAAAAAAAACACACTTTGTAAAACACCACTTTAATTTTTGAATTAATATTATAAAATTAAAGTGGTGTTTTACAAAGTGTGTTTTTTTTTTCATTTGAATATATAATGTCACACCCTAAAGTATTTGCTTCCTACGATAAAATTAAATGTAGTTGTTATCACTATAGTTATTAAATCTTATACTATGTATATGTTGTATGCCCCTTTTGATAAAATTAATTATCTTTTTGATTCACTTTTGTACATTTTGCAAAAACTTAATTTTTTAAAAATGAGATACGATATTTCATATTTGTAAAACATTGCGCAGGTATCTATCTAAATGCACATACGATTACTCTATGCTCATTTCAAAATACGAAATAAACCTACACACAGATATAGAATATACACTAGAAGTGCCTTCCGTACAAATTTGAATTTAAAGCTTTTGACTCCTGAGAAAAAGAGGTGCTCGTTTTACGGAGGTTTCTACTATGTAATATAATTACAGCCAGAGCAGAAAGCTTACGTCTACGGTGATCTAGAAACGTAGGTAGCACTTTGCACTCAAAAATATTAAATATATTAATTTCGGTTTTCGGTGTTGTATTGAATTTCGGCCATATAATAAAAAAAACAACACTAGAAGTGCCTTAGATACATATTTGAAATTGGAAAATTTTGTTCCGGCTCACTCACACTCGCCTTTAATTGTAGATCTCTCCATCCCATTTGAATCTCGAAAACACAGTTTTGTACAGAAATATAGGGCCAATTAGACAAATATTTGGACCACGGAACACACCCACAAGGCACGTCTTGTGTTATTATTTATTCAATGTACCAATATTTTTCTTGTACATATATTTTTTAAGTTTCTTTATTCACTCCTTTTTGTATCCGTTATATGGTTTTTGGGTTATACCGGCTTTAAAATTAGGTTCACGCCCGTTTCATGATAGTGGTTTCTAGGTTCAAAAATAATTCACGAGTAATTCTAATTATGTAATAGCCCATTTGGGCGTAAATAAATGAAAAATTCTTACCAGGAAGATAGCCACCCACGCCAGCCCGATGTTATCAAACGATATGGTGCCTTGGAAAGGATTCGGCCCTCTCTGCGTACAGTTGGTGTAGTACTGGTTCCAGTTGACGCAGGACGTAGCAGTGGGCGCATTGAGGCTGAAGGCTTCGGGGGTTCCATTGCAGGTGAGTGAACCGTAGCGGTAGGGCGGGAAGTTGGCGCACAGGTGCATCCCAGAGTCCTCAGCAGTGGTGCAGATGTAGTCCTGCTCCTTGCTGAACTCGTAGTGGAAGGACACGCTGGAAGAATGGACTCGGATGTTAGGTTATGTTAGGAAATCGTCATGTGAATGGCAGCAATTCTTTTTTAAATTTTTTTAACTTGAAATTGTGGTTCTGCAGTTTTGTTCATATTACAATATGAGTAGTACGTATATTGCATGTCATCAATAACACTACTGGGATTCAAGCATCGCGATTTAGAGGGCCCCTCTTACCAGGGTTAAAAGGTTGTTTCTTGTAAAAAGGTTAAAAAAGACATTTACAAAACCGGGCCTTTAGACTCTGTTCTAACTTCTATTACAGGTTTGTGACACGTGTAGAAACGTCTTTAATATGTTCCTGGTTTGAAAGAATGCAATCAGATTCGGAATGCCAATAAGGCATATTATTTATACGCGACGTAAACATAATAATAATATTATGGCAGGCTCAGAAATCGTCATCAAAGACAAGGATGCGATAAAGAATCGATGATCAAAGAGGTAGTTTGTTTGTTTAGTTTGCAATGTTCACAACTTCACACATTTTACATTTTCAGTTGTTATATAATTATACATTTTCAGATGTAAAGATGATCAAGTAAATACTAGAATCATTCTAGAGATTCTTCTATTCTAATATAATAAACACAATATATTGTTTACGCTAGTTCAAAACACAGGCTTAAATAAAACATACACAACTACACGCTTAGTTTTAAGAAGCTTTTGTAGTTAATAACTTGCAAGTTGCAAAGAAACCTAATCTGTCTCAAAAGAAAGCATGAAACAAGTCTTACCTTACTGTAGCATGCAATCTTGCATAAAATATTTAATTAAACAAAATCTTTCTACAAAGAGAGCAACAGTTTAAAGTCTCATTGAAAATATAATAAGTAATAAGTTAAGCTCAAAGAAAAAGACTTAAAGCCTACAATTTTATCGTTGAAAATAATTATGGTAGTTTTAATTGTCATTTGCAATGGAGCAGTAAATTAAATAGTAGGTACTTGTTATAAAAAACTTTTTTAACTTGTTTTCAGGCATTAAAATTTTAACTTATTTTTTGTAGATGTACTTTACGATCCCATGTTTTAATTTTAATGAAATGTCTTATTAAGCGCTCATTAAGCAATTCGTATATAATAATATTATATTACATATATAATATTTACGTAGGCGGGTTGTGCCGTAGAATAACATAGAAGAAACCAAATGTAATTATTACAGCTAACGAAGGAGAAATGTTTCAATATATCTTTTATACTTAGCCCATACTTTTGTATATCTAAATATGTACTTTCGAATTTGCAATTACACTGCGCAGTAAATTGCTGTATTTCTGTTTAGTACCTACTCATACTTACATTGGAATCTAGCGTTCTGGAATAACAAGAACGTGACATTTACACAAAACTTGAATATTTACAGAGATTTAAATTTTTAAGATTAGATCTAACTTTAATAAATATTAATTGATTTTAGTCGGCTTCGTCCGTAGACATATGAATATTCATAGACCAGAGAATCAGGGAGAGGGGTAAAGACCAACTGTAGCGGGGCGCAGAGGGATGAGTTGACTGTAACGATATGTTATTCGTTAATGATTCAATCTGACAGTATATAGGCATTTCGCATTATAATATCACCATTTAGTTCTTAAAAATAAAGTCGGCTTTTGAATAAATAGACCTTTTTACATGGGAGCGCGAATTGTTTGCCCGGTTTGAACAAACTTGTGTAATCCATATAAAGCGAAGAAAGGTTCGCTTGTTTTGAGAGTCGAATATTTTGTTTCCGTGTTCAGTTAAGACACTTTTACAAATGTTTCATAATTTACTTACCCCAGTAAACAGCAACGTGCACACGGCGGGACCGGGAATTTCGGTTGCCAACGCTTCATATTTCTCGGTGTGATAAAACTGATCATATTATATGATGTGAATAAGCTTAACATAAAGACAAATAATGCCTACCTGTGGAAGGTAATACGACAATTGGGTTTATACTCTTTTTCACTTCAATTTTTACACGGTTTACTAGCACAAGTTACCATTTTTGCCGTGTTATTTCGTAAAATGTACCGATGAGAGATCGACGCTAGTCCGCACAAGAATGATGACGTCACATTTTCTAGATTAATGCGAACCTATACGCCAGCCCAGCCGGTTCCATGGAACCCAGAATTAAGGAGGGGGAAATAATACGCTTTTATCACTTAGGGCAGGTCTATACATAATATGTCTATGGTTTAGTCAGTCTCTTGAAAGATTAACGTTGTATGATATTATAATCTCGTGAAAATGAAATAAAAAGAACATACCATACTTTTTTAATTTCCTATAAAATTATTCACGTTGTGCTAATAAAAATATTGTTGGATTTCCATTAAATTCCCGAACACAAATGAATTAAAATAAATCAACAATTTAGTGAGTTGGAAATGAAATCAACGGATGATAGTACAATTTATTGTGTTAATAATCACATCCGGGCCGATTTCGTTTAATTTATGCTATTTTAATAGCTACGTTCTTCAAATTTTCGCATAATCCAGAATTTTTGTGAAATTTTCTTTGAAAAAAAAAAATATAATAGGTAAGTACCTATTTTAAAATTAACAAAATCTTCTGAAATGTTATTGATTTCTTAAAAGGGTACAAACCAGACAATACCGGAAATTTCTCCTTTTTAAATCAAAATCTAGACGTATTGACTTTCTTTAATAAAAAAACATAAATTGATTTTGAAAGATTGTTAATTTATCTCGTAAACGCAACTTTTAAATTTTGAAAAACTAAGCTTATTTTTAATATACTAAGTTTTACCGTTGGTCGTTGGCAGATTTGTTAAATTTTCAAACGATAGATTCTATTAAACAACACAAATTTCAAATCACATAATCATACAATAAAATAAATCAATACATAATCTAGCCAACACAGTATTCAAAATTTTAATTTTAGTTAAATTAAAATACCTAAGTTTTTTATATTTATTACGGTCTTACAAACTAAAATATTACTTTTTTTTTTTACACACTTATTTTGTTTAAACATTATTGAAAAATCATAAATACTTATGATCAAAAAATACTTATTAGAAGTACACGATATTTAATATGTTATCATCATTTGTTTTGAGCATTTTTATTGCTTACTTGAATGTAGGTAGGTATATATTAGCAAGTTTTGAATGAAATAAATCGATATTAAATTTTCAGTTTAGAAAATTTGATAAGGGGAATAATCGATCTTTCTCATCGGAACCTCCCTGTACAGTTGCAAGAATTTTGGAGCTTTAATTGTCGGCCGCTGGTCAATGTGTCTTAAATTATATTTGTAACATAGTTGTAATTTTCATCAAATCATATTAATAGGATAGTGTTGTTTTTACTTTTTATTTCAAGGTCCTATTTTGGTGGTCCCTAATAACCCTAAAAAGACTCCACAGCATCCACAAAGATGACATAGGCCCCCAGGGAAATCGTTTTCCTCATGACCTCCTGTGTGGAGAAAATGCCTCCAGGCGTAAGTAAATTGTATCAAATAAAAATAATTAAAGAAAAACCTTATTTTGAATTGATAAATCAGTTCGGATTGCGTAGATTTAAAAATAAAATCAGTCTAGAAACCTCTCGAACACAATGTTCAATCCACATACTTTGCTTACAAAGCGTACATTTGCTTACATTGCCAGAAAACCGAGCGTGAAAATTCTCAGAACTCGTCTTCCCCTCACAAAGGACTTCTCTTGAAATTTTTTCCATCTCAGAGTAGAGTCTGAATTGGTGAAAGACGTATTGACTCAATCTCCAGAGCTTACATCGATCCGGGTATTCCCCGGGGAGTGGAGGTAAACTTCCGTAACGGGTAAATTGGTTCACACAAAATTGAATCGAAAATGCATTTCCCAATAATATGCATAAATTGCCTCTTTTCGTATTTGAAGCACGGGCGGAGCGGAATTTCTTTTAGAAGCCTGTGAAAATTGTATTTTCAGTACTTTTATAGAAAATTTCTCGCAGTAAATATTTATTTATTCTGTTTTGCTTGCCTTACTTCAACGAAAAAAAACATCACGTTTTTAGTAGAATTTGATAAAATACGCGTTTATTTTTTTGAACATTTTATTAAGCTCTTAAAAATAGTATCAGGCCTATAAATACATTTTCAAAGCTCAAAATCTCCTACAAACGTACCCCTTTTCGGTTATTGTTTTATTGTATAATGTGGATTTTTTTTTTAGAAAATGATCGTAAAAAAATCTAATATGTTTGCCTAAGTATCGCAAAATAAAATAAAACACGCTTTTTGGGAATGTTTTTTTCGTGAACAAATCAAAGCGGGAATTTAAACCTTATCGCCATCTACATAATGAATGTTATTGTTAGCGGCCTAGAATTTTAAGTATAAAGATAAAATAAACATTGAAACCCTGTTAATTTGTTTGTAAGAACTTCAGTCCCGTTTTTAACCGTTTTACGAATAAAATGATCGTATTTTAGAAGAACATTTTTCTCCGTGTAGTATAATCAAAATTGATGGACACATGATGTAGTTACCAATTAAAGGACCTTCATACTCTTAGGTCCCGGACGCAATTGATTATCTGTTTTTCGTCCATATTATTATTATTAATTTATTTTCGTCCATATTATTTGTTTGGATCAAACTCGTAATGGGCATCCATACGATAAATGTGGTAAAAATACATTATGAAATAAAATACATGCTTTAAGAGGAAATTCGATTGAAGAGTTTCATATAAACTTTCGAAGCCTGCAGAATAATCAATCTATCGTTGTTTGTGCATTCAAGGAATCGAGATTGAATGAGTTTTTAAGTTAAATCGCACAAGTGTCCAAGGTGCGCGCGGGTGCGGTGGACCGAGACGGTTTTTGTGCACCGGAAACGGCCCACAGGAGACGCCAGCGCCACCGGAAGTGATGGCATTCGTCGGCAATGCTTTATTCTCCAGTTTCCGGGAAAATCTTTCTCTGAACACTTCGATAATTTATCAGAGAAAACTTAAAAATGTAAAGAAACTTTACTTTGACATAAATACTTTCTTGCGCTTTTATTGCACGTTATTTATGAGAACTACAGAAACGTGGTACTGAATTTGCGGGCCCTATTGTTGATTTTCATAGCAATCCTCTCTAGGTCGGAGTTCTTATTTACCCGAATAAACCGTTTGGCGAAAAATCGTCTTACGGATGCCATGATAAATAAATATATAACTAATTGACAGATTGTACCTAATCTTTAGAACATCTGGTGGAAATCTGTGTTCGTGCTATCGGTATTTCAGTAGAAGTTGCTCTAAAAAACTAACGTCATTATCCTTGTTTTCACCGGTGCATGTTTGCACAAGGAAACGCTATCTTCAAAGGCCATTTAAAAACACACACTTGGTAATTTTTTATTTGATTTTCACAAAATTTTCACAGAATTTTTCTCCCTTATCCCACTTAAATACTTAAATCTACTTACGTTTTTTAATACGTTAGTACTACGCAGAAAAACTGTAATTTCATTTCATTCCACTGTAAATCTAGGTTGGTTAGAAGAAAATGTTCCCATGCAATAATCCCACCTTTCTATAATAACAAAATATAAATAAGCTAAATAAATACAATATAAATTTCATATAAAGTGCTTTCTCGTATTGCGCGAATATAAAAACATGACAATAAAACGGCAACCCGGTGGCACTGTGACCTAAATCGCAAAGCAATAGGTTTTATTAGATATTAAAGGTTTATCGCAAGGTGGAATTTATTGCACATTTTATACGCATTAAAGGACCTGTTTAGATAGGTATGGATAACTTCTAGAGATAAAAAAATTTTTGAAAAAGTTTTTCAAAATAAATTTTATTAGAATGAAAGGCCATAACTATAATCAAATCGGTTATATCAGTTTTATTTCAGTTGTAGATACTTCCAGAATCACCCTGGTAGAATATCACCATATTGCTTAAAATGGCTTGAGTCGTGTTTGGTGACCAGATCTGATTAGCCAGTTTCTTACCCACCACTTCTTCTTTTATCTCCTTACCCTTCCCATACGACATTACCCATCGACTCTTGACTCCCAATCCGAAGGTCGCAGGTTCAAATCAAAAACTAATTGAATTAATTTATGTTATTTCACAATAAATAAATTAAAAATAATATATAATATATTTGCGGCACGTTCCGGAGTGGAAGATACTCTCAATAACGCTCTGGTGTAAGACCAACATTCAGAAATGAAAATATGCTTGAAATGGCTTTAGCCGTGTTTAGTGACCATCTCTTTCCCCTCCCACTATCTTCAGTCTCACAGCATACCCCAATTGGGTATGCCATAATCTCACTGGCTCCAAATGGGAGCAGTTGAGACTCTTGTGAGGTATTTTCTATAAAAATAAGTAAATAATTACTACTTAATTATATCCGCTTCCATGGGTTTTTACCAACTGTGGCTAAAATAGGATCCTATATCCCGGATAATTTCACACGAGGCCGCCAACACAGCCTTTCATATTTAAAAAAAAGAACTTTTCAGCTTCTAAACATGTAAAGATTTTATGTTCAGTGTAGAATACAATAATTTTTCCGATGATTTCTAAGTCCCGAGTGATGATTATTTCTTTTTTTGTGTATTGTTATTTGATTGTATTTAATTATAATTTAGAGTGATGAAACTTCTTTTTTATAAAACTGATGGAAAAAAGTATCTGTTAACATTTCACTAAAGCATTGAAATATCTGGAACCTTTCTTTAGTGAACGTGATGTAAATAGCAATATGTTTTTCTCGACTGTTGAGCCGAGGATTGCAGTGACATGTATTTTTATTTATTATTCTATGCAAAATAAGTGAAAGAATATCATTTTTACTCCAAACGAGATGTTAAAGCCGTTGTGTTGTTGCGATGACGTTGAAATATGAGATTTAACTGAGGATACAACAATCAACAGAGAAATAATGGCATTTGAGAAACAACATTGTTTTTTTTTATGACAACGATGACAACATTTTTTAATAAATTATCTTGTTGCCGTATAACTTGAATACATCTGTTATCAGACGAAAACAGAGTGTCTTTCATTACAAATTTGCTTTGGTTGAAAGAAATAGCCATCTGACAATAATCTCCACGTCTCGGTGGGTCAGTGGATAGGGTGTAGTCTCGGTAAGACAGTATGTACTGTGTCGTATTAATTCCTTAATCACGCAAATTCTCATTCCTAATACCTCAAAACATTCTCAAATATAGATCCCAAACTCCAAGTGTATTCAGATTGTGGGACTCTTATGCGACGTTTACTTTATGCTTCGGAGATTTCGATGGAAATAGCAAGAGAAACCATTTGAACCGTTGAACGAAACATGTTAAAATCAAGGATAAATTAATCAGTTCCGAGGGAAATAGAAACATCTAAAAAAACAGTAAAGTGTGTTGACCACGATTCTACGCCAGAGAATAGTAGAAGTCATTTTCATACAACCACCAACCACTTTTTTTCATGCAGACGGTGCAGAATACCCAATGCGTTCTTTTAATTGTTAAGGGTAATGCCATGGAAACTTTTTACCCGACCTGCGAAACCTACTCTGGTGGTAAATTATTAAATGCTGTCCAGAATCCCGATACAAAATTGTATTTATTTGTACAAGGTTTAATGCAGGTTTATATGGTATTTTGTATTCTGCCGTTCTTGGTAAATCATCGATGATTGCGCCGGTTTGGTAACTACTTTTAAATTAACTGGTTTGATAATTTTAGTTGAATTTCCTAAAATATGTAGTGTTGTTTCTTTCTATTTCAAATCCTAAAACTCCTAAAACGAAAGGTTTGTAGAAAATATATTTAATAAGGTTAGCTTATACAGGCACTTTCCGTAAAAAAAGCATCGGGCTCGTGACAAACCTCACCTCATAAACCTGGGCACCCCAGTTTAAACACCAAACGTAGCGAACCACTTGGGGTGATCTTTGGCAGGGTGTTGGTTAATCAATAAATGGTCCCTCGGGCGGCAGATAAACCTATCCAATTACACGTATCTTCTTCTTCTTCTTCCTTGCACTGTCCCAACTCATTGCCTAGGTAGGCTGTTGGGGTCGGCTCTCCTCATTCTCAGGTTGTAGCTTCTTCGGTTCTGGGTATCGCTCTCTTCCAGGCCGTTTCTACTTAGAATTTTATCCAATTACACGTATATGGGACTTAATTTTAGAAAGAATATTTAAGTTATTAAGATTAACTTAATGCAGTTTTTAAAACTCTACTTTTAAACTATTACTTTTATAAATTGATGTAAAAAATGGCAAAACATATCACATAACTGATCTACCGAAAACGTGTTCCTATTTTCTAAATCCAACTAGTCGTGATCGTGGGATTCCGTTAATGGGTACTGTAGACCGCACAGCCCTCGTTCGGACTCATGGTCTGAACTAAACGCTGGTTGTGCCGAATTTCCCGTGTAAATGCTCATCACTGGAACTAAATACTTGGAATTATGCAGAGTCGCGTCCGTCTAGCTGGACGGTAATAAAGGGGATCAGCTCGCCGCGCCGGAATAAGTGGTGCACGCTTGTTAAGGACCCGCAGTGGAGGTTGTAGGCCGTAGGGGCAGATTGTCTGCTAGGGCCACAGTTAACATTGAAGGGGTTGACAATTTAACCCAGATAGACCTGAAACTTTTTTTAAAGCTTTTTTAATTTTTTTTTTGTTTTCATAAAAGAATCACAATGTATCTATTATAAAAATATTAAAAAATATTCATTTGACATTGGGAAAGGGGAGGTGTTCCAATTTTGGTACGGTAGGGTTATAGGCGTCTAACAAGTTTCTTTAAAAAAAAATCAATTGTTTGTCATTGCTCCAAAAACTGACTTTTCAGAAAGAAAGTGATGTGAATGGGATCTAATCAGGAAAATTTGGATACTACCACTAGTAAAGGCCAATTCTAACCTCACTTATCTAAATTCTGATGATGAACATGTCGATCCAATTAAAAAATTTCCTGGGCCACAGTTTAAACGAAGAAGAATGAAGTTTAACCGATTACGATATTCCATTGTCATGACCACTCTTCATCATCAAAATATTCCACATTTTGAAAATGTGGCCCCGGAAAATTTGAAGTTCGGTTCTAATTTTTTTCACCAAAATTTAAATTACCGAGGTTAGAATTGGCTTATATTGGCAGTTATGTGCAAATTTTGCTTATTTGGTCGCATTCGTCATCACTTTTTTTTTAACAACCGCCACCATTTGTAAACTCTCGTTGCTCGATGGCACTGACTTGATCACGTGATAAAATCTGTCGTGCGCCAAGTCCTTTTTGATAACCAGTTTACTCAAATGTCAAAAAAAAAAATTACTGCTTACTATTACTGATGTATTTTTTTTTTCACATATTATTCTAAAAGATACTAGTTACCACTTAGTACTTACCTACTGACAATTTGGTTAGTTGATGAATATTGAACAAAAATAATTTAGACTAAAATTCTTTATTTGGAGGTACTGCATGTATACAGGGTGTTAAGGAAAGTACTTACTGTCCAATACCTACTATTTTTTATGTTTTTGTAAAAAAAAAAAAAAAGTCACCGGAGACCAAAAACATTACATTTTTTACTCCAAATAATGTCACGAATCACTGGTTAAAGTAAGGCACGCCCCTTAACACCCTGAACGTAATGACGGGCATATAAACACCGGGATTAAGATAATGAAAACACCGAATATCTCTATAAAATTGTTTTTTTTTTTTGTGATTGTGATCTGGCTATTACACGACTAAAGCCATTAACAATCAACCTTTCGATTCTGACTGTTGGATTCTCGCCAGAACTATATAGAGAGAATCTACCATTTTAAAAGGCAAAAGTAATTATAAATTATTTTATTAAATTGATAAACTAATGTTTAAAACAAGATTTTTTATGCATAGCACAAAGGGTAACAATTATTATAAGCAATAATTATTAGCCTGAATCACTCATCAATATTGAAACCTCTCCCGAGAAAAGATATATGTCGCCGACGGGACTCGAACCCGCACCCCTCTGTTTGCCGGACAGGAGCTCTACCATTAAGCTACGGCGGGATACCTCCTACCCGCCAAATGACTCAATATATACCTAGTGTTTCATTCAACAATTATCGCTTATTATATTTTTTCACCTGCAAACAACCAACTTTATTTTTATATGAGAAAGGCATGTAAGTGCTAACTCTCTCACTAGGTGGCGTCGAGACATTATATCTACATTTGTTGGTGAAAATACTTTAACTCGTCAAATATTGATTATTTTATTAAATTGATAAACTAATGTTTAAGACAAGATTTTTTATGCATAGCACAAAGGGTAACAATTATTATACTAGGTATATATATACTAGGTATATATTGAGTCATTTGGCGGGTAGGAGGTATCCCGCCGTAGCTTAATGGTAGAGCTCCTGTCCGGCAAACAGAGGGGTGCGGGTTCGAGTCCCGTCGGCGACATATATCTTTTCTCGGGAGAGGTTTCAATATTGATGAGTGTTTCGGGCTAATAATTATTGCTTATAATAATTGTAATTATAAATAATTATTTCTGGGGGGAATCCCATTGTTTATTAACCACTGGAGCGACAGAGTAATTAAAATATTTTTTCTCGGATTGCTAAAGGAAATTTTTCCGCCCGCATTAAAATATCATACTTCCGAATTTGAATATGGAGACATACAAACTGATTATAGTTCTATGTAGCCAATGAATTTCCCTATCTTTTGTCTATTATCACATATTTGTAGGATTTATAAAAAAAAAATTAAATCTTTAATCTTAAAACATTTTAAAGAATAAAGAGAATATTTATTTTGTTATATTTTGAATGTACATAATGTCCTATATATTATATAGTCGTTTTAATAAAAAAATATATTTGAAAATTTACCACATTTTGGCAAAAAAGCAATCCGAGGTTTTGGAAATAGTGCCATAATGTGGCAAAAAGCGCTCGAATGGTTAAGCGGAAGGTTTTTCTAGAATTTGGTATCCTAATAATGCTATCCTAATAATATCCAAAAAATTTAATTGTCTTTTTAATGAATTTGAATATGCCACTTTGAATATGGCTTTTGAATATGACAGGGATAATTGGCCATAACATTTTGGGGCTATGCGAATATTCCTGGTGATGAAGGGAATCGTAAAGACTTTATGGAGGGAAAAGCAGCCTTGTGTTCCCATTTCGTTATGGGTCCTACCGGTTCCGATGTGGGTCCACCGAGCAGGTCCTTCCGATTTGTTATAATAACGCTTGGCATTTTGGCATATTAGTATAGTACTTTGATCATTGTTTATTATCGAATGTAATATAATAATATAATGCTTACCACGCAAAGGTTTCAGATATCCCTTAACCATTCAATTAGAACAACCAAACATGGACTTTCCTAATGTTCTCGTAACATTTAATACTTACAATACCATTTGGCTTCATCGACTAGTGATAATAATTAAGTGTATTCGGTCATAGCACAGTGAAATCGATAACATTACAATAGATTAGATCGAAGAATTATATCCGACTTAATATTTATACAGTATAGACAGTCCCGATTTAACTAACCTCACTGAATTTCATATACCTACGAGAGCTACTCGTTCTAAACTCCTTTTTAAATGCAACAACACCACGATTGTGTATTCCGAAAACTCGCTTGTACCCACAGACATATGAATATTCATAGACCAGAGAATCAGGGAGAGGGGAAAAAACCAACTGTAGCGGTGCGCAGAGGGATGAGTTGACTGTAACGATATGTGATTCGTTAATACTTCAATATGACAGTATATAAGCGTCACGCATTATAATATCACCATTTAGCTCTTAAAAGTAAAATCTGCTTTTGAATGAATAGACCTTTTTACATGAGAGCGCGAATTGTTCACCCGGTTTGAACAAACTTGTGTAATCCATATAAAGTGAAGAAAGGTTCGCTTGTTTTGAGAGTCGAATATTTTGTTACCGTGTTTAGTTAAGACACTTTTACAAATGTTTCATAATTTACTTATCCCAGTAAACAGCAACGTGCACACGACGGGACCGGGAATTTCTGTTGCTTACGCTTCATGTCTCTCAGTGTGATAAGACTGATCATATTTTATGATGTAAATAAGCTTAAAATAAAGACAAATAATGCCTACATGTGGAAGGTAATACGAGAATTGGGTTTATACTCTTTTTCACTTCTATTTTTACATGTTTTAATAGCACAAGTTACCATTTTTGCCGTGTTATTTCGTAAAATGTACCGATGAGAGCTCGACGCTAGTCCGCACAAGAATGATGACGTCACATTTTCTAGATTCACATCACTTAGGGCAGGTCTATACATAATATGTCTATATGTTTGTACCTATGTAGATGTTAGTAATAGATACTCAGATGTATCGGAAATATTTAACTGCACGGAAAGTAGGTACAAGAAGGCTACGCTATCATATCTTTTCAATCAATATTAATTTAATCTATGTAAGTTTACCTTTTTTATACTATAGAATTTGTAAATATTTGTATCTCTTGCTCATATCTCTGATGTCATTTCACAATCAAATGCCACAGTTAATTTGTTATTATTTATTTAAAATGATTGCTAATATTTAACTATGGTTTCCAACCAAACTTCCTACTCAATACCTACTACCACACACTACAAAATTTCTCAAAAACCGTTGTCAATGATAACGCAAGCAGTGACTCGCGACTCGACCTGCTAATTGCTGCGATGGCACCGGATTGTTCTTTGTCTATGGTTAAACAAGCTGAGATAATTATTAAAATCGTAAAATTCAGTAGTAAATTTAGTTGTAAACCATAGCAACCAGCAAGTTTTAGTTTGGTTTCAGTTGCCTAAGTGAGCGGATCGCCTTACTGTGTCATGTAACTATGGTTTATGGTATATTTATACCGTAGAAATTAAATAAATAAATATTGGATCGATAGGTATAACTTACGATGATTTTATATCGATATCCCTAACACGTTTTCACCGCTGACAGCCGAACCGATACTGACAGGGAATAAATTAGAAATCGATATACGCTGGCAACACTGGAGGTATTTTCTTTGAATTGAAACTCCAAAATATCAATCATCAAACGATTACGTAAACATATTAATAAATTGGCAGGGTTGAATCGAAAAACTAACCTAAATATGCATCGGCAATCCGCATTTACTTTTTTTTCCCTAAACGGGAGTTAAATTAGATAATGAGATCTTTAGTCATATTTCAACCTCTTTCGTTTCTCAAATATCGAACGGAATAAATTGGTAGCGTCTTAGGTGAATTATTTTAGTCTACGGATCGCGTATACAACTTCTTTCAATTCTAAGAGCTTCGTTTGTTCAATCCGTTCATTAAATAAGCCAGTAGTTTTGCATAACGAACGACATATCGGATAACCGAAACTTACCGGATACTATGGAGACAGCGTTAAAATTTATCAATCTCGGTCGGAATATCTTATATAAATCGTTGACCGTGCCCGCAAACATTTTAACTGACTATGGATGACGGATTTTGTCAATATGGTATTGATATTAGGCTTTATCGATCGTCCATGCTAGACCTCCAGATATTTTTTGGGTCCTTTGCCATTTGATTAACATAAAAGTGTACACAAAAAAGTATTTAGGTATTATACTAAGTCCCAGCGGAAAATCCGTCGAATTTTTGACGATGTTATCAGAACAGCTATCAACGCCATTATTTGATTTGTTTGACATTTTTCACTACGGCTGTGCGGCCATTCTCATACGTTGGATTTAAAGCTAAAATGCTCATAAAAAACAAAAATAAGTAAAATGGCTTAGGTACATCTCTATATATAAAAATGCTCGTCCGAGGTAAAATTCGAAACTACTTAACCGATTTTGATGAAATTTAGCTCTCTGTGTGTAATTTGGTCCAATTTTAGAGATAGTTTTTATCTCGATTTTTGACCTCAATATCTTTAGGGCGAGTTGAATGTTTTATATGGGACAATTATTTGAAATTATTTGTAAGTTCCATAAGTTTCTGACAGATGGCGGTGTGAGTTAATTTACTGACACAACACTTAGTTATCTAGGTAAGGTAACCATCCAGTAGATGGCGTTGTGTTTCGTTATCCACAGCAACGCGTGGGCTGGCCAGCTAGTACTTCTATGTTTCCTAATATTTTTGACCAACAAAAAATTATTCAGTTTTGTTGGATATTTTGGCTTTAAATCCAAAATTAAGTTTCATATAAAAAAGGCTGCGCAACCTTGCATTTTAATCACCAATTCTCGGCCCGTCAGCGTTTAATTAAATCTTGGTAACAATTGTGGATATTGGCTGATCAAACAACCGTACATAATTTACACGGAGAAAAATGTTATTCTAAAATATGATCATTTTATTCATAAAAACGGTTAAAAATGGAACTAAGGTTCTTACGAACAAATTAACAGGGTTTCAATGTTTATTGGCGGGAACATGTAAGAATAATTTGTTGGTATATGTAATTCCAATACCAACAAATTTTTCTTACATTTTCCCGCCAATAATCATTGAAACCCTGTTAATTAGTTCGTAAGAACTTCAGTCACGTTTTTAACCGTTTTTATGAATAAAATGATCGTATTTTGTAATATCATTTTTCTCCGTGTAACTTGACAAAAATAATCATAATGACTTTTGTGGTCGACCTAATGATACTAAACAGGGTCTAAATCTAAGTTTGAATAAGGGTTGAAGTAATGACTTCCTTTGAAGTCTGTAGGTAAGTCTTTTATCACTCAATCACGAAGCTCATCAAATCAGTGTAATATTTTAATTATTTCTGTTCATATTTGGTCCAGATTGCTTTTCGCTCTCCGCTCGGAGCGGGATTAAAGGAAGCGGGCCAATCAATGAGATAATTTATTCAAACAGCGCAGTGTTTACCGAAATTGGATCGAGATTAGGAAAAGCACGTATGTATGGAAGTGGGAGGGTATGTGTGAGGGAGAGAGGGTTGGTGTGAACGTATACATTATATAGTTATAGGTATTTTAAATTATAATTTTTTTTGATTAAGTTGAAAAAAAATTTTAGGTAGGTAATAATTTTTCTGAAACAATTTTTTTCCGACAGGAAATCATAAATAACAAAATGGAGAAAATAATTCCCCTTAGGGTTTGTGTCATCTTTCGTATTTTGTTATAGGTATTTGAAATTATTATTTTTTGGATTAAGTTGAAAAAAGTTTTTAGCTAATATTTTTTCGGAAACAATTTTTTTCCGACAGGAAATCTAAAATAAAAAAATGGAGAAAATAATTCCCCCTTAGGGTTTGTGTCATCTTTCGGAATGCTGTGTAGGGTTATTTTAGGAAAGGAAGGAGAGGAAGTATTGGAAAGGAAAAAGGTGTGAAGGATGGGCAGGAATCTGGGGATCAGCATGTCTAGGAGTGACGGCCGTATGGCGATGTTCTGCCGGAGTAATCAAAAGGTCTCCCTCATCCAGTCTCTTACCACGTGAACCCGGGCACCCCTGTCACCAAACTTACAAACTTGCGAATACGCGGGGTGACCTATGGCGGACGGATTGGTTATACCTGTAATAAATGGTTCCTGGATACAAGGCATATTTTTACAGCGCCCTTGAGGAGATTTTTCACAAAAAACAGCGTTACACAAATTTTCCAATTAATTCACAAAAAAATTACGTAGCATACTCGCCAATTCCTCGCTTACGTAGTTTAGCATACACATATACAAATGATATAATGTAATAATATCTATGTTTGAAACACACTTAAACAAATTTTTATGTTGACGTATTATTTCTGATAATTTCAGTTATCACTTTATTTTTTTAAATTTATTCAATTCCATACCACTGATATGTAAAACATATTTGTATTAACCTATTGTTTATTACTAACTTTTGTGTAAACAATTCGAACATTATATATCAAATTTAATAGCCTCATGGGCGTAAAAAAGGGTAAATAAATAAACAATTACATATTTGGTCTAGAGTTCTAGAGAGAATTTGTAATTTCGAGAGATCCGTATTTTTATAACCAGCCATTTCTGACCCGGGGACATGGTGAATCTCTGACTGATGCAATCTCATAACACGAGAGCAAAACTGTTTTCGGTTTGACCTCTAATATACTTAGCACATTTACTCCGCACTTAATGTGTGTTATAATCTGAAACTCAGCTCTTCTGCAAAATAAACTTTAGCTACCAGATAAGGGTATTTTACAACATAAAATAACCACCCTTTCAACGATAGTGTTTGACAATTAAAGTATGTAAATATATCCGTAGATACACATTCTCGGAATTCCCGGGAAAATTATTCATAAAATAGAACAAGCAATCATCACCCTATTATCGTTTCTATCTACTCTGAAATCCTTAAATTGCTAACGCACTAGAATACCTACTTGTACACTATGAAGTGTGTTTACACGGATAAGGTTCTAATTTCGACAAATTAAAGCATAATCTACATTTAGTTTGAAAAGAATTGAAGTAAAGAATTTAGTTTGAACTAATGACATTGGTAAAAAAGGTTTGAAGTTATGATATCAAGATTTTTCTAACTAATAATGCAACTAATTGTCAATAGATGCCTCTGTTGTTACTTCGATTTATCAATAGAGCAATAGTACTGTCAATGTTCTGTTTTACCATTGGAACCATTTCCTGTTTTTCACTACATAATCAATTTTCTTTTCTCTCTTCTTATTTCAATCTCTCGACGAGTAAAAGCTTGAGATCAGGGCGTCTTACTGTATTTTCATTATATTGGAATTGATTGAAATATTAAAAGTGATTGACTTGTTATAACAGAGCCCTTTATTTAATAATATATAATATACAGTCGTATGTACACATATTTTTCAATTTCCTTTTATTGAGGTAAAATAATATTTATATGCAAGTAAGTTACCCGTCTCACTAGACGATGTCTGCTCTGAGACGAGTTATTGCATTACAATACCAATAGTATTGAACTGTATATCCTACACGGAATTGACCCTTTGCACACAAAAATTGGGCTGATACAGATGGACAAAATGCAAATCCTCAACCAGTGGTGGGGAGATTAATGCTAATTAATAACTACTGGACCACAGAATAATGGCTTGGAGTCAATTACCATTCCAGGGACTATAACAACATTGGCGCAGCAGTGGGAATTGGTAAAGAATTTAGATAGATTTATAGGTTTTTGGAATAATATTCTTCTTAAATAAAACAACTTTGTTCGCTCTGGAAATTTCAACAGTAAACAAGGTTTATTTTTTTATGCGAGTACCGCACAGGAGTCACAACAGCTACCAACCGTGGCGTATCCAATTTAAGTACTTTGTGATGCTGGACGTAATTGGAAAGATTTTTGCACTGGAAGGAGAAACAAATCAGCAAATTTACAACCCAAATTACTCTATGGATACCGGATGTAGAAAGTGATAACGTATTCAAACAACACAAGAGATGAAAAACCTCTATTTATTCTTCACCCCCTTTCTTAATCTTCACGCTTAAAGTTATGAAAGAAGGTATTACCAGATTGAATATTATTCTGTAATCAGCTAAACTGTGTACATTTTTCTCCTAACCGTTTGCGTCGTAACCGAGTTAAAAAACAAACTTTTCTCTAACTCGTTAACAAATTAGAGACGCTCGAATGAACGAAATCTGGACTATTTATGCCCGCTGTTCGAGAAAGAATAAAATGTATAAATCTTGTAAAATCGCAAATGAATGTTATTAATTTGTTGGAATTAACGAGGGAGGACATCTGCGGGAGATTTCAACGTCGTTGGAAAGAATCCGCTCGTAAACTGGGCGGGAATGGGTAGAAAGTTGGTGGGTCGCGTTAATTATACTAATTAGTTATTTTTTACGTGGAACGAATAGTCTAGGGACTTGTGGAAAACGAGCGAGTTGTCGCTTTAAAAGATTTGGCATTTGCAGTGAATTGTAATTGGATTAAAATACTCTATTTAATTGAAAACGGTTTTGTTTTGTGCGATGAAATTATGCATTATGGACGTATATATTTAATTTTTAGTTAAGATGTAATAATTTTTTTTGGCGGAATTAGGTACTTTAAAAGATAACGCAAACACAATTTTTTATATTAATTACGAAAATATTAGAGAACTAAAATGTACCGATTTTCCACTTCGTGAAAACTTTTTTTTCAAATATGTAGATATTTCGCATTTGTTAAAATTCGCAATTTTTTACTTCTTTTTAAATAAAGACGGCTTTTTACAAATGCAATGAGTTTTTCCACTATTCATCATGTCTAACTTTTAATTGAATTTGTATTTGTAGATTATGATATAATAATAACCACGAGTGATTAATAACTTACAATTAACTCACGAAAAAAAAATTGTTAGATATTTGTATTTATGAAAAAGCCCCTCAATTGCATTTACAATTCAATTTTTACAAGAACTACTATCTTTTTATAACTTTTGAAGGTAATCACATCAACGTAATATTATTGAAGAAGAAAATACCACTAATAATCTAAACGAAAATTTGAAAATGAAAAAGACACAGAAAAATAAAAGATAACAGTCGCAACTGGGACTCGAACCCACAACATATTGTTCTACTGGAATGAATATTTAAATTTTAAATAAATGGAGGCAGTAGCCGAGTTGGTAGAGGCGTTCGTCCCGGATAATTGATAATGTCTACTTAAGAAGAATGGTGCTTTAAGGGTTTACTCATTTTCCCCAAAGATAATTAGTATGTTAGTTCTGCCACTTGGAAAACTGAAAAGCCTCATCAAACGAGAGAGGAGAGGAAAACGCATTCATACGTTCACATTTCCACTGACGCCAAGCAGTTGGATCACAATTTGTAAACCGGGTAGTCTAAATTTAATAGTTTTGTCAAACATTTTGATAATATTCACAACAGATTTCTATCAGTTTTTTCGACATGCGGTAGGTGTATTAAATAAAGTAAGTAATATCGTCATTATTTGTTCTTTGTTTCCGAGGCAATGTGCCATGACGAAATGAAATCTGATCTGGCAGATAAAGATAATGTGTAGATATAGACTACAGAGGGAGAGGTAGAATCAGGGGGAATGCGTTTGTTCTGACAGCTTGTGATAGATCAATCACTTCTTGTAACTTTATACGCTGCCGGTTGATTATAAGGTGAATGTCAAAAGAATTCATTTTCTACGCTTTCTTAGATGGCGTGAGCATAGTATTTTTGACTTATAAATGATTTTTTACAAGTTATCTTTGAAATATTAAGAAAAATGAATTGTTCGCGTAAGTACACTAGCAATATGAATATTAACAAATAGTTTTGCGTTTTAAAAAACTCAATTCTTCCAAGAAAGGCTAACAAATACAATATTTCATCGGTGATTCAATCCAATATTGTGTTTGTTAGCCTTTCTTGAAAGATTAGAATTTTTTATTGACGAAACTATTTATTAATATTCATATTGCTTGTGTACTTGCGCGAACAATATTTTTTTCTTAATATTTCAAAGCATAACTTGTAAAAAGCGTTTATAAGTAAAAATACTATACGCGAGCCATCTACTAAAGCATAGAACATGAATTCTTTTGACATTTCCATTTAAGGAAGAAATAATTTATTTTAATTCAAATTCTTTTCCGGATTTCAGTTGGGTTCAAGAAAAAAATTAATTGTGTAGATAAAAAAAGCTACAAATATGTAAATTTCAAAGCTTAAAAATATAAAGATCTTTTGATATTTAAATACAGAGTGTCCGGGGGTAAAGTGCATTAACTTTGGGAGGTGATTCTGATTCTGGATTCTGGCACTTGCGATTTGTACAGGGTTAGCAGTTGCGCACTAAGTGATTTAATGTCTACTCTAGCGAAATATCTTAATTAAATATCGTGTATTTTATAAATAAATTAAAATAAATATAACAGTATTAAAAAGATGTGCCTATTTTGAATATTCAGAATATTAAACTTAATAAAATTAATGTAGTCAAATCAGAAAACATCATTTTCACAGAGATTAATGGTTTGAAGTAAAAAAATGTGTGTTGACTTCTCGTTTGATCTCATTAAACGATGAAATTCGATGAAATCGCTCGTTCATTATTAATTTAATCGATGATATAAAAAAAATAACGTTTACAGAAATAAATTAATCCACGTCCAGACTAACAATAACGGTGTCCAAAAGTAAATCAGCCGGACATTACGAGTAGCGATAACAAGATAAATCTTGCCATTGTTCAAGCCAGCACAAAGGTAGAATCAGCAATGGGCATTGAAAACCATAGATACTGTAATATGGAAGATTCGAAGCCTTGGCCGGGGTTTCCCTTTTACTTGCTGGAGGCTGTTGGGGCGGGTGAGGTGGGGAGGGGGCGGAAACGGCCCGCGATATCCGGCCGACCGGAAGCGAGCTGACGCGACGCGGGTGACATCTAGCGAAGGAACAAACATGTTTGCCTGGAATGTTGTATATATTATTTTTATCTTAGGAGGTAATATTATATTTAAATTTGTTGTCACTTTGCAATATAAAACCTTTTAACTTCGTTTACAATCCAATATAATTAAGTGTAGTGCATAGATAATTTTTATTTAACAACACAGTAGATCAGCTGCAGATCGCTAGCTGGACTATGATATTAACTATTAATAATTCATTATGGTTGGCAATCTATACTATTAGATCTATTCATAAAGCACGACTAAAGCCATTAGAACAATCCTAATCTAAAACGTAGTAAATCTATTTAATATGTAAAATATGATATAATATTTAAAATTGACGTTTATGATGAGAACAATATCATTGCTACTTACACCTAGTAATAAACAATAGAACAATAAGTATCTTTGATATTTTTTGTTTGGCGTACTATTTGCGTACCATATTAGAAATGTGAGATTAGAATGACCACTAATTGTTAATTTTAAGCTGTTTATTCCTAATCAAAATTTTCTATTAAAAATCAATAGGGAAGTTGAGTGAAAAATATTTTACTTATAAAAAATATGTTCATGTAAATGACACGCAATACCGTGAGGGAGAGTTCGTGACGTCGTTGTCAAAAAGTTGTAGTAGTTAGATATTAACTAGTACTAATTAATTCAGTTACCGGAATCTCCAAAAAAGTGCATTTTAATAGTTGTCAATTTCATTTTCACAAAATGCCATTTTTCACCGACCGCTATGTTCGCAACTTATGCAAGTTTCGTTGAAAAATGACATTTCGTGTTTTAAAATTTAAAAAATAACCATTAAAATGCGCTTTTTTCTAAATTCGGTTTAGTAAATATTTTACCTTATATTTCGCACAATCAAGGACCGGGTGACGTCACGAACTCTCCCGTTCGGTATTATACTCTTGCCTGCGTTTTCGCGGGCTTAATAAAATTCAAACTTGTTGAATTAATTTAATTATGAAAACGAACTTAAAAAAAAAATAATACTAGTATTTAATTTTGCAACTGAACATTGATAAAAAAAAATTGGAATCAACTTCCTTATTAACTAACTATAATATATCGTAATAGTCTATGATTAAGTTGGTTTTTACTTTACTAAAAGAGTTTATTGGTTCCGCGATTTGGGTCACAAGATCTAGTTGCGGAAATGTGCCGAAGGTGAATAAATGTACAGAGTCAATAGGTTCAGGAGCTTCGCTGCAGATCAGAACCAGCCTTCAACCTGGAAGATCCGTTGAGCTTAGAAGTATTATTATATTTACAATACGTCGATAAACAGTCACTCTTATGAGAACCCAAGTCTTTAAATAAGCATTTATTTATAAATACTGGAGAATACAGGTCCCAGTAGGTACCATATTACAATATTCCCTGAAGAGAATAAATAGAGACACTACACTAAGCAACCATCAAGCTGTAACTCTTGGAACACACTTCTTGCTTCATTCATATTCATACATCGTTTCATGATATCCTTCTGTTATTCTGATTTGTAGTATGGCACAACACAAGTATTTGGTTAAAATTTAATAAAAATCAATACTCTGACAAAATGCAAACATACCATATAAATTTTAACAAAAAACAATAGACAAGTTTAAGTTCTCCACCGATTGAGTGCATCTGTACCTACAGCACAAATCTAAGTCAGCGGAAGATGCCGTCCAAAGTAGCAAGCACTTTTATCTGAATGCAAGAGCAACGAGAAGCACTCGACAATCAACCAGTTTGTTGTGGTCGTGCCACGCTACGGAGCACCCACTGTGCGGTGTGCGGAGGTACGGAGATTGCTACACGCTTCATGGAGCTTCCGAGTAGCTTTTAACTCCTGAGAAAAAGAGAAAACATACCCTTTTTACGTGGAAGCCTACCTACGTTATACTTGTATATCCAGAGCAGAAAGCGCACGTCTAAGGTGAGCTGCATACAAAGCACTTTGCACTCTAAAAATATTAAACGTGCTGATTTCGGTTTTCGGTGATGTAATTTTGATTTTTTTATTATATATATATATATTGGAACTACTTGCTCGAACTTTTAAAAACTATAATTTACATTTATAAGAACTTTTAAAAGTTTGTTCAAATTTTTGACAGATGACTTTAAAGAGTAAAGATTCGTTACTGAGACAACGCTCGTGGTTTCATTCGACTAGGTCCACTGGACACACTTGAGCGGCCCTCTAATGTGAATATTATTTGAATGGCTATCCTTTTTATACGCAGTGCTACATTTTTGTTCGATTAATATGAATACAAAGTGTCTTGTATTTTTATAATGTTATAGGAGAGATGTAGTATTTTTCAAGTTTACTCACATTTGATAGGTAAATGTTTTTTTTCGAAAGGCAATATTTTTTTAATAAATACTACAAATCCTGCAATTATAAACATACTACAAATCCTACAATTATATTATCCCGTGATTTTCACGTGTTTGCGCTAGTGATATTCTATATGTTATTCGGTTTGATTGAGGAAAAATTGTTCTTGAAGAATCTAGAGCACCGCGTCAATTTAAATTGAATACATGAATTATTCCGCACATAATATCAATGAAAAAAATTGAGCTTTGAGTTTCTACTCACGTTCAACTTATAAACTAACACAAACTTTCAACCAAAACTTTGTGATAAAAATGATCATCACACAAAAAACCAAGTAAAAATCTAGGCTCGGTAGAAAGGCCATCGAGGTGATAGGACTAGGATGAAAGTTGCCAAAAATTACCACACAATCACGACACTCAAAAAGGACTATGCTGGGCACGTTTTCGAACCGAAAATTTACTTCTGAAAATTGTGTTTCCGATGGACCTTTACACAATTTTTTTGGCAATATCAAAATATTATCGATTAAGGAGCTGATGTTTCACCCATTTAACTAACTTAAGAAATTGTCTTTTTTGTGCTTTCAAATTAATATTATTAGGATACCTTAGTCTGGGAACGACATTGATTATCATGGATAACAAAGAGAAAAGTATTCAGAAATTACTAGCTGTTTTTAAATGATTTTCTTCGGGAAGTGTGGACTCAATGACGTTTCGTTAATTGGTTTCTAGTAATATTGAAACATATTGATAGTTGAATTGTGAAGATGATTTTTAGATAAAATTAGAGAAAAATGTAATACATTTTCATTTTTATTGTAAAACATATCAATATCTATCGGATATATATTGATAATCTTAATATATACAACAAAGTCGGGTTAGTTACACCATTTATAACTCAAGAACGGCTGAACCGATTTTTATGGTCTTCGATTTGTTGGTTTTGTCTCCGTCCCGATTAACAGAATAACTATTAAAACATCGGAAAAAATCACGGGAAAAACAAATATGAAGAATTTTTTTTTCATATATTTTGTATGGAACGGCTTTTCAAATAATGTGCTTTGGTCGACATAATTTGAATCAATTCGAACTGTCAATGGCGTAGTGTGCCGAACATTTCGTGCTTAGTCAACAGCTCAATTTCATTTTTTGGACTTAGGGTATTTATTTTAACTTAATAAAAACTTAATTTATTCAGCTAATAAATAAAACACAACATTTATTGATTCTGAGGCGGTACGAAGTTTGCCGAGTCAGCTAGTATTTAAATATATTGATATTAATCTGTTTATAACTACTTATCCACTTGAATATTCGAACTCGCATTTAAAATTGCCCTTTGGCAATGTTACTCAGGCAAATATTTTTTTAAAAATACTTTCAGCTTAACAAATCATAAATTTATAATATCCCGTAACTGTTCACAGGTTAGCGCTAGTTTAAAATAAAAACAAAAAGCCAAGATGATTCAAAGAAAGACAAATGAGACATTGGAAGTCAAATACACGCAGAAAATATTACTATGGTATTGTACATATATTATGTACTTTCAACTTCCAATTATGTTATTTGCTACGGAAATCTGTCTAAGCAGTGTAATAATTAATTAAAAAAATTGGTTCTAACATAAATTTAATGAACTATGGCTGGAACAATGGCAACTGTACTGCAATGTTAGGAAAAATTACTAGGGTATATATAATATTTCCACCAAATAATGCATGATTTAATTTTGTTATTCATGACAATTAGATATTGTTTCGTTCTGACAGAATATGCAACATGAGCCTGGATTTGACATCTAACTACAATAATTGAACATGTTCACGATTTGTTTAATACCGACAAAACGTTTGTGTTGGCTGAAATAACTAAATCCAATATTGATGTCAATGTCATTGTCACTCTTTGCAAAATCATTTTTTTACGATAATGATGTTTTAAAAAGTGGGTACAATTGCAAATAATGGAAATTTTCGAAAATTTCTGGTATATTTCATTGATTCGCGGAAAGTGGCGAGTCAGCGGCCAGGCCAGTTGCCAACTCAGCGTCTTGAAGAGTAAAAATGACAATACGTCTGTTTGGTGAGGAGTACCTTTATTAGCATTTTTTTTTTTGGTTTTTGTGTTTTTAGATAGTAACGAATCTAGGTATGTGAAGTTCTTTACCGACTCTAGTCTCAGCATTACATTTGTTCTTGCTAGACCGTCACAAACCCAATCACTAAAAATAATATTGAATGCCTATATAAGCAAACAGGTAGCTGATGTCAGTCATTTTCGTTACAAAAGGTGAACTTTCCAGAGTGGAAGATTCTTTCAGTATCGCCCAAGTGAAAGATCAACATTCATAATTGAAAAATTACTGGATATGGCTTTACCAATGTTTATTGTTTGGTGACCGCATTTCCATTCCTCTGCCCATCTCCTTCCCTTCCCACTACCTTTAGCCTCACAACATACCCTAAGCGGAGTTGCCATAGTCGATTAGGTCGGTTGACTCCAGACGGTTAGGAGCAGTTGGAAATCTTGTGCGGTAATCATATATTTTTATGGCGTTTGACAATTAATTGGAAAGTGAGTGGGAAAGTTTGCGAGGGAATAATTACTAACGTATTTCATGAAAATGTTATTGATGATAAAGTTGAAAATTCCTTGTATTAACTTATTTGAGATTTTTATAAAAAGCATACTAAAAATAATATTTATTTATTGATTAGCATCTCTATCATTTTTCTATGCATAAAGTAATTTTTTCAATTATTTTTCCCCTACTCACTTGAAATGAAAATGTTTGTGATAATCCGTATGATATAGTTAGGGTGCAGGCGAATTATATAGTTACTATCATAAATTGTCTTGGTAATTACTGTCTGTATCTGTGTTATCTCCTAATAAAAAAAGTAAATAAACTATAAAAAAATCTTATTTAATTTTGCAAAGGAAAGCGATAATAATCACAATAACATTTAACACAGTTGAGAAAAACAATATATAAAATCGGCAGCATCCAAAGTACACCTAAATCCTAAATTCATTAAAATAAGTTTACAAACTACTCACATGTTAATATGTATGTTCTATAATCTAGAACTAAATTCTAACAAGATAACAAATTGATCACAGTGTTAATCTAAGAAAATATCTATGTTTCTAAACCTACTTATTTACAATTTACTTTTTATTTATTTAAAACATACGTTTATTTAAGCAGTGGTGTGTCAGTAATTGTCAGTTGTATAGAATAGTGTATAGATGTCTGATCAGATGAATGAAGGAGTGGAAATAATAAATGAAACAAGCTAAACTTCTACTGAAATAATAAACAGGTAGACAGTTTCAGACAACAGTAGACAGCAGTAGAAAGTGGTAGACAGGGCAACATTGCTCAGTGAATCATCCTCGTCGTTCAGCATTCAGCAGAAATAAAAATAGACAACACAGACAAAACGGCCTGAGACAAAATAGCCAGAGTGACAAAAACAACAGGACAAAGACTGTTGGCAAAACTGCTTGTAAAAATTGCATTGATTAAGCCTTTATTAGTTAACACAGTATCACGAAAAAAAAGGTTTTGATTGAATGATTAAAAATATAAGTAAGTCTCGATTAATATCGATAGCAAAGAGCACGGAAATTTTTTGCCTATGTAAACCATTATTTTGAGAGAGCTAGGAATAATTCGTAAAAAAGATTTTTTTAAGAATTTTAGAAAATGTGTAAATACTGAAAGAGTGTGATTAAGGAATGCCACATTTCATTTCATTTCGAATGACAATTTCATATCCCACAATGATATATGATGTTTCATACATTTTTGGGAATTACCAAATCGAAAACTTTAATTTTGTCGTGAACCGACTATGTCTATAGTTGTTTCGTTAAGGCTGTTTTGTATCAGTCAGTCTTTTTCACTTTTATCCCACTGAAATAAAAGATTACACTCAGGAGACATTACTAACATTGACCGGAAAGATAGAGACACCTAAGGAAGTTGACCACTCTACACAAGAAGAACCAAATAGTAAAGATTGCAATAATCCAATTAATATTATCGTTTTACAAATTTTTAACGGTGGCAATTTTTGTAATAAATTAATCCACTTAAAAAAAGATCTGATGCAAGCTTTATGTATGGTGATTGACAGAAGAGTCATCGATCCGTTCAAACAAAAAATAATAAACACTGAAATGATGTCAAAGTTCTGAAAATAAATCTTTACATTTCCTAAGTATGCAAATAAACATGGTACAAACCCTGAAAATAAAATGGATACATTAATTCACTAGTTAGTTACCAGTGCCAAAACCAGCAAACGTCACAAATTTTTGGTTAAAAGAACAATGAAAATATATGTTGTAACTATAAAAGTTAATTAGAATTATTAGGATACCTGTTAGTAAATTACACAAAAATGTGTAATGGTTAGTAGAAAAAGGAAGCAATGGAGGATTTAAAAATATTAATCAATCCTAACCGCATCTCCCAAAAATCGAAAACCAAAAATAAAATCCAAACTTGACATCATTCTAAAAACGATAAGATCCCTTTCACACACGTGGTCAGTTTCATGAAAACTGTTATGAAAATTTGTAGGAACTATTATAAAATTTTATGTCATGTTTTTTAAAAAAAACAATTGTTTTTGAGAGAAGATCAAATTTTCATGGAAACAGTTTTATTGGAAGCTGGCATATTTGGAAAACTTCAACACTCAACTATGAGAAAGAGACAGAACACTCGGAAATACTAGCATGATCCTTGAGACACAGCTAAGGAAAAATACGCACTTATTCAAAAAATGTTGGTTTTAATGATTTATATGAGTTGTCAACATATATGACAAAAATATTAGTTTTTTCTATGTTGTATTTGGGATCCTTGAAATCTTTTATAGAAACAGCAAATAATAATATATAAACGTTTCAAAGAAACTTTTATAAGATCTTGTAGAAAACGCCATTTTCTGTCGGTTTAGCAAAGAAACTTTGACAGATTTGCATATATCAGCAAAGTAATTCACATATGCGCAGCACGCAGGGATACGTGTGATTTACGGGGACTAGAGGAAAGTAAAGTAGAGTTAGAGCCAACAGAGAAAGCTGGAAATGAGGAGAAGAATCAGAAAAAGTGCGTATTCCACGCTAAGGCTGTGCCACCGGTCTCATACCTGACACAGATAGATACGAAGAGGACATATATGGAGGTAAACGTGTGATAGGGGAAGCTTACGAATTGACTCGAACACGAACTCTGTACCATTCCCACAGGTCTCTGCAACATACAAACATAAAACTGGGAACAGCAAAACATAAAACAATGTGGCGGAGGCTCAGATCTTTGGGGCGATGGATGAATTCGTGGTATTTTTGTGGTTTTTCGTGTAATTTTTTTGTAGGACAGTACATTTTCCCTACGAGAACGCAAACCGAATAAAATCAACTGATTTTGTATTCATTGAATACGTCTCTCATACAAAGTTACATCCTCTTTATGAGCAACTTTTGTTCGTAGTCACAAAATAAGAGCGTGGAAATACCGAAGACTGTACGTATCTCTTGTATGTTAAAGTTTAGAATTTCAAAGCTTGCTTTCTTGTAAATAAAAGATTTTAAATTGAACGCGTCAATCAAAGGGAAATTTTAGAATCACGATCCAGATTTATGATAATTTTACAAGTTTGAAAAATTCTATAATCAACTCTGAGAAGATGATTAATGATAATTTTAATTACACTGGTGACTGGAATATAATTTATTTAGTTAACAATTTAAAAAAAAGATTGCTTTTTAATAATATTTGGAATAAATTACCAGGTTAACATGGAAGCGTTCTCGTATGGAAAAAAAACATTTTTTTTTTGTTATTTGGTTACTAATGCATATTTATATTGAATTGTATTTGTTTTTTTCTGCTGATTTTCCTTAAATCTGTTAATAAAATTCAACTACTATCAATAAAAAATCTACGAAAATAAATAAGTAATAAAATTGGAATGAATTGATGCAAAAACATGACAACAACTGTTTTCATGTAAATATAATTCTGAAAACACTTTGGATTACAGCAGGAGGGCTAAATTATTAATCTATCCTCAACGCTCTACGTAAAAGCGAAAACCTCTCAAAGCTATGGATTAATATTGTTACGGAAAGATGCACTTTTAATAAATGTTAATTAATAATAATGCTTTAACTACGATGAAAACTAATTAAATAAACTGAAAATAATTTAATATTCACATTAATAACTTCTGAAAAACATGGTAAAATATTAACTAAACCTACTCATTTCCCTGTTCAGAAACAAATACAAATAACATTCTTTTTATAATATATAATAGTTTTCGCATCTTTGTTAACAGTTTTAAAACAAAAACGCAACAAAGACTCTGATATTATTTTATTAAAGCTTTTATTAATTTTCTCATGGAAAGCTAAGTTATTTAATAACAATAAAAAGCCAGTAATTTGAGATTATCTATTGGTTAAGTACTTACTTGGGTCGTTGCACGTTAGGAGGTAGCACCAGTTCGCAGCGCTGCCGCAGAATACCCTCCCAGAGCTGAACCCCCACTATCCCAAAGATGAAGAACACGAAGAAGCAGAGTAGTAAGACGTTTCCTAACATCGGCAGGGTGTCTAGTAGGAGCATTACAAGGATTCGCATACCTGAAAAAACACAATCAATTTATCATTTGTTAATTACATATAACATTACCTATAATAATAATAATAATGTTTGGATGATTTTTATAGCTCTATTTTCATGAGAAAATCACCTCAAGGGCGCCTAATTATGCGAATTAAGTAAGTAGTTATTTCTATTTTTTATACATCGATTTCTATCGCATGGTTTTTTTTTAATATTTTCGATAATTAGGTATATAATTTTTTTATGTTTGAAATAACTTGATAAGTCAAACCTTAATTTTAATATTTATTCATTAAAGATAATATTAGTGGCACTCAAACTAAAATTTAATACAGAAAAATGAGAAATTGAATCGGTCCTTAGACTTGCCGGAGCGCAACAACTCACGCATCACCTATCATAATTTTTTCATACAAATATCATAACGCCAGAGCTCACCATTATATCCATATAATTTATGTTTTTACAAACCTTCGAGAGCGTGCTCACAAGAAATCACCAAAGTTTTATCGACATCGGAAGAATGATATATGAAATAATTTCGTAATGCCAGAGCTCACCATTATATGTAAAAACCTTCGCACAATAACTCACCAAATTTTCATTCCAATCAAATGATGGTATAGGAAATGATAAGGAACAAACAAAGGAATATGTACATTATTCTGTATGCGAATACGCGAGGGAGGTTTCTAATATTAGATAACAATAAGGAAGTTGAGTCCTTTAAAAAAAAAAAAATCAGTGTTCACATGCAAACTTAAATACTGTTTTTTTTTTTTTTTTTAAAGTTCGTTTTCATAATGAAATTAATTCTACAAGTTTGAATTTTATTAAGCCCGCAAAACGCCGGCTAAGAGAATACAGTGCAGGAGAGTTCGTGACGTCATCCGGTCCTTGATTGTGTGAAATATAAGGTAAACTATTTACAAAACCGGGTAACGCTTAATATGGACGAAAAAAATAATTTAAAAAGTTGTAGTAGTTAGATGTTAACTAGTACTAATCAATTCATTTACCGGAATTTCGAAAAAAGTGCATTTTAATGGTTATTTTTTTAATTTAAAAACACGAAATGTCGTTTTTCAACGAAACTTGCAACAGTTGTTGAAAACATAGCATAGCATAACATAGCGGTTGGTGAAAAATGACATTTCGTGCTTTTAAAATTAAAAAATAACCATTAAAATACAATTTTTTCGAAATTCCGGTAACTGAATTGATTAGTACTAGTTATTACCTAACTACTACAACTTTGTAAAAAAAATTTTGTCCATATTAAGCGTGTCCCGGTTTTGTAAATATTTTTCCTTATTTTTCACACAAACAAGGGACCGGATGATGTGAGATGACGTCACACACTCTCCCGTTTCTTACGGGCCGTTTTCGCGAGGTTTAATAAAATTCAAACTTGTAGAATTAATTCAATTATGAAAACTAACTTAAAAAAAAAAAACTGGTATTTAAGTTTGCATGTCATCTAGATCAGCGTTTCCCAAAAGGTGTTCCGCGGAACCCTGGGGTTCCGTAGAAGCATCACAAGGGTTCCGCGCTCCGTCCAGATTTAACGTACAAACAAAACAATGCGCACGGAAGCGAATATCCAGAAGTCGTCGAGAAGGCTATCACAGTTTTGTTACCGTTTGTGACCACTTACCGGTGTGAAACTGGTTTTTCGGCTTACGCTTACACCAAAAAACAAATACAGAAACAGACTGGATGCAGCTCCAGATCTTCGTATTCAGCTGTCTGACATAAAGCCTGATTTCAATGCTATTTTAACAAAAAAAGTAAAAAAATATCACTCTTCACATTAAAGTAAGTTTTACACAAAACTTTTGATCTTTCTTTTCAAGGTAAACATGAAAGTATTATAACTACATCTTTTTCTTATAAAAATAGGGTTCCGCCTAGAAAAGTATTATCGATAAGGGTTCCGGGGCGAAAAAAAATTGTGAAACGCTGATCTAGATAAACATTTTTTTTATAAGTCAAAATATTTTTCACTAAACTTCCCTATTCTTTCTACGAACTCATAATCAAAGGGAAACCCCTTTCCAGTTAGCTACCAAGTCGGCTAACGCTTTTAATTTAATAAGGAAGAAAATCGCATTAAAATGCCATAAAGTTGACATTAAAGTGACGTAATCAATGGATGCATATCATGCACATTCCTCGTCGCTTCATGGCAAGGCACTTTAGACTAACGAATTATTTACGATCGCTCTAAACGTTTCGTTTACGACCGAAATCGAGAGAATTGAAAGCATTAAAATAAAATATTTGTTCTTGGTAGCTTTGAGGACGATCAAATTATAATAAAATCCGATTAAATTGTAGAAAAGGGGTTTCGTACTGTTTTCAGAACGAAAGCGAACTAATAATAATAATGGTCTTTATTATAGAATGTGGTGAGGTAAGTGCAATCCCACACATCCCATAGAGAGTATAAGTATACAGTTACGTAAGGTGTAGCAATGAATTATTGCTAGCGCACCATCATTAGTCATATATACGGGAGGGAAGGAGGGGGCTCCGCAAGATGGGGGACGAGGGAAGGGGAAAGACCGGGAAGGTGGAAGAAGTACGCGGAGGGGAAGGGAAAGCGGGAGGGGATGGCGAGAGGAAAGGGAGGCGGAAGGGGAACGGGGACGAATGTGGAAGGACACGCAGGGAGAAAAAGGGAAAAATTTATTTATTTAAGTGGCATGTTTGTAATATTTGCTTATTAATGTTATATAATTAGAACGAGCTCCCGCTAAAACTTCAAGATAGCAGTTTGTCAACAGTAACAATCCATTTAATATTTTTGAAATTTATAGGCACTATTACTTTGAAATCATATACGTAAGATATTTACAGTAAATAAAATAAAAAAAAAACAAAACCAAATTTTAAGCAATTTTTTAAATTACCGAGAAAATCACAGAGAAAAATAAAACCGTAAAAAATCCTATTCACACAACCATTTTTCATCATGCATCTTCTTCTGAAAATTTGTTTACAATTTTTAGTTTTTTTTTGGGTTTTGTCAAGTTTCAAATTTAAGGAACGTTGTATTCTCATGTCCTTTGACCGTATTTATTTAAATATTCGTGAATAACATGTCCATCTTTTGCTGTTTGTCTTATATCCATTATTTTGTTATATTTAAATTGAATTGTGTACTGACTTACAATTTTATGCACCATATAGCATGATCGCATATAAAAAACTTACTTAATTGTACAATTATGATTTAGGTACAAAATGTCTTTATTAACATTTAGCTTTGTTGAAGAGTTTATATATTTTGAAATAAATACAAGTTTGTTTTTGAATGATTGAATGATTTTGAATGATTGATTTGAATGTTTGAATGTCCTCTTAAATAGTATCCTCTTAGGGATTCCGCCAATGATGCTTATACTATTTCTAATGTAGTGATATAATATAATATAATATATATAATACACGAGGTAATTACTTTTCAACTTAGCATCTAGAATCTAGCTAGAGATTATCTAAAATAATATATTAAAAAAAATTTAATAGCTTAAAGTTTTGTGTTCAAGGGAAACCTTTGTTATAATGTCGATAGAAATTCAGAATTCGAAGTCTTAAAACAACATTTGCATCACAAATATTTTTTACCATTGGCAATATTTTAATTCACTGGCATCACCGTGAGAGCAACCGCTGTTCACCGTGACTGGCATAATTCATTCTGAATCTAGAGTATGTATCTATGTTGACACCTCTCCTCTGCCATTACCGTGTGAATTATCTGTAAAAAATATTGTCAATGATGAAAAATTTTTGCAATGCAAATTAAAGCAGTCCTTCTACAGTTTCTTCGGGATATATACATCTTCTTATCGGGATAAAATTTAAAAATATCACAGACCTATGAATGTATAGACCAGAGAATCAGGGAGAGGGGAAAAAACCAACTGTGGCGGTGCGCAGAGGGATGAGTTGACTGTAACGATATGTGATTCGTTAATACTTCAATATGACAGTATATAGGCATCACGCATTATAATATCACCATTTAGCTCTTAAAAGTAAAATCTGCTTTTAAATGAATAGACCTTTTTACATGGGAGCGCGAATTGTTCGCCCGGTTTGAACAAACTTGTGTAATCCATATAAAATGAAGAAAGGTTCGCTTGTTTTGAGAGTCGAATATTTTGTTACCGTTTTTGGTTAAGACACTTTTACAAATGTTTCATAATTTACTTATCCCAGTAAACTGCAACGTGCACACGACGGGACCGGGAATTTCGGTTGCTTACGCTTCATGTCTCTCGGTATGAAAAAACTGATACATTATATGATGTGAATAAGCTTAAAATATGACAAATAATGCCTGCATATGGAAGGTAATACGACAATTGGGTTTATACTCTTTTTCAGTTCTATTTTTACATGTTTTAATAACACAAGTTACCATTTTTGCCGTGTTATTTCGTAAAATGTACCGATAAGAGCTCGACGCTAGTCCGCACAAGAATGATGACGTCACATTTTATAGATTCACGCGAACCTATACGCCAGCCCAGCCGGTTCCATGGAACCCAGAATTAAGGAGGGGGAAATAATACGCTTTTATCACTTAGGGCAGGTCTATACATATTCATATGTCTATGAAAAATATTGATTTAATCATCTCTTTAAAATATTCACGCCTAAAATCTGTTTAAATTCAAATCGCCTGCAGTTCCTAACTTCCAAACATTAAATTATGCCACGTACCAAACTTCTCCGGCACAAACTAACATTGAGGCCTAATTAATATTGTACACCCCAGTAAGTGGTTTGTTTTAGCGCTGATAAATTCGCTTATTTGAAGCATCCTCCTAGAAGGATCATCCCCTAATCACTAGAATAGACGTTTAATTGGAGGGGCACATTGTTACTAGGCTTGCCAGGGAAGGGAGGCGAGTAGCAGGTGGTTGATTTAGCGACTAAGCAAATAGTCTTTATAAGGGAGGTAAGCCTGAACAAAGATTTCAAGATCTAAATCCGGCGTTAGAAATACTAACTGTCAAGTCTGCAGAGATACTGTTAATGTAGTGAATCAAGGTTTCAAAATCTTAATAATTTTGTGCTAATGTAAGAAATATCACACAATTGTTTTTTTTGCGTATACCGTACAAGCGTCCCAACTAATCGCAACCCCCTGAAGCAAGTGGGACTTTAGCATTCCCGATGGCGTTAAATTGTGAGGATAAAGGGAGTGGGGAGTGGAAAGAAATGGGGAAGGGGAAAGTTCGGAAGTAGCTACCTGGCTTTTTAGATTTGGTCTCTAAACAAGGCTGGAGCAATTTCAAAAAGCGATATTTCGTAAAGGTACAACTACTACTATTCTACCACTGTCTTCATCGGGTTCTAAACTGCCATTTAGAAAAAATATTAAATTTATAACATTATTAAAAATGTTATAATCGCCACATTTATGCATTTTCAATGACAATGAATACTGTAATGTCTGCTCTATTCACTATCAGATATCTTGTGAAGTGTTGGGCTTATTCCGATGAACATTATTTATTTATAGATAGATACAAAAGAAAGTACAAGTTACACAATAGGAAGCTTTGCCTGTCCAACTAGGAAAGTTTCCCGTTCCAGGACAGACAAATTGACAGGTTTAGTTCATATTATTCCTTAAGTACATAATTGCAAACAAAAATAAAATTAGGTTCTTCGGTTACGAGTTGTTTATTAATTATCGTGAATATATACAATGCTATATTATATATACTTCGTAGCCCAAAAGATGTCCTTAAAGACTGGCTACGAAGTTTTGAAGCTTGGTCCGACTGACGGTGGAGGCTTGCTCTATCTATTGAAGCTTTCGGCTCTCATCGTAACTGTTTGTGTCCAAGACATGGATGGTACTGGTCTGACAGTACTACTTCAGCGACCATCTGTTGGGATGCGGCAAAAGTTATAACCTGTCGACATCTATTAACAGTAACTGAAACTACGTGTTTACCCATAGGTACCTAAAAATCAGCGTTTCTATATAATTTATTATTTTTTCGTGGTTAAATGAAGTCCGTTGCTGCTCTGATAAAGGTATAATAATTATTCAAAAGCATTACCCATTGGAGAGAGGCATGGCAGCCGCTTTATTAATAGTTAAAATAATTTTATATATTAACTTAAATTTAGCATTGAAGTAGAATTGGTTGCTCTGAACTAATTGGTTTTAAATCTATAAATACTAAGGTTTACCTTTTGCTTATCCTGCCGATAATAAAATGTTTGTTCATTCTGCCAACGTCGGAAAAAAGTCGGTATCTCTCATAAAGTACTGTGTTTCTTAAAGCTTAAGCACTTCCATCATTTATAAAGTTGGTGTCACTCTTTTGGACTAAGACCCCAGGTTCAACAAGTTGCTCCTCCACAGAGGTCCCAACTTCAAAAAGATTCCCAGACAAGTAAACCTTTCTTTGCGGGTTTCAGATTTTCAAACTTTTAATTTTGAAACTGACTTTGTCAAAAATATCTTAAGTATTACAAAGACAGGGCAATTTTCTCTGATCACGCTGTGTTATGCAAGATAACATTATTAGCAAGTTTTGTGTGATTTATCCTAATTTACTTTAGTCCTCGATCAATATATCTTAAATGTGCATTTATTTTTTTTTAAACTTTCAGATGTAGGTTTTTTTAATATCTGAATATAGATCCTTACATATGAAATTGGCGTTTTGTATGGGAGGAACATAAAGTCGATTTTTTTTAAATATAATATATTTATTTAATCAAAGTATGTACCACTGCTATCTATGCACTTTTGCCATCTCATAGGTAGTTCATCGATCCCTTTACTAAAAAAACTATTCGGATGGGAATCAACAAAATCTTTGAAGGCGGTTTGGACTGCCCCATCGGAGTTGAATTTTTTCCCTTGCAAGAAGTTATCCAAATTTCTAAAAAAATGGTAATCTGTTGGGGCAAGGTCCGGAGAGTACGGTGGATGTCTTAGACATTCCAATTGAAGCTCCACTAATTTGGTAGCCGTCTGTTGTGCAGTGTGTGGTCTAGCGTTATCATGAAGCAGTAGTGGCCTAGAGCGATTAACCAGCCTCGGTTGTTTAGCAGCTAGCTTTTCCATCATGGTTTGCAGTTGCTGACAATAAACATCTTCCGTAATCGTCTGGCCAGATTTAAGAAAGCCGTAGTGAACGACACCAGCACTAGTCCATCAAATGCTCACAAGTAACTTTTTTGGAGTCAATTTTCGCTTGGGGCATGGTTTGGCCGGTTTGGCAGGATTCAGCCATTGCGATGAGCGCTTCCGATTATCGTACAGGATCCACTTTTCATCACAGGTAAATAATTCGATTTAAAATCCCTTCATTATTGTGCCGGTTGAGTAATTCAACGCAGCAGTCAACGCGCGAGTGTTGATTTGCTTCACTAAATTCGTGAGGTACCCACCTTTCAAGCTTTTCACCTTCCCAATTTGCTTCAAGTGGATTAAAATAGTTTTATCACTAACACCGCAGCCTGCAGCTAACTCGGACGTGGTTTGCGATGGATCCGCTTCCACAATAGTCTTCAATTCTTCATTATCAACTTTGGTCTCCTGCCGTCCACGGGGCTTGTTCTGCAGGTCGAAATTTCCAGAACGAAAACCTTGGAACCAAAAACGCACTGCATTTTCTTGAGCGGCACCGTAGCCATACACATCGTTAATCCTTCGAGCCGTTTCTGCAGTACTGGTGCCACGGTGGAACTCGTACTCGTAAATAACGCGATATTTCAAGTTTTCCATTTTGTAAACTAAGTGACGCAAAGAAAAAAACATAATTAAGGACAAAACAAATGAATTATAATTTTCGAAGCACTAATACATGATTAAATAGCTGTATAAATTTGAATTAGGAATTGCTAACCAAAGAGAAGATAAGTTGCCATTACGGCAAAACGCCAATTTCATATGTAAGGACCTTATATTATATACATAGTTAGCAAAATTTCAAGGATTTTTCATGAGTAGCGGAATACTATTAATTTCAATAATGACATTTCTAAGGGGACCAATAATAATTATTTTTAATTGATAAACTAATGTTTTAGACAAGATTTTATGCATAGATCAAAGGATAACAATTATTACAAGCAATAGTTATCAGCCTGAAACACTCATCCACATTGAAACAATCTTCAGAGAAAAGATACATGCCGCCGACGGGACTCGAACCCGTGACCTTCTGATGTCCGGTCAAGTGCTCTTTATCCACTGAGCTACGGCGGGTTATCTCTTACCCGCCAAATGATTCAATATATGCTAGTGTTTCATTCAACAACTACCGATTATTACTTTATTTTTATATGAGAAAGGGATTGTAAGCGCTAACTTTCCTACTAGGTGGCGTCGAGACATATCATATCTACATTTTTTGATGAAGTACTTTAACTCGTCAAATATTGAATATTTTTAATTGATAAACTAATGTTTAAGACAAGATTTTATGCATAGCACAAAGGGTAACAATTATTATAAGCAAGCCTGAAAAATAAAGAAAAAAAAAATTCTTAAATATTGGCCACAGATATTGCATTCATTATTTTATTTATTTTATTTATTTATTTACATTTGATACATTTAAAGCCAAAATAACAAATAATATTACATAATAAGAGAATATATTTAAAATGAATACAAGTGTTATTACGTTGTTTTAGGTCGATATTAGTTCCTAGCTAGGCAGATTGCCTGTTCTAAGGAACCAAAGTGTGTAAAGTGCCAAATGCAATTTAAATTATTATTATTTTTTTTAATTAATACCTATGTACTAAGTTTTTACTAAATGTGCCATTCATAGGTAACCATGTATCGTTTTAAGTCACATTATGTAATAGTTTTTCAGACTCCTCCCTACCCATGCCAATCAACCATTTAGTTATTATTGAACCAATGCAGGACATTTTGCAATTTTTAATATTTAAGTCTGGGGGGATTTTATTGTATAATTTCGGTCCCAGATACGCATACGTCTTTTGATACTTTGCCGTATTGCTCCCTGGGACGAAGAGATCCTTTCTGTTGTGACTTCTTGTATTGTATTTGTGATCAATTTTATTAAAATTTTCTATATTTTTATGTACATGGATAATAATCTTTTTTATGAAGTTTTGACGAACATCAAGAACATTAAATTTTTTGTAGAGTTTGTCGCTTGAGAACCTGTAGGGTTTACGCATAATGACTCTAATTATGGATTTCTGGGCCTTTACAAGCGGATCTAAAATCGTTCTTCCTGACGCTCCCCAGCCAATACAACCATACGTTAAGATGGGGTTGCACAGTCCGAAATATATTTTTCTTAGGTCTTTTTGTTTAATTATGTTTCGCAATGCAAAGAAAATGTATATCAATTTTCTTACCCTACTTGAAAGATTGTCGATGTGATATTTCCACTTAAGATGATTGTCTATGATAACACCTAGATATTTGATGTTGTTCACACATTCCAAAGCTTCACAGTTGCAGTTAAAGTCCATATTATAGGAAATACAATTAGTCTTATGAGTTTTTATTGTGTACGATGTACTAGGTCGTCCCTTTATGGTTGAGCTGAATCTTATGTATTTAGTTTTTGCTATATTTAGTGTTAGTAGATTTTTGTCAAGCCACTGTTTTATCGCATTGATTCCACTTTCAGCATGTTTATGAGTTTCAGCCCAATCCTCTCCTTCAAATATAGCTACCGTATCGTCCGCGAACGTAATAATTTTTCCGCCTATTGGTAGATTGCATAACTCATTGATGTAAATTATAAATAGAAGAGGTCCCAGTGTGCTTCCCTGTGGTACACCAAAGTTGGTGTCTAGTGAGTTACTCACTGTATTGCCTATTTTGAGTTGCTGGCTTCTACCCGTTAAGTAACTCTTTAACCATTCGTAAGGCATACCTACAACACCAATATTTTGTAATCTTTTGAGGAGTATTTTATGAGAAATTGTATCGAAAGCCTTGGCTAAGTCTAAGAACAGTGCAATGCTTTTCTTTCTGCGATCTATATTTCCAGAAATATGTTCTGTAAGTTGCGCTATAGCATCGTCCGTTCCTCTCCCCGGCCGAAAGCCAAACTGATTTTTGCTTAAAAGTTTTCGGCTCTCTACATAATTACTTAATCTATTTTTAAAGATTTTTTCTATAATTTGAGATTGCACTCAGCAGGGATATTGGCCTATAATTGCCCACTTGGTTTTTGGGTCCACTTTTGTAGATTGGTACTATTATAGATTTTTTAAGATGGTCAGGAAAAACCCCAGAAGAAAAACTTTTATTGAAAATGTTCGACAAAGGCGATGCGATATTGTGTTTAATGATTTTTAGAATATGAGTGTTAAGACTATCAGGACCTTTTGAATGCGTAGTGTTAAGATTGTCAATAATTTTTATGACCTCTTCATTTGACGTAGGTGGGAATTTAAACGAAAAATGAATTTGTTTTGGTTCTATTGCAGATGCCAATGAATCTTCAGTTTCCTTGGTGAAACTTAGGATATTTTCCGCAAGCTTAGATCCAACTGTCGTAAAATATTGGTTAGCGTGGCAAGCAATTATGTCCAAATCACTGGTGGCTGTGTTTGTAATCAGAAGTTCGTTAATATCAGAGTCAATTTTATGTTTAGTATTGGTAATTTGTTTAACGATGTTCCACATATTTTTACTGGATGGATCTCGGTCGAGCTGTTGCTTATAGTACCTTTCTTTTGCATTACGCATAACATTTTTACAGATGTTACGATATCTACGGTAATTCTGTTGTTTAAGAGTGTTTTGTGGGTCCTTTGTTGCCACTTTATGTAAGTGATTTCTTTTGTGTATAGCTTTTACAATACCACTACTAATCCAAGGAGTAAGTTGTATTTTTTTATGTGCAGTGAGTTTATCTTTTGAATTTTTGGATATATACATGTTGATTTTGTTAATAAATAAGTTGAGTGCATTGTTAACTTCAGTCTCTCTACATACATCTTGCCATGTTTCACCATTTAAATCCTTAATTAACCCCTCAAAGCAGATGGATGGTGTAAAGTGGTTAGTTTTTACTTGTTTTTTAAGAGATGTGTCTGGAACGCTTATTGCGGTTGTATAGTGATCAGTTATTGTATTGTGAATAATAAATGCGTTAGAGGCTGTAATATTTTTGGTATTTATGTGATCTAAACATGATATGCTATTATCTTGAACCCTGGTAGGACCTTTAATATTTATTTTGAAGTTGTTTTCTGCCATGGCGCAGAGGTAATCGTGACATTGTCTGTGTATATTTCCAAGTGTGTTAATATTTAAATCCCCCATTACTATTTGTTGTTTGAAGTTACTACATTTTTTGAGTTCAGATAGGAGATTACCCAGAAATTCGTGAATATCGTAGAATGATGGTGATCTGTAAATGGCTAAAATACATAAATATCCATTAATGACTAATTTCAGACAATTTGATTGACTGATACGAATTTCATTAACATGAGAGTGGATGTCGTCGCGAACGTAAGCTACCACTCCACTGTTTTGATTTAATTGTTGTGTTGTATGATATTCATGATAACCTGCAATTTGTTTTGTGAGATATGAGTCATTCAATCTGCATTCTGTTAGTATTATTATATGAAATCTCACAGACGACCTAATACTGTCTAAAAATAAAAGAAAGTCATCAAGATTTTCCATTGTACGGATATTTTGATGTATAATATTTATTTTGTTTAAACTCCACTTAAATTCTTTGACTTTATCAAATTCATTTAAGGTAAATTCAGTGTTTGATTCTCCAATACTATCTATTTCTAAATAAGCGTTTAAAACCATTTTACTTTAGAGATATTATGTATCTTAAGATCACAGAGACAAGATAAGAGTACTAGGTATATAGTTACAATTGCAAAGAGGGAGATTAGACAATAATAATAAGGTAATTTATGTTGTTTAATGGAAGTAGATGGAGATAATGCTCGTGTTTGGTTCATATTGTCCAATATTAAAAATAATTTTAAATACTTTGTATAAAATATGGCGATAAATGGGATGATCTGATAGTGAGATTGATTTTTATTGGTTATTGCTGAAAATAATTTAAGTAAAATAGGAAAAACTATACCTTCTAGTCATTTAATGTCTGTTAACTTTTGTTCTGAATCAATCAGTATCGGCCGTGAATTGTCGTCCTTTTTTGCAAAAATTCGCCCAGCCTTTGTCCAGACGTACCTGTAACTGCGTTCCCGTGCTAACTGCCTGGCTAAGAACCATAATCGTTTGGCTTGGAAAGTTAGGAGTTCCGAAACATAAATTGGGTTCTTGGGACCTGACATACCTATAACACTTGTATTCATTTTGCCTTCTATATTTTCACAATGGTTAAATTTTTTAATAGCAGAGTGCAGATTTTCTTTATGAGTTACTGAAGTTAATTTAACAATCACTGTCCTTGGTTTGTTGTCCTTTGGTTGAGTAGGTTTTTCCCTTCGCGTGACTCTGTAAATCTCTTCGATGTCCTTTGACCCCAGACTGCAATTTGTTGTCTTGCTGATATTGTATAAAATGCCTTTTAACATCTCTGGTGATTCTCCTTGATTTTCAGGAATTCCGCGAAATTCCAGACACTTTAAGTTTGCTTCCCTGTTTTTATGTTCCGCGTCAATCTCCAATGACTGGATGCGGCTTTGTAAATTTGTCATCGTACTTTCCATGGTTTCTATTTTATCTTCCAATTTCTTGTTGTTAGTTAGTAGCATCTCTATTTTTTTGATAAGATCATCGTATTTAGAACTGATAAACTCCAGTGATTTTTTCATTTCTGAGTTTTCCGTTTCTAGTTTTTTGTAAATATTTATTGTAAATTATTGTACAGTGTATTCCTTCCAGAGAAATCCTTCTGCCCCGTGAGTCTCAAACAGGGAGTTAGTATATCCGATATGGTGTGAAGTGTAAACTGTGGCAGATAAATTGATGAGACAAGACACAAGACAAGAGACATAGTAACTTACTCGGTATCCTGTTGATCGCCCGCAGAGGTCTGAGCACTCGAATAGTTCTGATGGCAGACAAGTTCATGTTCTCCACGTGCAAACAGTACTCCAGTGCGCTGAAAAATAAATAAAATAATTGTCATAATATATTATATTACATATTGCTTACTAATAAATGAAATAAAAATGAGGATTGTTAGTCAAGAAAGTTGTATTACTTTATTTATAAAAAGTATGGTAAAAGGTACTAATAATTTTATATAATATCACATATAAGACGCACCCCCATAATGAAACTGAGCTTGTGGGTAGGAGTGTGTGCAATAATTTTTTTATTTTTTTTTTAACGTCCCGATGGGTTTTTGCAATATTATGTATTTTACGTGATTTCCTGCACGATACAGAGACAGCTATGTTTATAACATGACCAAAATAAAAAAAAATTTATGCAAAACTTAGAAAACGAACACGGTACAACTTATATATGATCTTTATTCGTAAAATATTTTAGTATACAGTTTGTATACATGCTTTTCGACGACCACACTAGACACATGGCCGCATTACGGTAGTCGAAATTTGTATATCTTTAAATTTATATAATTTTTTTTATATATATATAATTTGTATATATATATATGTATAATTTGTATATATATTTAAAAAAATCGCGTCACGATGTTTGTCCAAGATAAACTCCGAAACTACTTAACCGATTTTGATGAAATTTGGCTTAATGTGTGAAATTTGATCTAACTTAAACGATAGGATAGTTTATTTTTATCTTGATTATTGAACTCAATATTTATTATTGCTAATTAAATGTTCATTAAATGTTTGTTATGGGACAATGATTTGACATATTTGTAAGTTACATAAGTTTCTGACAGATGGCGGTTTGAGTTAATTTATTGACACAACACTTGGTTATCTAGGTTAGGTAACCATCCAGTAGATTGCGTTGTGTTTCGTTAGCCACAGCAACTCATGGGTGGGTCAGTTAGTATAATTGTATAAATGTAATATTTGTTGATAAATTGTATCGTTAAAGGTAATGTATTTGTATAATGGTTTCATGTTTTATTTTACGCACCAGACTTTTAGGTCCAGGTTTAGTTTTCCCCATAGGAAAAACTAAACCCTTTCACACACTTTTCCATAAAAATGATCATCTAGTAAATCCACGCTATGCAAGTGTATTATATAAATATAATTAATACAAAACAATACAAGAACAACATGTTAACCTACCAGAATATTAAATGGGAAAATAATTCACCGACTCCAGATATTTTAATAACAGAGGGTTCGGCTCGGTGGAACTCCTAATTTGACCGATAAATCCTACTGATCCCTCAATATAAATATTTAAAAAATCTTTCGTAATCCTACATGTATTTAAAATGACTGATTTTTGCATTTTTATTTACAAATTCTTTGACAAATCTAACATGCCTAAATCTTTAATGAGAATAATAATTGTTAATAATTTTTTATTATTATAATTATTATTCATTATTTTTTCATAACTTTTAATGACTTTTCAAAGGAGGTGTTGAGTTGAATTCATTCTGATATATATATTTTAGAATACTATAATATCTATGCTATAGTATAATATATATATTTTTCATAACTCTTAATGACTTTTAAAAGGAGGTGTTAAGTTGAATTCAGTTATCCGGTCACCTTGTATAATACGTAATATTTTAACTGGTTCCCCAAATAAGAAGATTGTACAAGAATAAGATTTCAAGATTTGGGAGGCTAGTATAGGTGTCGCTATTTATTGGATAACCAACACCTCTTTACTTAGCAGGTGTGTCTGGGTTGAGGTATGTCTAGGTCATGGCGGCAAATGAGACTGCTCATTGACTGCTTAGCGGGTCAGATCGATAGAGACTGGTTGAGGGAGGCCTTTTAACCTCTTCAGCCGGACTCTCATCGCAGGCCTTTTAACCTCTTCAGCCGGACTCACATCGCATTGCCTTGCACCGCAGTCGTAGGGATGGATTCATACCTCCGTCATTCCTGGACACACTGACCCCCAGATTCCTGCCCAACCCCTTACACCATTTTCCTTCCCAGAACGTCCTTTCCTTCCTTTCTTTAAAAAGACCCTCCACTCTACAGCCATTCAGATAGGCTTTGATATGATGACATTTTGTGAGTGAGAAAATGAGTATGATTTAGGGTCGGTATTTCAGTATTCTCGAGAATGTTTTCAGCCGGCTAATCTTGCCAGGATTCCTAACAGAGAGCAACTTGACGTACTTAAATAACTCTCAAGCCGAACTTAAAAAGCAATTGAAATTCCGGCCCTTAGTGAATAAAGAGGTACCAAACATTGTCTTTAGGCATGCAACTTATATTTCCGTATTATCGACCACCGATTTATATTTAACCGATGTATGTAGCAAAAAGATAAGTTGCAAAACTACTGTGTAATTAGACTATTAATGGACATTGGAGGACGAATGGGGTAACACCACTTTTCCACCGACGGTATGAGAAAATTGATTATTTACCTCCCTCCTAATAAAATATTCTATTTGTTTTACAAAAGGAAGCTACATGCATTAATTATGAACGACTCTTTACCCCGCAGTGTCCCTGCAAACAGGTTTTGTTAATATACATACTCACACCCATTAGAAAATACTCGTAAACTGGTTGTAAAAAAAATCCAATTAGAAATAATTTCTCCTCATTGCCCGATCTAAAAGAAAAAAAAGGTAAAATGAAGTGTGGGATAAAACTTATATTTTAAAATTAATAAGTAAATACTGGAATTTGACAGGCACCTCTGGTCTGGAGTCCCAAAATACCTTTAAAAAACCCTCGACTCTGTACAGAAACAGGGCGGTTCTTTTGATAAATTCTCCTATGTTAACACACGGTTTGCAATCTTTAGAGCACTGGCGTCAGGTGGAAATACTGTGCTTGTTCTACTGGTACTTTAACGGAAGATGCTACGAGGAACTAGCTTCATTGATTCTCACAGTCGGGAAACAACCCAAATGCGCGCCCGACATTTGTATACACGGAGAAAAATGTTATTCTAAAATACGATCATTTTATTCGTAAAAACGATTAAAAAGGGGTCTGAAGTTCTAACGAAAAATTAACAGTGTTTCAATGTTTATTGGCGGGAAAATGTAAGAATAATTTGTTGGTATACGTACGAAATTATGTATACCAACAAATTATTCTTACATGTTTCCGCCAATAAACATTGAAACCCTGTTAATTTGTTCGTAAGAACTTCAGTCCCGTTTTTAACCGTTTTTACGAATAAAATGATCGTATTTTAGAATAACATTTTTCTCCGTGTTCGGTTGAAATTTGTCACATGATAACGGGTCGATTCTATTACTCGTTCTTGAGTTCAAAAGTTCAACTATCGAACGATTTGCCGTCCTTTGTGTTCCCTCCTTCCTTAAAAAAAGGGTCCCTATAATAACCAGCTTTACCTCTTACACCCCGTTTCAGAAAAAGACCACATCCCCAAAGATGATATAAGCCCTGACTCTTGAAGACTTGCAGGAACATAGTGATTTTCAGTTTACTAGAAGGGGGGCATCAGACTAGTGTTAACATTCTTCATGCACGCTCATAATGTTGGGGAAGGAGCCAGTAATTAATGAGGAGACTGCTCCAGATTGTCTTAGCCTAATAGAAATGAAGAGTATTTTCACCCGGCCATGACGATGAAGAAGTCCAGTCGGTTCCAGGAGTCGGCCAGATAGGTGGACTTGCCGTACACGCCCATCGCCACCATCTTGATTGTCATCTCCAGGGAGAAAAACGCGAAGATGATGTCGTCGAACATCTGAAAACAAACACACATTGCGTAACAAAAATGCCAGATCAGTATATTGCTAGATTCTAATATAATATATGTATAATAACTATCGATGGATCGATCGGATCGTGATATGGATCGTGATAAATTGAACGTGTATCCTACGCATCAATAATTATTACGATCCGTGTAATCACGATACAGAATTCAGGAATCTAGACATCTGCGACAAATATTGTGATCCGTCAATACGCTAGACCACACGTTCAATAAATATCACGATATTTGATAAATATTGACAAGAGTAGATCACAATTAATATTGAACGTATAGGGTTCACCACAGGTTGGGAAAACATGAACTGCCTCAAGCAGCCAAGTTCGACAACTAAAAGCAGTGAATGCATAATTCTTCTAGAAAAAATGCCTAAACAGTGTAGTCTGTGATCTACGTGGTGGTATATATCAATGGACTGCTTGTAGCAGTCCGTGTATTCCCAGACTTAAGCTCAAATAAAAGCTTCTCATCTTTACATTTTTTATAGAAACATTTTATTTGTAGTGTTTTACATTACTGACGCAATGATTTTCCCACGACGAAACAGTCTGAAACGCCAAAAATGACTAGTTTGTCTTGTCCTTAGGGGATTTAAAATTTGTTTCATGACTGATATTAAAAAAGTACTAGGTACAGAGATGTTTTTTTTTAAATTACTTGATTAGACTTACATGGAATTTTGATAAAATAATGAATATCTAAATTGGTTTTTTTTCAAATTTAATTAATTTTTTTTAAAATTTATGTGAATACTGCTCAAAAGTCCTAACTGCTCCCAACCGTCTGAAGCCAGTGAAAGCACGAAATCCCCAGATAGGAAAGATGAAGATGGGGAAGTACGTGATCATTCAGACCTGGTTACAAACATGACTTAAGACATTTCAAGCAACGTTTCAACTCTCTGAAGTATGCGTGAATTTACCTTATATTGTTTTAAATTATTAAATTGTTAAAGAATATAAAATAATCGTATAATTTTTTTGCGCACGCCGGGATTCGAACACACTTACTAGTCGGGAACCTTACACCATTAAAAGGAGCATCCCGTTGTGGGTTTGTGTGTGTGTGTTTTTTTTAAATCAGTTTTATTCAGAAATTGATCAAATTTTGCACACAAGTGTGAAAAGTGTGGAACATCAAGATGTTCCAAATGAGAAGAAAATATCTGATTTCGAAAAATCACACGTAAAGTTCGGCAGCGTTAGAAAAAAATTATCTTTCTAGAATTTATATGTTCGTATTATGCGAAAGGCAACATACAGAAAAGCTGGTGGGACAATGCCATCATCACTTGGGGAAACTCGTGATTCGAAGGAAGTAGATGAGAGAAAATAGAAGAATAAGAGAAATGGAAAAAAAGGATTTTCTCATCACAATAACACAATGTAGATTGATGTAAGTATAATTACCTGCAGTATCTTGCAGCGGTTGGTGACGCACTGGTCATCTACACAAGGCTGGTACATTCCCAAAGTAACGCAGTTCAACAGGATGACAAGCATGGACACGCGCTCGAACCACGTATATTTGAACAGTTAAGGAATGTATTGAATATGATATAATATTTATACATAATAATATTATTTAATTATATATACATTTGATTTTGACATTATTTTGGTTATGAGATCTTTCTTCGTAATCATTAACATTTTATTTTTTTTTATTTTTTATTATTTAATCTATACATATATTATAATTACATGTTATTTTTTTTCAATGCCTGTCTCACTAGGGTAAACCTGTGTCGAGACAGACGTAGAGTTACATAAATTGTATACAAACATGGTTATTTGAATATGAAGGTTAATTACATTTTAGGTTCAATACAATAAAAGGCAATTGATTGGAAGTGTGAATTAATTCTCTAAAGAGTTTGATCTTACAAATCACAGGAAAGGTTATTAAACATATATTACATACATATATTAAAATGATATTACAGTAAAATGAATTGGAAATGGAATAAATTGATAGAAATATACATGATATTACATACATATATTAAAATGATATTATTGTAAAATGAATTGGAAATGGAATAAATGGATAGAAATATATATTAAAATGATAATTATGTTAGTTTATTTGACGGGATTCTATTGTTTTTTATTTTATTTATTTTTTATTAGGTCGTACGTAATTGGGTATTTTTGTCTAAGTGCAATTGGTTTTACATATGTTTGCTATAGTGAGACGTCCTTTACTTGCAAGCCATTTTTTTATTTTGCTTTTGAATTTGGTCATTGTTTCTGTTTGTCTAATCGTAGCTGGTAGTGTATTGTATAGTTTGCAAGCTATGTATTTAAAATGTCTTTGTCCAAAGGTGGTTTCAGTAAAAGGAGGAGAAATTCCTTTTTTTTTGGTTCGGGTATTGTGTACCGCTTGTGTTGTTTGGTATAGCGTTTTGTCGTTTTTGTGTAAATTAATCAGAATCTGCTTCAATATTCGAAAACTCACATTTTACTTCAATAAAAACAAATCACTTTGAAGGTATACACCACTTATTTCATCAAAACTATCAACATGTTTTGACACCAACGCTTGCTTCTACAGGATACATTTTTTAAAGGTGATAATTAAACATGTTGATAATTTTAATTAAATGTGTGGTGCAGGTATATAAATTGGTTTGTTTTCATTTCCTTATCATTTCAATTGCTTATATTCACTGTTCATGCATCGCACATGTATGCTGCCACTAGGTATCCAGGTAAAACAAGTTATAACCACGTACGAGCATTGCCCGTGTGGGATTTTTTTTTGTTAATTCGCTATTTATTTTTATTTCTTTCTCTCAGTTTGTTTGTATTGTTTCTTTTTCTTGCCGATTGAAGACAAGGCTAGTTTAATATACTTTAAGTAATTATTAAAAAAAACAATAACAAAAGTTGCTGAGGAATGAACTGCCATCACAAAAAAGTTATTAAACCAATAACGATAGCATAACAGAGGTTTGATTAACACACAACTCTGCCTTCTCACGCCTTTTGCTTCTTCCACAATCGCACATCGTCTCATATAATATAATCTTCTATAGCTACAAACCAAAGATCAATAAATAGTTTCCTAATTAGCTAAATACTCTGGGCGGTTAAATTAATGTAGATATTTAATAATAATTACTAAACGTAAGTCATTAGAATATGTTCACTAGTCGGACTAATTAATTGGACGTTCGATAAATATCATATTTTTTTTAGTTTTACACGAATGCACAAAGTAAATTATATAAATCGGGGAAACGTTCCAATTTGAACCAATTGTAAAAACTTTTTTAAATGCCAATTAAATATTTTTTCCAGTTTTTATTATTTTCAAGTCAAGCAAAAGCCTGAATGTAATTCTTTCTTCAAGACGAAAAAAAGAGCTTTGTAATAAGAAAGCGCTTTGTGCTGAAGATGTTTTTTCGTTTAGAAACGTATTTTAGTCAATATTTGGCAGCCCGCGGCGCACTTCGGCAGAATACTGAGACGTGTCATCCAGTCTTAAGCAGGTTGGATCTTCCAAATTACGAGAGAAAATTACAGGAATCTGGAATACGTTTCTTCTCAGTTATTTTTACCGCGTCCCCGCTGTAAGATTCTTTTTGAAAAAATCTTAATTTTATTTTAGTTGAAAAATACGTGACGTGCGTTTCTTCGTGTACATGCACATTTCTCATTTGAAAGATGGCACTCATATTACACAAAGAAAATAATTGTAATATATATAATGTCATTACTGGCAACTTTGATCTCAAATATCTTATCTTTGGTTAGGAATTCCAAATTCAAATTTATACAGCTATTTACTCATGTATTTGTGTTTCGAAAATTATAATTCATTTGTTTTTTCCTTAACCGTTTTTTTTCTTTGCGTCACTTAGTTTACAAAATGGAAAACTTGAAATATTTACGAGTTCCGAGTTCCACAGTGGCACCAGTGCTGCAGAAAAGGCTCGAAGGATTAATGATGATGTTTTTGGTTTCTACGTTTTCGTTCTGGAAATTTCGACCTGCAGAACAAGCCCCGTGGACGGTTGGAGACCAAAGTTGATAATGAAGAATTGAAGGCTATTGTGGAAGCGGATCCATCGCAAACCACGTCCGAGTTAGCTGCAGGCTGCGGTGTTAGTGATAAAACTGTTTTAATCCACTTGAAGCAAATTGGGAAGGTGAAAAAGCTTGAAAGGTGGGTACCTCACGAATTGAGTGAAGCAAATCAACAAACGCGCGTTGACAGCTGCGTTGCATTACTCAACCGGCACAATAATGAAGGGATTTTAAATCGAATCATTACCTGTGATGAAAAGTGGATCCTGTACGATAATTGGACATCGCAATGGCTGAACCCTGCCGAACCAGCCCAACCATGCCCCAAACGAAAATTGACTCCAAAAAAGTTACTTGTGAGCGTTTGGTGGACTAGTGCTGGTGTCGTTCACTACAATTATAATTTTATTATAATTTTCGAAACAAAAATACATGAGTAAATAGCTATATAAATTTGAATTTGGAATTTCTAACCTAATAGAAGATATTGGAGATCAAAGTTGCCAGTACGTCAAAACGCCAATTTCATATTTAAGGACCTAATATTATATGCTCAACATAGTTACGGTAATATCGGCATAACTAGGCCTAAAGCTATATAACAATTTACTAAATATAGTGAAAAACGAAAAAAGCAATTCAAAAACTTTAAAAAAAAACTATTGTTACATTTTCTTCCAAATCTAGCAGGGTGATTAATCATTTATCGAAGATTTTCAGATACATTCTATTGCTTTCTTTAAATGTATTTTGACAGTATCTATCTATTTACATATCGTCGCTTACATTATACCACCGCTTATCTATTTTTACACATGTTTTCAGGAAAATGAAAATCCGTTTAGTTTAAACAATTAGCACTTTTTTGAAAAAAAAGGATCAACTAAAAATTAGGGATCAGCTATTTGGAGAAGTAATTTTTAGAACACACATTCGCGGTGTGACTGACAAAAAGGCTGAGAAATAATGATCTGCGCTTGGTACGTATGCGAGAAATATATCACATTCTATTCAACTTTTTTCAAATAATAAAACAAAAGTAATCATGACGGTATTAAAAAATTATAATAATTTTCTTGTTATTACTAAATAAAACTTTTGTATAAACATTTACTGCTAAGCTAGGGATAAGTACCACTTTTTTTTAACGTATTTTTTGAAATATACGGTGTGACAATGTGGGCGACGATATTGTATTGTATATAATTGAATTGTTAAAAATAATACATGGTGGATAACTGGATAAAATTATGAACAATATAAAGAAATTCTTATTTTGATTGTTCAACATGCAGAAACGATCGACAAGCCCAATTAGATGTCTGTCTCGACACAGGAATTACTCAGTTTGGCAGGCATTGGAAAAATAACTAAAAAAATAACACAAGGGGTTCGGAATTTTAATAAGTCATTGCATATATTGCTTTTCATTAAAAATGTCGTACAATATTTTAGCAAATTTTTGGACGTCTGCGACAAATTGCCGAGAAAAAGTTCCACCAACATTTGATATGTTCGTAGCCAGGTGTTGAATTCAAATTAATTTAATTTGTGGACAGTGAGTGGGCAGGACCCTACTTACGTGGGAACGTTCTTCTTCAAATATGAATTTAATAAAATTTTATTTAATCAAAATAAATAAGAAAATAATTTAAAAAAAAGATAAATGAGTATGCCGGAGATGTTTTATGAAGGCACGGAATACTCCAGTGAAACCAATTCTAGATTTTGATCTTGGCAAGAGTTGGCAAAACGTGTAATGAGATATACAAAAATGAACGAAGTAAGTGCTTTATAGAACATTGCATACATACTCCTACACAATTTGCTGGTGCCTGAGGGTAAATAGTTAGTTAGTCAAACAGTGTCGATCTGATAAAATGTAATAATGAGACCCAACAAGCCTTTGAACGCATTAAATAACAATTAACAACACGTAGATTCCTGTGTCTACATAATTATTTCGCCCCTGCAAATAATAATATAACGCCGTGCGAATTTCCATATAATATCAAAGAGAGATTTAAATTCTCCGTACCACCCGAGACATACGGAAAATTAAACTAAATACGCAAGAAATGTTTATGTCCTTTACGCCCCAGGAGAATTGGTAATTTAATAACCGTCTATTTCCTAGAAATGAGCTGATGTATTATTCTGTGTTTACATGTGTAAGTGATTTAATTTTCATTACGAAAGGGACACGCAGAAATTGCGTTCCTTCAAGCATTTCCCTACATGTCTCGGGATACGAATAATTATGGTCTCCTCATAAATTCCAGACAGGTTTCTGAGAATTCATTACGCATTCGAACGTTTGAAATTATTTCATGTGATATATTTTGGGAATAAGTTATAAGACAGGCAAATCGACATGAAATTGTAAAATTTTGTAATAATTTTAATATTTTTTTGAAAACATTTGTAAGCATATTGAAAGGATTGAACGAAATTATCTTGTCTTCTTCAATAAGTAATTTATTTGAACGGACAGTGATAGATTGCTCGATAAAAGGTAATGTCGAATTTATTCTACAATATTAAACTGCTGTTGAAAAAATATATGTTGGTAGTTTTGAAACATTTGGAAAAAACAAACGACCGGCAAAATTAATTTCAGTCCTCAATAACGTTGTTGACAGTCAATTATTTGTGGAAATCATTTATTTCAACTATCCCGTGTGCATAAACAAACTTTTCACATTCGAGATGCAATTACACAGGACATTTATTTATCCGAAGAATGTCCACCAAAATACAAAGACGTCATCTTAGACACAATATAATGGTGACCCAACAATTGATCCCCCCACAGTTGGCCCCTGAAAATATAATTATACAATTAGTTGTCTATGGGCTCTTCGGGTCACATGGTCTCGTTGCCGAGTTGTGCCGAAGGTAGATGTGCGAAGTTATTATCATTCAGGAGCTCTGCAGACAAAACCAAGCTTTCAGCGATAAAGAAGAAAATCATAAATAAATTTCATAAATAAAGAAGAAAATTTTTACTACAACACATAAATACTTGTCACACTTAAACATAACCACGTAAACACCTCAGCACAGGTTCTCCTAGTGAGGTGTTGACGAAACAAACAACATTACCCAACCACAGTTTCACAGTCACTAACCTACCTTACACACAACACAACAAAAAGTTCATAAATTATGTTATTAGCTATTATGTATAAATATTAATAACTTTATGTGAACGCTGTAATATTATATAGAAATAAAAAATAAAAAATAAAAAAAAATAAAAGCGTTGGTCCTCCGAAATATAATTATAAATTACGATACGTCAATAAACAGTCACTGTGATTTAAAGAACCTAACTTTCAAAAAGAATATAGTACCTACCGGAGAGTACGAGTAGCAGCATTTACAAATAACGAATGTATCTGAGACTCTCTGGGGAGAACAAAGGAGATATTAAAATTATTCAATAGGAAAATTGTAAATATCATGAACATTTTATTGGCATTAAACTAGCGAAATAATATCTACATACTTACTATAATCTTTATCTACATAGACAAACATCATCTCGCACCACGATGTATGTCAGAGATTAAAACCGAAACTACTTAACCGATTTTGATGAAATTTGGCTTACTGTGTGTAATTTGGTCCAACCTAAAAGGTGGATAGTTTTTATTTCATTGACCTCAATATTTATTATTGCTAATTAAATGTTTGTTATGGGACAATGATTTGAAATTATTCAAAGTTTCTGACAGATGGAGGTGTGAGTTACGCCATCCGCTCACTGAGGCAACTGAAAACTGTCAACTGGCCTAGGCGCTCCGCTGACGCGGCAATTGAAACCAAACTAAAACCGGCTGGTTTCTATGTCTTGATTGGTCAAAAAGCTTGTTTAACCATAGACTAAGAACAATCAGCTGACGGCTGGCAACTAGCAACGGCCGGCCACGGCAATCAGCAGTGCGAGTCGTGAATCACCGCTTGCGTTACCATTGACAACGAGTTTTTGAGTGTATGTGTAGTGTGCGGGCCATCATATTGTCATACAAAGACAGTTGCCAGTTGACAGTTTTAAGTTGCCTCAGTGAGAGGATGGCGTTAATTTGCATTCTTTGGTTGCCTAGGTAATGGAGTTGGTTAGCTAGGTAATGGCATTGTGTTTCGATTTCACGTCAGTCTATTCACGTCGTAGCGTTGTGTTTCATTAGCCAAAGTAACGCGTGGCCGGTTCATCTTGTATTGTAATATTTTAATTACTGATTTTTCTTAAGCGAAACCTTATCCCACTTCCAGCACATTTCACATGTCTAGTTCAGTTGATAATTTTGGCGCTTGGGAAGCAATGTTTGCTAATCGTAGCCGCGTTGTGAACATTTTTGTCACTTGGGTTGTTTGGAGAATAGTTCAGAGAATTCGCATGATTTATTAGACATAACGGCCCTTTGCTGCCATTCTGTAGCCGAGTAAATATTGTAAGGACAATGTTAATTGGTTTATTTATGGAGGTTAAAGTATTAAATAATATAAGATATAATACAATTTATTGCCTACTTCAACTATTTCAGGCTACTAAATTTAACAACGTAGCTGTAAGACTATTATTCGCGTACTGATTTTTTTTTTAAAATAGCAAAATTGGTTGATCACATCAATACAATATTTATTTATTTACCATATAGATTCATGATTTATTTTATTTATTTATTTATATTTAAAAACCCATAGGGCTTTTACATACATAAAGCAATACATGTTTTGATTAATTACAGTGAAGAGTTAGAATTGAATAAAATACAGGTAAGTAACAGAAAATATAAAGACACATAATATAGGTTAGATAAAATATGAGTTGACAAAATGTAGGTAATACAGAATATAAATAAAGTAAAAATAGATAGCCTGCCAATATCCTTCAAGTCAATAATAATGGGTATTAATAAAAATGTATAAAATTGGTATTTACAATAGTTTATGAATTAAGTAGAAATAGTAATGTTATGTCTTTACATCAGTTTTAGCCCAAATGAAGCTAATTTAGAATCAAAACACGGTTTTAAAAAAAGGAGAATAAATTGTTTGTATAAACCAAACGATTTATAAAAATTAGGACATTGACGGCCTCCGTGGTTGAGAGGTAAGACTCTAGACTTGCAATTCGAAGGTCGCTGGTTCAAATTCTGGAGGGGACAAATTTTTTGTTATTGTTTATTTGTGTTATTTCACAATTGATATATTAAAAATAATATGTTGTATTTTTGCGGTATGTAAAAGATACTTTCAGTAACGCCCTAGTCTAAGACCACTATTCAGAAAATTGCTTCTGGCTTTAGCCATGCTTAGTGACTAAATCTGAATAGAAAAGTATTTCCCTACCTTCCACTTCCCCAACTTCTTTCCCTCCCCACATCTCAAAACACCGCCATTGAGGATGCCACGGTCTCACTGGCTCCCAACGGAAGCAGTTGGGACTCTTAGGCGTTATTCGCATAAAAAATTTAACGTTTTTGTCCATTCAGCGACTCATTTTAATCATTCAGCAAGATATCCAAAATCACAAGGCTTCTGAATTTGTTATTATTAAACGAAATAATTTCCAAGGAATTGAACATTTAAAAAAAAACCTTGTCCTTAAATTGATGAGAACATTTGCGTAATCCATTTTTCAAAGGATACGAGCAGTAATAAACCTTCAGCGATACTTTGGCAGACGTTCATTTCGCGATACAAAGGTTCTATTTCTGTCATAAAGGAAGAGAGCCTCGGAGTGTGAGAAGCTTGCATCATTATCGGAGATCAAAACCGGATAAAAAATCTCAAAGGTGATGTGCGAACGTTGAAAAATGTAATTTTTTAAGGGTGAGCAAATAAATAGAATTAAATTCTAGGAAAAAAAATAAACCCATTCTCTTACAACAGCTTGCGTAATTTCGAGACTTTTTAGTTTTATAACACGTTTACAAATATGAAATATGAACATTATACCTACGGTTATTCCGAAACTAAGCGCAGAAAACGTTAGGAAACATGGTATCACTTCCATACAAATAAACAAACTTTTCACCACACACCTGCCTTGACTACGGACACTTTAAAAATTGCAACACAGCACAATACCCTAAAAATCAATCACGGCAGTAACTTACTAGTTTATAATAACGTAATTTATACGTAAGATGGACAAAGAGAATTGCAAACAACATATCTTTGGCAAGGTAATTGCTTAGTCCATATTCGTACGTTGTATCATATTTTATATTATTTCGTCTCTTGGCATGACCTGACTGAAGAGTTTATTCCGTATTTTCATACCACATCTTTCTGGGAGTCCCCTACTTCTTTTATCGACCTTCGTGTCATATTATACTTTCCTGGTGTGCTAGCACGGTCGCTCGATATGAAGTTACCGACAAGGACAACTGCAGATCTCAAACGTACAAACGTACAAACGACAGTTGATGTCGAATATATTAAGGACACTTAGTCATTGTGAACTGTCACCTATTCGTTTGCGAACTGCAGTTGTCGTAGGGAACGATAAGAAGTTACCGATAGTTATCCTATCGATCGATAACGATCGATAGGATAATTATCGGTAACTTGAGTAACTTCTCATCGTTCCCTAGGACAACTGCACATCGCTAACGGACAAAAAACAGTTGATGTGGAGTATTTTAAGGACACTTAGTCATTGTGAACTGTCACTTATTCTTTGGGGATCTGTAATCATGCTAGCGAACGATGAGAAGTTACCGATAGTTATCCTATCGATCGCTATCGATCAAATGTGCTAGGGCCTCAGAACAATGCTTGATACGAGTACTATCTACAATACAAAACACTGTTTTTAACGAAATCGTGATTATCGTTGTTTGTTGTAATTGTGTAAATTGAAAATGTGAAAAGCGCACACACAAAAGGCTAATCAATCCGTACAAACAAATTTAAAAAAAACGATCTTTCAAAAAACTCTGTAAAACGAGCTTAAATTCTCAATTCGCGACGGATTTTTTCCTCATTCGAATTCCGAATAAGAAAGCGTTTCTGAACACGGAATAAATTGGTTGGAAAATACTATCGGATTAGTCTCAGCTATTGAGCGGACCTTCTTGTCTGAAAAGAAATCCAGTTTACACGCTTTTTGGACCTAGGAGGGGTTCTTACTGTTCACCGTCGTTTACACCGGGGTACGAACCCTGCCTTCTGAATACTGACTTTCAATTTATCTTTGAAGCAGGGATCCAAACTTATTTTTACGAGTGATTTACAATGGCTGATGATTTTGTAAAGCCTTTTATTGGAGTTTTTTAAAAACATTTTCCGTCTTTTAGATTCTTACGCGCCGGTTTAGCTTCGATATTCTTGCCTTAATCTCGGCTAAGTTTTCCACTACTCCGACCTTTGTAATAATTATAAGTAAGGGGGGAAAAGTTTTTAATATTCATAGAAGTACGTTACTAAGACTTCCCTGTTATCAGACACAGATATTTAGAAGTTTAATGGTAAGAAAACAACAACGGAAAAAATACCTTAATTTTAAATATACAGGTGTTAAGGTACGTACTTGACTTACTTTAACCATTGATAATAATGTCACCGGAGATCAACATTTTATTTACATTTTTTACACCGAATAATCTCAGAAATCACTGGTTAAAGTAAGTCAAATACGTACCTTAACATCCCGTATATATGTATATAATTTTTGTTACTTGGGAACTGTTATAAAATACAGAGTAATAATAGTTATAAAACGGCTTAAACCGAAAAAAAAAGATTTCTTTATAACAAGTCATCGCACATATAATATTATATATACTACATAGAATACTCGTATAATAAACTACAACATTTTTATTATTTTTAATTGATAAACAAAACTTCGAGACAAGATTTTTATGAAACGCACTAAGGGTAACAATTATTATGAGCAATAATTATTCGCCTGAAAAACTCATCCACATTGAAAAAATCTCCCGAGAAAAGATACATGCCGCCGACGGGACTCGAACCCGTGTCCTTCTGATTTCCGGTAAAATGCTCTACCGCTAAGCTACGTCGGCTTATCTCTTATCCGCCAAATAATTTAATATGGGAATAATAGAATTCCATTGCTTTTAATAATTGTTACAACGTATTTATTTATGTTGAAAATTTATCAACCATATTTTGTAAGCGTAAAATTTATGGAAGCTTCGTTTCGTTTAGACAAGGAGTTATGTAGAAGGCATTATTGGCGTAATGAAATTGTTCTGTGTTTGCTAAAATTAATCAAATAGATAAAAAAGAATTTCTATGTTTTTGACATACATTTATGGCAACGGTTGCCATTTTTAGAAAGAAGAAATGTTCCTTTAGAAATTGCTACTTGCTGGAATATAGCCAGAGAAAAATGATTTGTTGTCTACAACACCAAATTTGTAAAGACAAAATTATATTTCTGGTACTTCCAGCGATTGGGAAAGCTTTTATACAATTCTGTTTAAAAGAGCATCAATCTCTTTGGTACATCTAATGTTTTCTGCAATATTGAGTAAAGTACAGGGTGTCCGCCGGCAGATTTTATACTTCAAAAAATAAAATAAAATAAAAATGTGAATACAATGAAAGTTATTTATTTATTATCTCACATAAGAATAATGCGGATTTTAGTTTTTAAAAATTATTCCACTCAAATGGCGTCCTTCTAGCCGCAAACATTCTTGAAATCTTCTTGCAGGAGTGTTGCGGGTTGTTTAGTATGCATGAGTCAGTGGACGGGACCGCACCGCTATTTTGCGGTTAAGGCGATCATTTCGTATTTCGAATTTCGTGTTTTGTGGCGAAATTCGCGATTATTCGATCAATGTCTTAAAAACTTTACAAGCTAGTTTTCGCCAACATGAAGGAAAGATTGAATGTTTGCGGCTAGAAGGACGCCATTTGAATGAAATGGTTTTTAAAATCTAAATCCGCATTGTTCGTATAAGAGATGATAAATAAAACACTTTCACTGTATTCATATTCATATTCTGTATTATAAAATATAAAATCTGCCGGCGGACATGCTGTATGATAAAATTAAATATAGCTGTATGATTTTTTGTTGTTGTTGATATATTATCATAAATATAGCAGCCAATAAAAATATGCGTTAAAAAAATGAAAAATAAATTGGTGGTTCTCAGTCGAATTATGATACAGTTAAAAATGACCGAATCGGATAGGGATACGAGGTCCCGGGTTCGAGTCACAGATGTATCCGTATCTTTTTCTGATTTTTCTGTTTCGGATTTTCGATTGACTTTCGCTAATATTATCTTCATTAATTAAAATATTAGAATTTGAGGTTTAACTCATTAAGTTCTTCTTCTTCTTCTTCTTCCCCTTGTCCTATTCGGGTCGGGGACCCACTGCATCGACAAGGCTCCTCCATACGTCCCTGTCTTGCGCCGATTGATCGGCCTCCGTCCATGGCAGATCCATCCTCTCCTCGCACAGTTTTTGGAGTTGCCTCGCCCAACTGTGTCTGGGGCGGCCTACTGGACGTCTACCCTCTGGAATGGCACTCAGTATTTTCTTCGGAATTCGGTCATCAGACATTCTTAGTACATGTCCAAGCCACCTCAGTTGCGATTTTTCTACGAAGAGTAGCAGTGGTTCAATGTTTAGATCATCTCGGATCGTAGAATTTCTTATATGATCCCATTTCGTAACCCCTGCCACTCCTCTCAAGTACCTCATTTCGGCAGCTTGGACTCTAGAGCGTGTTTGTTCGTTTAGCATCCATATCTGGTGGCCGTAAGTGAGCGTCGGGCGGTATACCGTTTTAAACACTGCCATCTTTAAATTTAATTTAAATTTCCATCTTTTTTCCAAGTTAAAAAGTTAAAAATAAAAATAAAATATAATCAGTAGCTTTACTGCTAGTTTTTACAACTGAGATTTCTGCACTATTTTCTCTTATCGGTTAAGTCTGTAACAAACAATGGAGGTGTCTAATTTTTAGGCAACTGTATTTAAATATTATAGCTCCACACCATAGCCTATTATGCATATGTCATAGGTCACCCCAAGTGGTTTGTTACATTTGGTGGCTTAGCAGAGGTGCCCGGGTTCATGGGATGATATTTTTCTAGGTCTTGGAGAGGGATCGATTCATACGTTACCTCTTAAACACATTGACCCCAGATTCATACCCACTCTTCATACCGTTTCCCTTTCCAGAACTTCCTTTCCCTAAAAAGGCACACCACATAGCATTCTCAAAGTTGACATAGGCTCTGAAGGATTTTTTTCCTCACGGCCTTCTGCGTGAATGTAATGTAAAAAAATAGCTACATAACTTTGTGATCTGAAAAGAATAAAATATTAACATTGTTGAAATTCCTGACGGAAAAATTAGTACTAATTTATTAAGATGCCCGAGCTTCCATTCGATTTTTTTTTCTATTGAATACAAATCGTTTATTGTTTTTCCTACGTTTTAAGCGCCTTGTGTGAGGTTATCACAGCATAATAACAATTATATTCTTCCTTTCAATGTCTCAATTTTCTATGCGTGTTGCTAAAAACACCTGTTTTCTATAATATATATATATATATCTGTCCCATACCTTTATCCTACCCCAACATAAATTCTGGTATTCCTTTTAATGTTTTCACGGTAGCATGATTCGAACAAAAGCCCAGCGGCGCACATAGCGCACTCATTGTGTCTGCATAAAATTATTTTATCCCCTGGAATCGTACCCTTGTCCGAGGATATTATTTGTTGTGTTTTAAATGATAAATGATCTAAATGTCAGAAATCTCGCTGAATATAATATTTTTCTGCAATGGAAACGTAAGCCATATTTCCAGCAATTAGGGAATCGTTTTGTTGAACATTTTTGGTTAGCATTGTTTATTACAATGTTATTAAAAATGATTGTTGCACATAACTCAACATATTTTAAAGAAAGGGACAATGACTGTGGTATAAAAGTTAAAATAAGTCTTTTCTGTAACCAGAAAATCAACATCAACATTCAAGCCAACTTACCAAGTAATTTTAAAGCTCATATATTTTTTTTCCTAATTTATTCATCCATCAATCCTAAATGATTAAGAGTTATTCTGCCGATCTATCGTTAAAATAAGTCTTTTCTGTAACCAGAAAATCAACATCAAAATTCAAGCCAATTTACCAAGTAATTTTAAAGCACATATAATTTTTTCCTATTTTATTCATCCATAAATCCTAAACGATTAAGAGTTATTCAACCGCTCTGTCATTAAGATGCGCGGTCCAACGCGCATGCGTTACGGTGTGGCAAGTAAATGAAAATTGGAAGTACTTAAAATCAAATTACGAGTAATTCCTACACAATTCTTAAAACTTAATATAAAAAGGAAATTTGGAATTCTCATATGATCTAATAATTTAATTACCTTGATGGCTCGGTAGTTCAGATGATTCGCCAATGAAAGATCCCGGCGTTCAAATCCCTGTCTCGAAAACTGTTGTCATTTTTTTCGTGCAGTTTTCCGGTACGTGTAATAAAAATAAAATGAAACCCATTGTTCTATTTTTCAAATAGTAACCCATTGTAAAAAAAATGTCAAAAACATGACCCAAAAAGCATTTTGAATTTTTGTCACGGACGTCCCTGTGTTCCAATTCAGGTCACGTGATCCGTGATTCAAATATCAACGTGGACCAATGAGACCAGGTTCTCGCGTCTCGGTGTACTTGAAGGTGATGATGGGGTGGTTGGGAGAAGGAGAAGGGGGAATATGTCAAGGGCGGCTCGGCGAATGCGAGAATAGGAAAAAAGCAGAGGCATTTCTGTACGAGCTCGATGCATTGTAATTATGCCGATTTGCGATACCTATTAGCATTTTTTAATGGCAGGATTTCTCGTCTAAATCTAGACTTCTAACATTTGATGAGACATGGGCTAAATGGAACATTTTTTCGAAATCGGTATCTACTAAATTTAACAATAATGTAATTATTTCATATCTTACGCACAGCACATAAATTTAGTTTAAAATTTAGATTTGAAAAACTGGTTTATTAATTTAAAAAAATGTTTAAATAATATCTGTTATGGAAGAAAAATTCATGTTAGGGGATAGAAGATTTATAAAACTTCAAGCCGTATGAAGATAGCGGAGAAACATTGTTCCAATTCCAGAGAAGAAGAAGAAGTTTCGAAAATGGGAGAAAAACTAGACAATTTTTGACGCTTTATTTTTGTTTTAAACAAATAAATTTTATTGTAGCAATCTGACGATGGCCGTAATAGGCTGAACCCGGTAACGGTCATCAATAAAAAGTGGTTAAAATTTACAAATTATATTCAGTTCATGTACAATTTTTCGCCTTCCAGGATTGATTAACACATGATTTTTATTGAAATTATTTTTATCAGTAATATTATACACAGACATTTTCCAAGATTTCTTGCCAACATAAAAATACCAATTAATTAAATTTCTTGTTTCAAAATTTCTTTATCTCTATAAACACAGTCTTTTATTACGATTAATTAGTTAAGTTTTGAGAACCGTTCATGTCTCAGGTGAAATTAACTACCTTCTGATATTCTAAGGATAACAGATAACATAAAACAGATATATATATATATAATAGCCAAGTAAAGACTTAATTTAAAGTACCTATTATCATAATCGCCCTTGAGGTGATTTCTCACAAAAACGGCGCTCTAAAAATTATCCAATTATTATTATTATTATTATTATCATAAAGAACTGTGTGTGTCTTAATAAGCAAATATCCGGATTTCTCACCTTGTAGGGTTATATATTTTTAATTTTTCAAAACCATTGTATACGACACCTCATACCCTACAGATTCAATCATTGTAACAGTCCAAAGATGGTTGTTGTATACTGAAACCGGTAATGGTAATAAATTAAGAGCCATTGGCCATCGGCTGAGAATAAAAGTTTAAAAATGGTTCCTGACAAAGATCGATTATTCCCCGTATCAATTTTTTTTATATTAAAAATTTAATAACGATTTATTTTATTCAAAACTTGGTTTAATATATACCTACATTCATTCTGATACACGATGATAAATTATTAAATATCGTGTACTTCTTGTAAGCATTTTTTGATCAAAAGTATTTATGATTTTTCAATAATATCTAAACCAAATAAGTGTGTAAAAAAAATCAGAAATATTTTTGTTTGTAAGACCTTAAATAAATAGAAAAACTGAGGTATTCTCGTCACAAAACACGTTCTCGGATTTATTTTTTAATGATTTTAATTTAACTAAAATTAAATTTCTGAAAAATATTTTTACTAGATTATGTATTGATTTATTTTGCTGTATGATTATATGATTTGAAATTTTGGTTTGATTAAATCTGCCAACGACCAACCGTATCATCTTAGTTTATTACAAATAAACTTAGTTTTTCAAAATTAAAAAAAAAAATCGTTTACCAGATAAAGTAACAATCTTTCAATTTAAATTTTTTTTTTTTTTGGAAAAAAGAGTCCATATATCTAGAATTTGGTTTAAAAAGGACTAATTTCCGGTATTCTCTGGTAATAAATACCCTATAAGCAAAAGGAGTTCGAATTTGGATTGCTCGAAGCAGACCATATATTTCCAGTATGTATTTATCCAACGAGGTTTCAGCGATGTGTACATAATGTAATATGTACGCGAAATATATGTGTATTTCAAGGGACATAGCATCTTAATATGTTATGTGAAAAAGTAAACCGAATTTTAAATCTGTCATTGTCAGACTACCCCAATTTCGAAATAATGCTACTGTCCCATTATATTCAGTATAATAGCTTCAAACGTCGGAATATTAAACACTTGACTTACAAATATAAGAGCCAAAATAAATACGGTTAGTATTTTACAAACGTCCTATAAAGGAATAAATAACAATTATTGAAGGGAAATTTTCTGGAAGACGTAGCTATATTTATTATTTATTCATTCAATGAATTAAACATTTATTGTGTTCGTTTAAGTATCAATTTATAATTTTGTTTGAGGTCGTATTACAAAATAAGATATTTTGGTATCCAGTCTTCAATTTGAACGTCGCAAAAGCTCAAGTAGATTTTGAAAATAATTTATCAAATAACATTACTAATTAATAAAAGATTTTCGGTACTCATAATTTTTCCCGGCTCACAACCTGGCAATCTATTAATATTTTCAAATTATTTACCACGAAATTCACGTATTGTTATCATGGTTTATTATTTATTTATGCATTTGTTGCTAAGTTTAACCATTTGGAAGACTACGTGCCCCCCCCCCGCTCACGAGGCAACTGTAAAAAAAAACAGTTTGCAACTGAGCTCGGTTTCCTGTGTATGTTAATGTGATGGTCCGCACACTACACAACTTCTCAAAAACCCGTTGTCAAAGGCAACGCAAGCAGTGACTCGAAACTCGCCGTGCTAGTTGCTACGATGACAGCTGATTGTTCTTCGTCTATGGTTAAACAAGCTGAGATAATGAGATACGTTTTTTAGATTTTCACGGCCAAAAGCATTTTCGTTGTTTGTTTTTGGGGTGTTATGCCGTGTTGTGCTACCTCCTTCTTTAGCCGACGTTTCGGACAGCGTTGCAGTGTCCATCATCAGGGCAGATCCGGTAGACAGGACATCGACGGATCTACCGGATCTGCCCTGATGATGGACACTGCAACGCTGTCCGAAACGTCGGCTAAAGAAGGAGGTAGCACAACACGGCATAACACCCCAAAAACAAACAACGAAAAAGCTGAGATAATGACTGAAATCTTAAAATTGAGTAGCGCCGTCATAGAAGTTTGGTTGGAAAACATAACAACCATCCAGTTTTAGTTTGGTTTCAGTTTCTCCGGTGAGCGGAGCGCCTAAGAAGCTCTTTTCGACCCACAGGTTGATTAGGAAACAAAAAAAAACAATCGAAATATATTTTTAAAAGTATTATTAAAAAAAAAAAGTTTGAAAGAGTGATCAATTCAAAATATGTATAAACCTAGCTACCGTCTGAACGAACCAGTAACAAAAAAAATAGTGCTCTAAGTCAAAATAGTTTTACCGGTCAGTGGCCAAGTTGGCATCGCGTCCCACCCAGGCGTCGTGCGTTGAATTCCTCGGCTGACTGTGTCCTCCATCACGACACCAGCAACATTTTCCGCTTACTGTGGTGGTAGTAAGAGATTTTAAAATATTGTCAGGAATTCGTAACCGGGGAATGTTTGTCTTTCTTTAAAAAAAACATCAGTAATGTCGGCAACTTTACTGGAAAACGAAAACCGCCAAGTTTAATTTGTATATAAAAATGCAAAAATCAGTCATTTTAAATACATGTAGTATTACGAAAGATTTTTTAAATATTCATATTGAGGGATCAGTAGGATTTATCGGTCAAATTAGGAATTCCACAGAGCCGAACCCTCTGATATGAAAATATCTGGAGTCGGTGAATTATTTTCCCATTTAATAGTTTTGTAGATTACCAGGTAGTTCTTGTATTGTTTTGTATTAATTATACTTATATAATACACTTGCATAGCGTGGATTTACTAGATGATCATTTATATGGAAAGGTACATGAAATGGTTTTGTTTTTCCTATGGGAAAAAACTAAACCCGGATCTGAAAATCTGGTGCGTAAAAAAAAATAATGAAGATCATATTAGCGAAGTCATTTGGCTCGAGTTGAATCTTGCAATCATACGTAAAGATAGCAGCCAATACAAAATATGCGTTATGAAGATTAAGATAATGTTGGTAGTTCTCAGTCGAAGTATGTATGATACAGTTAAATATGACCGAATCGGAAAGGGATTCATTAGCTCAGTGGTGAGAGCGTCTTCCCGGACAACCGAAGGTCCTGGGTCCCATATGTAACCGTATATTTTTCTGATTTTTCTGTTTCAGATTTTGGATTGAGTTTCGCTAATATTATCTTCATAAATAAAAAGATTTAATTTATTTATATATGTATATAGATACGATAGGTAAGAAAGGGTTAAATTAAAAATTGAATTTTCTGGCACCGATGATTTACTTACATAGAACGAGGTTGAGGGAGGGGGGGGGGTGATTTCTCAGTTTCAGTATTCTACGAGTACCTACTTTGAGAAGACTAAACAGAAGAGGACATATTATTATTATGTTGATTTCATTCGGGATTATTACTGGTGAACTATTTCGGGGTGTAACCGAGGAAACATACGAAAGCAAAAAAATAGTTGAACTTTGCGTCAATATTCACAACCACATGGAATTTGAAGGGAACATATTATATTAGATTTGACGGAATAATTGCCTTATCGCTGCGGATTGTGATAACGGGATAGGTCTTTTAGTAAATTAGAAGTCATGTTTTAATAAATTAAGTTGTCTTATATGATCAAGCATGAAACAATTCTTAAGTGCATCTATTATTAGGTATGGTCATCAAATTCAATGTCGATATCTATATTTTTACAGATTTCTGCCTTTTTTTTCATCCGAACTGATAAAATGTCAATTTTTCAATTATTCGCAAACGTCTCATCTATATCCTAAATTATTTCGCATAAAGTACCAATTATCATGTATATTTAATAATATACAAAACAACAATCCCTCTGCTAAACTACATTGATAAATAACCAGGACTCTGATGTCCCCGTAAAGAAAATAAATCATTTTCAAGATACGTTATTATGTGAGACATGAAAATTTAATTTTGTAGATCCCGTAGGAGATTCTCGTTTCTCAAAAGTGCAGTGTTCAAGTTGACGTTCAATTTGTGGAGTTCCCGCAAATAGCATACTACCATTATGTCGTTTTTTAAATGCATCTTCTGTGAAACATTGCGATGCAAAATGCACACCTTGAGAACATTTTGTATCGCAAATGTAGTCTGACTGAAAACAACTACTTACGCGGCTTTTCGTTCTGCTTCGCCCAGTTTAAGTGTTGGTGACTATTTATAACGCATCAACATTTTGAAAAACTAACTACTATTAACATTAAACTACAGAATACTTATATTTAATAGGTAGATATATAAAAGTAGACATTCTTTCATTAAGACCGTGAATAATGAGAGGAACACTCTTCACCCCAACATACATCTTCTTATTATTGAATGAAAGCGAAAAATGTTTCTTATTCTTCATACCTATTTCCTAAAATACTATAGATGGCGCCACTTCCGTTTGCAAATCGCATGTGCGCGAGTGCTAAGTGTGCATATTACGGCAGCAGCTCCGTGGAAAAAGGCACGTTCACGGACGGGTCAGAACGTTTTTCATACAGTATGGCATTGGAGATTTACTCGGAGTCGGGTTCCTTAATTTGAACCGTACGGGCATTACCGTATTAATATACTTCGATATAAACATTACGTTGAACAGAGATCAAGGTATATATGATTATAGATGTGGTTTATACATCCTTCAACAGATGTCGTTAGTATAGATAGTTACATATAATTTTGAGGTGTCCCAACATGTCAGTTAAGTAGTACCTTAGAAGGGTGTCAATTATCGTCGTTAGTGTCTAATGCACGAACGGTTACGGAAATAGCTCTCTACGGTTATCTAGCTTCAGAATTACTTATAGCTTCCAATAAGACGGGCGTCTGGTCCAGTCAAATATTCGTTGTAGATTTTACGATAACGCAAATAAAGCAACTTGTAATCTCGATATTTATAGGAGTTTTCCCGAACATATTTCAAGTAATTTCAATCATTTGGATTGAAGAACATCGCAAGGAATTACTCTGTATCAATTGTGGATTTCACCTTCATTTATCTGGCTGTCAGGCCTTCTATTCGCCACACCCTATCGACTATTGACCCCACACCACATGTTAACGAGTTTAGATTATAGGATGTTAAGAGTTACAAACGAAGAATGTAAAATGCAATTTTTGCTGCTCGAGAAATAAATCCGTCATTTAGGCCATATAGAATTTTTTAGGCTGGTTTTAGTGCGGAAATATCTCAATTTCTGCAGCCATATTAAAGAGGAAATACATCTTACTAATATTATAAACGCGAAAGTTTGTATGGATGTATGTGTGTTTGTTACTCTTTCACGCAAAATTTACTGAATGGATGTTAATGAAACTTTACAATAATATGGATCATACATCAGAATAACATATAGGCTATAATTTATAAAGATAGATATTAATTTTCAATATAATGAAAATAATCATTATTGTTAAATAGAAATGTCAACATTTGAGAATGACATTTTGCAAAACAATGGTTGAATCAAAATTCTATTTTAGAAATTATTTAAATTAGTGAATTTATATGAAGTACTCCCCTAATACTTTGAATCGAATTAATAATTATAGATATTTTAAATAAATAGGTTAAGAATTTTGGTATAAACGTAGATGGGACCTAGGAAAAGAAACTAGATTACTCGAAGTACTAATCCCACGCAGAGGAAGTCGCGGGCAGAAGCTAGTATAACATATAATTAATAAACTGTGGACATTAAGAGGAAAAATAGCCAAATAAAGTACTAGAACAAGAACAAATGGAAGAAACAAGAAGTGCTGATAAACGAAAAATGTACGCGCCTATGTGTGTCCCTTGCACTAACACCCAATCCTTATTTAAATCAGGTCAGTTGCGCGCGATCTTCCATAATATTTTTGCAAAAATATACAGGTTGGAATTGATTGCGAAAATAAATTGCTAGTGCGCCCATGCTCCTGGCACTTTTTAAGCAATAAATCATAACCCCCATCGAGAGTCTGAGGTCTAATAACAAGAAAGTTCTAATTGCACAAACTATAATATAAATGTAAAAAAATTAAAGAATTTTTTAGGAATGAATAGTAAGATCCGAAATATAGAAAGCTAAAAACTTCATTTTGGGCCCAATGGAATCTTCAATCGGGCCATAGATTGGGCATGCCTGGTTTAGAGCAAGTGTCTATGAAAGAAAAAATTAGAAAAATCGTGTCAACCATCGATACTAAAAACAAATAAAATAAATTGTACAGCAAAATGCTTTCTCCCATGTGAACATAAAAACTTCATATAAATTTCATATAAAAACTTCATATAAATTTCATATAAAAACTTCATATAAAGGCTTCATTTGAAATGTCTATTTGGAAAAAAAATCTTATTTATAACGAAACTATTTTTCCATGTTAACCATAAACTCCATCAGCATAGTGCAATTATACAACTTAAATAAATTCCCAACTTTTTCATATTTTCGTCCTGGAAATTCTGTTTCCTATCAAACGAGCGTAAATTTCCGACAAAGTCATTCCGAAACTCCCGAGAGTATTGTCATAATATGTTTGCTCCTCGAGTTTGAACTCACGTGGTTCTGAGTGATACTTGAAAATATAAAATCACATTTCCCCCTAGAGAGAATAATATCAAAATCCAAAGTTTATAGATTAATTTCAAGGAGAGAAACTAAAACTTAAAGATATCAGAGTTATATATTAAGTTTTGCGCGACTGTTTAATATGATTCATGTTTTAAGAGCCATTGACCAGAGGCTGAGAATAAAAGTTTAAAAATGGTTGCAACTATACAGGTAGGTTACAATGAGAAAGATCGATTATTCCCCTATCGATTTATTTCATTCAAAAATTACTTTAATAGATACCTACATTCAAGTAAGCAATAAATTATTAAATATCATTTACGTCTTGTAAGTATTTTTTTATCATAAGTATTTATGATTTTTCAATAATGTCTTAACAAAATAAGTGTGTAAAAAAAATTTGAAATATTTTATTTTGTAAGACCTTAAATAAATAGAAAGCTGAGGTATTTTTGTCACAAAGCACGTTCTCGGATTTATTTTTTAATGATTTTAATTGAATTAAATTAAAAATTCTCAAAACTGTGTTGACTAGATTATGTATTGATTTATTTTGTTGTATGATTATATGATTTAAAAATTGTGTTGTTTAATAGAATCTGTCGTTTGCAAATTGAACAAATCTCCCAATGACCAACGGTATAACCTTAGTATATTAAAAATAAACATAGTTTTTCAAAATTTTAAAACTGGGTATTCCAGATAAAATAACAATCTTAAAAATCAATTTATGTTTTTTTGTAAAAAAGAGTCAATACGTCGATAATTTGATTAAAAAAGGACAAGTTTCCGGTATTCTCTGGTAATAAATACCCTCTTAATACTACCCAGTATCAAATGTACATGTGGCTATTTTTACAAACGAAAGTTTTTGACGGTACTTGGCACCTAACATAAAACTTCAATATTTTATTAAATCAATACAAAGGTTGTCATACACTCATGATATGATAGCAAATATACAAAAGACAGTTTAATTCGGTTACAGTTCAACTTCGCCCAACAAGGCGCTTGAAAAGAAAGATCTGTACCTAAATCTAGTAAACGAAATGATATTAAATATTTTCGGGTGAACTTTGAAGTAGTTATATAAAGAGTATTTCTTGATCGTGGAAAATGTAAATTAATAAAATAAATATATATGAAATACAATCATGTTTCTGCAAAAAATCGAGTTATTTATTAGTTACAAAAATATTTGACATTTAGCATAAATTTCCCTAGACAAACGGGTCTGCAGCATTTATATTTGGTTTTATACCCAAACACTTATACTTATAAAGTTATTTCAACCAAGTTAGTTAAACCTATACTAATTAAATTAAACAAATTACTATGTGTAAAACACTACATACAGCTTACAGACACAGAAACGGACAGCTCGCGCTATCTTATTTATTGAATACGAGTGAGGGAGATGCAAAAAGTTGTCATTTTCACGCCTCTCCCTCACTTGTATTAATGAAATGAGATGCCGCGAACCGTTACCGTCGCCGTGCCGTTTCCGCGGGTTGTTGCGGTAATAATAAAAGCGCTCATTGATTAAGAAATATCATCAATTTAATATTCCGTTTTAAAATGCTAACCATCCAGGAATGAACCTCGTTTTGAAACAGTTAAATAATAAATAACAGTTTAGCATTCATTCCTATACGGCTTTATATCATATTTTATTTTACATACGACAAGAAAATGAGAATAGTTGGTTTCAAAGAGAATTAAATATTAACGTGTAAGGAAGACGATTGCATGCAAAACAAGGACGTGTCTTTGTAGAGCCTTTCTCTTTAAGCGAAATGGTTTTGCATTTCAAATCATCTTTGGCATATGAAGTCTTCAGACCTGGAATGTTTATTGAAATTGTAGAAAATATATGCAACAGAAGAACCCGAGTACAGCTTCAGGACTTCCACGTTTAGTATAAAAAATAATACTTTGAAGAAAACTTTGGTTTTGAAACATGTAGATAATTGTGATTATACCTGCAGTGTATACTAAGTAATTTATTTTAATTTAATCAAAATAATAATTTCGGTTGTGTTTAAATGTAACTCTAGTTCAATGAACTCTGGATTTCAGATTTGCTTTGATTTTAAATGTAATTTTTTTTTATTTGCAATAAGCTGTACAACAAATAATAATTAACACGAGCGATAAAGTGTATGCCGTTTTTAAAATTGGAATTAATCCAATCAATCATAACAAATAAATAAAATTAAACAATTTGTCAACAACGTTGTACAAAATATATAATAATATTAACCTAAGTAAGTAAGAATCGTGGCTCCCTTATCAGCCACAAGAGCTCTTCTTTTCTGATACATGACTTTAAATATAATATTTTGTAAAATATATATAAAACAAACGTAACCCATATGTTTTATAGGTATTACAATAAAAAATAAAATAAATATAAACATAGTTGCCCTCCAAGCAGGGGTTCTATTTTCAGCCAGTTCATTTTTTAATCACACGATTTTCTAGTCCATACTATTTTCTCATAAATTTCAATACTGGCCTTACTATTAATAATACATCTAACGTTTTACTACTCGGCAAAATTTGAACAGAAACTGACGCATTACGCTTGGATGAAGTGTCAATTTCAATTTCCTTTGAAATTTGAATTAATTAGTTATGTAACCGTTCGGATCCGAATTTATAATGAAAATTATTATGTATCCTTCCAAGCAAATCCGGCTTAGTTTCAAAAGTCTAAAGCTTTAGTTCTAGGGAAATTTGAAAAGAATTTGATACATTGCTTTGGAGTGAATTAAATTGGTAGATACTATTATGTAAACTATTGTATGTATTTTTAAATTAACAGTAAAGTATGTTTAATGATATGCTTACATAAATATATATTGAAGATTTCTTTTTTTTAAAATTATTTTTTCTTACATTAGCTCCACACCGGAGGAAAATAATGCCCCTCCGTAATTCTGCCTGTCAGCTTTGGGGAAGATGTTTGGAGGGTCTCTTTAAGAAAGGAAGGAGATGATGGTCTGGGAAGAAAAAAGGTATGTCCAGGAGTGACGGACGTATAAATCCATCCCTCCCACTGCGGTACAAGGCGATGTTACGAAAGAGTCCTGTTGGAGAGGTCAAAAGGTCACCCTCAACCGATCTGGCATTTGGCGGGTAGGTGCGTCCGCTCACCAAACGTAGCGAAACACTTGGAATGACCTATGGCAGAGGTGTTGATTATCCAATACATGGTATCCGTGCTTATGTAAATGGGACACTAAATTAAAAAAATATTGAATAATTGTGAAATATACTTATGTGATACGTAATCAAAGGTATTTAAAAAAAAAACAAATTATACTACACTTAGCGAACGTCGGATGTAGCCATTGTTACGGAAAATATTACAAGGGCATAGGTATATACACCTAATAGTTTTTCAATGAATCTCTGGAACATCAGTCCGAAAATTTTCCTCCTTTTTTATTGCATTAATTTCAAAATCTATCTAAAAAGAAACAGCGTTGGAAACTGAATATATAAAGATAAACAACTAAACAACTATGTTCATTAGGAATAATTAATATTCTTCTTCAATAGCGCTACAGCCCATTTAGAGCCTTGGCTTCCTTCAACATGAGCCTCCACCGCCCTCCATCACATGCAACATGGTGTAGTCCTTTTGCATCCTTCATGACATCACCCTCTTATCTCAGCCGAGGTCTGCACGCCTTTCGTTTACCTCCCGGGTGTCCTGCTAGAGCCTTCTTCGGTACTCGTGTGTTTGGCATTCGGTACACATGTCCGGCCCATCTTAGTCTTTGGAGCATTAAATAGGTAGAGAGTCTGGGAGCTTTGTAGATATCAAAGATATCATTATTGTGGTGGATTTTCCATGCCTTTCCCTCTCGCATCTCTAAGATTCTTCCAAGTATATTTCTTTCGAAGAGGAAATTGTATGCAAGAATTGAAAGAGGTAGGGTTAGGCGCGAAATTGAGTAATCTGAAAGTATGTTGCTTGTTGTATGCTGATGATGCAGTGCTTATTTCTAACAGTATGGAAGATCTACAGTCGCTCTTGTCTAGAATGAACGAAGTATGTATGAAGAGTGAGTTAATGATGAATGTAAGTAAGTCTAAAGTCATGGTGTTTGAAAGAGAGGGTCCGAAAACGGTGTGCAATATAGTTGTGAATGATGAATACTTGGAGCAGGTGGGTGAGTTTGTGTATTTGAGTAGTATGTTTACGAGAGATGGGAAGGCTGATAGAGACATTGAAAGAAGGGTAAATGCAGGTAACTCCATTAATAAACAGGAGTGCTTGTACCTACCCTGATGTATGGCAGTGAGGCATGGAACTGGCAGAGGAAGGATGAAAGTAGACTGAATGCTGTTGAAATGAGATCCCTGAGGTGTATATGTGGTAAAACCTTGTACGATCGTGTGAGAAATGTGGAGATTCGAAAAGACTGCAAGGTTGATGTAAGCGTAATGAGCAAAATTAAGAAAGGAACCCTCAGATGGTTTGGGCATGTAGAGCGAATGAACAAAGAAAGGGGCGTAAGGAGAATATATGATGCAAGTGTGAATGGTATAAGAAGTAGGGGACGTCCGAGAAAGACATGGCACGACCAAGTGAACTACTTGAGTCGGGCCATGTCAAGAGTCAGAAAAATAGAAGAGTATGTATGAGACGATGTATGAATGTGAATGAGGCAAAGAGTGTGTGCCAAGACCGAGGTGTTTGGCGGTCCGTCCTCTCTGCCTACCCCTGCGGGGAAACGGCGTGATGGTTAGTTAGTTAGTTAGTTAATTCCATAACATTCACATTTTTTTTATACAGCAAGTTACAGCACGACAATAATAAAAACAATTACCAAATAAAACAAATAACTTAGTTTTAAACCACTTTATATTTATTATTATATTTGTCGACCGGTTTCGATTGGACTCAATCTTCATCAGGACAATAAAATAAACTTTATTGTTTATTTTATTGTCCTGATGAAGATTGAGTCCAATCGAAACCGGTCGACAAATATAATAATAAATATAAAGTGGTTTAAAACTAAGTTATTTGTTTTATTTGGTATAATGTCAAGCCACAAAGTGTTTGCTTTCTTCGATAATATAATAAAAACAATTACTTCATAAGTAATAAACTCTTTAAAAAACGCACATTAAAGACACCCACGTTGATATTTTAAAATGAACAAGTAAATGTAATTATTTTTCACTGTGTTCATTTCATTAGTAATGAATACCACACTACAATCATGCAGAGTTATGAAACTCCCACGGCCTTTAAAATCATAAATTTTTAATATGTTACCAGAACAACACACAGTCATAATAGCTGAGAGATATAGTTACGGTCTAATGCTGCAAAATTTCCACATAAATACCCACATTTAACGGTACACAGGAAAATGCTTTCCTCGTGTGATTTTTCAAAGTCAGTAACGATACGAAAATAAACACTTCTCGTCGAAGTGTCTACACGTCAGTCAGTGTTTCCGGCGTTTCACCTGTTTATCTGTTTGATTGAGTCTGAGTAAGTACCTACAGTTTCAATTTTTGCAGAGTCTATCATCAGAAATTTGCTTCCCAAAAAGAAATACAAATTTCATTCATTCATTTGTGAGAAGTTTGCACAAATACCCGACATCTACGATAATTGTAATTTTTTTATGCTTGTTTGTGAAAAAGATGTAGACGCTTCATAAATTTAGTATACCCGTGTAATTGTCCAATTATTAGATTGATCTTAAAATAAGTCTGGTAGATTGTAATGACACTAATGACATAAGTTTGATCATTCACAAGTAAGCTTAAAAGTACTTAATATTAATTAATGACGTTAATCAACCTAATGTCACACGAACTCACAAGATCGCGATTATTAGATGATCTTTATTACAGTCGTTAAAGTAAAATTTGTAGGTAGGTGAAAGGCTATTTTTTTAAATATAAATTATCTACCAGATTTAACATTTTAGAGGAATAAAACTGTGTTTCTTTACTTAATATGTTCTAGTAATCCCATAGAGAGGGCCATCGTTCTAGTATCCTTTGTTTTCTGTCGCTTTCATATAAGAGGTAATTTTTAACAAAAACGGCGCTTTACAAATGATCCAAGTAGTATTATTATCCACTCGAACGCTTTTGGCCACATAATGGCACTATTTCCAAATCATCGGATTGCTTTGCTGCCACAATGTGGCAAACAATATTCTCTAGATAAAATGTTTTAAAGTTAACAATTTTATAATAATTTTTAAAAATCCTACGAAAATGTGATAATAGTGAAAAGATATATGAATTCATTGGCTATATAGAACTATAATCAGTTTGTATGACTTCATATTCAAATTTGGAAGTATGATTTTTTTAATGTGGGCGGAAAAATTTTCTTTAGCAATGCGAGAAAAATGTTTTAAAATGCTCTGTCGCTCCAGTGTTTATTCTTATTAATAAGACGCGTATATCGATGATGTATATATGTGTATGCCTCGCTCTGAGGCCCTAACACACTCGCTCGATAACGATCGATAGGACAACTATCGGTAACTTCTCATCGTTCCCTAGCATGACTACAGATCGCCAACGAATAAGTGACAGTTCACAATGACTAAGTGTCCTTAACATATTCTACATCAACTGTTGTTTGGACGTTAGCGATGTGCAGTTGTCCTAAGGAACTATTAGAAGTTACCGATAGTTATCCTATCGATCGTTATCGAGCGAGTGTGCTAACAGATTCAGACTGGGTAGACGTACGTGCCCATCGCTATGCCTAACAATATCTGGACTGCTTAGCAACCATAGATTTTCAATGAAAATTTATGTTTTAGAATCACATTGGCCACACGCATCGCGACGTGCGATGTCATATATAGTATATAGCTATAGTAGGTATGTAGTATCAGTTAGTATATATCTGTAATAGTCCCGTAACATACAGGTGAAATCCGATACCTTGACATAAATAAATATACAAATAAATAATACATTATTATTTTAGTTTTTCGACATTTGACTATTTCTGTAAAGCGGCTCTTCAGAGGCGATTTACGCATCGCAATATAATGTCAAGAAAAATATTGTTCAATAAAAATATATATTCTTTTTGAAAAGCTAAATCGAGTGTTTGTCTACTGGATTACCACTTGCTCAGCAACTTTCCTTGTGGGTCAAGCTAAACCCTTCTCAATATATTATTTATATTTCCTTCGTGATGAGGGTGAAGGTAGGGAAAAGGAATGGTAATGGAGAACCAATCGGACTAATACTTCTAGACTCTTAAGGCCCGAGGCCCTGGGCCCCAGCTCCTAGGCCCAGACCACATGGTCCGGAATGGGACACTTCGGCAGAGGCCCTTTGAATGCATAATAATACTAAAAGAGCAATGAGGGTCTCTAGCGATTCGTTGGTTGAATTAAATTGTGTGGCTAAGAGATATTCGTGGCTTTTAAGTAAATGTAGAAAATTTACACACTGTTTTTAGTTGTTGCTTGTAAAAATGTTGAAAAAAAATTTTGGAATTTTTTTCGCAAAAACTTTATCTAGTGGTATTTAACTGCGTGGCAGGCCGGATTGGGAGAGACTGGTTGAGGTAGATATTTTAACCACTCCTGAAGGACTCAAAACACCGCCATTCACCGCAGTGGGAGGATTGGACTGGAGGAGGATGGATTCATACGTCCGTCACTTCTGGAGACATTGGACCCCTTCCTACCCACCACTCATACCTTTTTCTTTCCAGAATGACCCTCCATATAGCATCTCCAAAGATGACATTAGCCCCAATGGAAATTATTTTCCTCAGGGCCTCCTGTGCGGAGCTAACGCAAAGAATGTGCTTAATCGTTATTTATTATGAATAAAACATTTTTTATTAAATGAAACAAATTTTTTTGTGTCAACTACTATAATCAAATGTTATAATATCTACATGTTTTAAAACCGATGGTTTCTTCGTTAGGATAATAACATGAATCATGATAATAATTATCCCGACGAAGAAACCATCGGTTTAGAAACATGTTGATATTATTACATGTGATTTTAGTGGTTTACACAAAGTAATTTGTTTCATTTAATTAAAATGATGCCACAAAGTAAATTTGCAAAGATGGAAGAAATAATTTTTTTTCTTTAAAAAAAATTCAAAACACTCAAACGTTATCCCAAAGTCAATAAATTTGCAGATTTCTTCTTTCTGTATGTCAGTTTTATAACCAGCTATCAAGCATTGAAATATATTTTTTTAAAGTAAAAAACTGTTAGCTTAATAATATTATAACATCGTCAAAGAACGAAAGTTATAAAAATATTACTTTTGTATAATTTTTAAATTTTTTTATTTTTAGAGGCTGTTGAGTTTTTTGACGGCGAAAATAACAGCAAGAAGAAAAAACAATTTGCGACATATTTAATTCAGTTACATAAACAGGTTCCACGAGCCTTGCGAATTTGATTTCCATAATTGAACGGGTTTCTTCATTTTCTTTTCCGCCATCTTTCGCCTTCTATCCACTTTCCTATTCTCTTATTTGCTTATTAACGAAAACTGAGGGAATGGAATTATAATCAGTCGAGATTTTCGTAGTTTATAACGGCGCGCGAAGAAAAAAAAAACAATAAAAATGGTCTATTTTCGTATCAGCTCGGTTGTAAATTTTCCATCTTATAAACATTATGCCAGTACAAAGAGAATGAATTCATCATAAATATCTCTTCGTTTTGAAATTGACTACGTTTTTTCTCAATAAATTTCATTTTGTAGACTATGTAAACGTCTCTTTTATACCCGGATTACGAATTGATTCCACACTGTGCAAGGGTGAATAAATATTTCTTCATATTGCGATATTTTACATAAAACTGCAATATTTTTATAATTCGTTTGAAGAAGAAGGTGAAATCATTGAGTTTATTTAGAGGAACACCGTTTATGTTTTTGAAGTAAATACTTCTTTACGCACACTTGACTTGGGGAGCTTAATGCGTTACGAAAAGTGAAATGCGTTGTGAGGCGAACGAGCTGTATCACACTGTAGAAGCAAAGGGATATCAGTGCACGCGCACTTTTCTTTTCTCTTCCTCTCATAGTCAGTGCATGAAATATCTTAGTCATGCGGATGCGGATGCAGATGTATAAAATGGTAGTAAAGAAGTATTTACTTCAGTCGTATATTTAAAAAAAATAGATACTCCTTCAGTTTTCGTGTTATAGATCTCTCATACGATTTGCAAAGTTCTGCAAAATATAGTTTTTATAAGCGTTTTATTTTGATGATTGGATAATACCAACGAAAATGAAAAAGCTGTCTCGTTTAAAATAAAATTAAAACAAAATACAGAGCTTCCAAAAGAGTATTTTATTTTTGGAATAAGTTATTGAGCAAAACCTCATATCGAATATTTGATAATTGAAGACAATTTTAGCTACTCAAAACTAAATAATGAAAATTTGAAACAGAAAAGCAAGCCCCGGCAAGGCTAAGGTGCTGGGTTCAATTCCAGAATGCTACCGAATTTTTTTCTGTTTTAAATTTTCATTATCTAATTGATCGCAATAAAATAATTCAAAGGTACCTTCTAACCATACCTATCTAATATATAACCGTACCTTCTAGCCCCACACAGTAATTAGTAAGACTGAGAAAATTAAAATTCTTGAATGTTTTGTAATATCATTTATTTACACATAAAAATCAAGATTCTTAATAAAGCGAAGCTTTTTGTTTGGATTTGTATAGAAATTTCCTGGGGAATGAAGTGTGTATATTTCATTTACACTAAAAGCTTTCTTTAAATAAACGAGAAATACTTTGAATATTGTTTTAAAAATCTAAGTAATGAAATCTGAGATAATCATTTTTTGGTGGTTTATCCGTTTTTTTTACAAAACTCTACACCGGAGACCCTGAAGAAAATAATTATCCTCAGAGCCTGAATCATCTTTGGGGATGCCATGTGGAGGGTCTTTCGGTGGAAAGGAATGAGTAAACATGGGGTCATAAAGATACCCATGTTGTACGAGTGAGGAAATACAGTGACCGGAAAATCATTCCAGAGCCGAGCTGTTGAACTCAAGAACGAGACGTTGATACGACCAGTTCTCACGTGACAAATGTCAACTGTGGGCGCGCGTTTGGCGTGTTTCCCTACCACGCACCGGTGCTGAAGGAATCAATGACACTGGGTTCCTCAATACAATAACATAACACACCCGACACCTATGCTTTAAAGATTGCAAATCGTTTGTTAAGATAATAATCAAACGGACCGGTTTATAATACCCTAATATTTTATCTGTATTATAGCAGTACCTAAAATGAACTAAAATCGTGTATAAATAGAGTTTCATATTGCATTATCAGAAAATCTGTAAAGTTATCAAAAACATGTTACATGATTTTTTTAATGTATGTTTAACTGTGGTACTCTCGGCATGTATTCATCAAAAAAGTAACGTAGGTTAGATATAAAATGATTTCTTGCTTGAATGTGAAATATACTTTCTTCAGAGCAAGGATTTTTTTTTGATAAAGTTGATGCAACAGGGACAAGGATTATAAACTAATTTGCTCTTGTACAAAATAATGAAATGAAGCAATGTATACATATTTTTGTCATTGTCCAGGATATACTTCCAAGACACTTTCTCCTTTCTTGCCAAAATGTTCAAATGATATTGGCTTTTCTCCAAAACTCTTAGTTATCTATGTCAGTTTAAATCTTAGAAATAAGTACATAATAGAAACTTCAGAAAAATTCACCATATTGGTTGACTGCTATAAATTCCACAAAATGCCTTCTACAGTGAGAGCTGGTCTATTAGTGAGCTTTAAATGGCTATTAAAACTTCTAAATTCTTTTGTCATGTGCAGTCTGGAATTCAAACAAAATTGCAACTGAATTAATTTAAAACTTGCAGTAACTTAAATTCTAAAACCATGACAATATTATTTTTATGCAGGAAAGTCTTAAAAACTTAATAAGATATAACTCTTGTGTTGTATAATACTCGCACATATATAAAGACATAACTCCTGTATTGTATAATACTCGTAAATATGTTTGGGTATAACTCATTTATTGTATAGTACTAGGTAAAAATCCTGATATAATTATATTCGTGTATTTTGCTACTATCTCATGCTAATTCTTAATGGTTAAAAATCCCCCATTTATACTAATTACAAATACTACAAGTTTGATAATATTCCGCAAGAGAGTACAAAGTACATTATTACACTTGCTACACGGAGAAAAATGTTATTCTAAAATACGATCATATTATTCGTAAAAACGGTTAAAAACGGGACTGAAGTTCTTACGAACAAATTAACAGGGTTTCAATGTGTATTGGCGGGAACATGTAAGAATAATTTGTTAATTAATTATTATTAACAAATTATTCTTACAAATTATTTTTGTGAACTTTCATCATCACGGTATAAAGCTAGAAAACATTTAAAAATGTCGTAATTTTTCTAATGAAATTTCATATAACTTTCAATCAATCTAACTTTTTTTAAATGATGTCTTACTGTAGAAATAAACTTAAATAATGGTCACTTATTATATAACGTAGCTTACCATTTTGTGAAATTTTACGCATTATATTAATGTTTCCCAGAAGCTCCAAGAAAAACATCAAAACTTGTACGAAAGACGCGAAACAACAAACAAACAAAATACGAATCATTAACATAGCATTTTAACAAGTGGCATTTCGCAGCATTTGTAACAACAAGTTCTTTAGCGGAGTTATGCAAAACACCCGAGCAGAGGTTGGAGCCTGAACTTCTATCAAATTTGCATCGAAATGGCGCCCCTTGTCGTGACAAATAAATTAACAACAACCTGTCTTGCGTAAAAGGATTTCTATGGCTAACAACACCCCCGTCATTTTCAAGATATTTTGGTTTACTTTTCTTTTAAAAATATCTATCTTTGTCTAACAATTCTAACATGTTTATGAACACATTTTAATGCCATCTTTTCTAGGTAGTCAAAACAAGAACTAGTGACGATCGAACTATTTTTCCTGACAGTTTCAATATCTACGAGTACATTACCGATTCTAATTTGAAAACAAGTCTCGAGAGTTATATAAATCCATTATTGATACGAGTACCTACCTTCATCGGACTAATTAATTAATATACTTCTTCAATAATTAAAGTAAAAATAACTTTGTAGCAGCAGTTTTTGTTATATAAGTATAATAATTATTTTTTTTATATTACTTGCTCATTAATTACCTTATCCCACCATCTAATCTTATAGTTTTTTCTATGCTTATATTTAACATTCAATACACTTTGTATCCTGATAAAGCAACCATTGGCCCTGAAACTTGTTTTTTTTTAAATTATTTTTTATATGAATACTTATGGCATCCCCAATTGGGGCATATTGTGAGGCTGAAGGTAGGAGGGAGGGGAAGCAGATAGGGCAGAGAAAGGTGGGAAATTACCCGACTATTCTGATCTGACACCGAACACGACTAAAGCCATTTCAAACTACGTTTAGTTTTGAATAATGGTCTTACACCAGGGAGATACTAAGATTATCTTCCACTCTGGAACGTTCTGCAAATACACCTTATATTATTTTTGTGAAATAACATAGTGCAGTCAAATAAAATAAAAAATTGATAAAGACAACATTAGCGAAAATCAATCCAAAATCTGAAACAGAAAAATATACGATCACATCTGGGATTCGAACCCAGGACCTTCGCCTTGCTGGGGCGCAGATCTAACAATGTGTTCCTATCCGATTCGGTCATACTTAACTAGTTAAGGTCCTGGGTTTGAGTCCCAGATGTGACTGAGTCTATATTTCTCTGATTTTTCTGTATCAGATTTTCGATTAAGTTTCGATAATATAGTTTTCATTAATTAAAATATTACAATTACAATTTTACTCAATAAAATTTTCTTTCCGGGATTTGAATACCCGACCTTCGGATTGCCTAAGAGCCTTACCCCTCGACCACAGAGTCATGGTGGTAAAAATAAAGTAATCTATTATCAACGAATTCAAAGAAATATCTGAAAAAATATTTTAACGTTTTATACGATATTTTTTTTATCAAATTCGATAAATTTAAAAACCTCGATTTTACCCATTCGCAGAAACCAATCACTTTATTTAAAATACCTTAAATTATGACCCAAATAAGATTTGGTTTAATTAAATTTGAACAAAATTACCGTATTCTTATTTATAGTTTAGCGCTTTAATCAAACTGAGTGTTTCAATTCAGTCCTAATTGAAATATTCTGATCCCTAGACCTCTTGTACATTTAACTTATTAAAGCTAAGTACTTACTCGTATCATCAATTATAAGTTAAGTACTAAATAAAATTAATTGTCAAGATTGATGTAAAGTGGATAAATTTATTTTTTTAAATATAACTTTAACTTTGATGCAGAAAGGTTTTTAAACTTGCCGACTTTGTATCTTAATTATTTGCAAATGTCACAATGTAACGCCATAAATTTGAATGTAGGCATTTAGGTAGGTACACATTACTTAAAAGGAATATAAACGCCAGAAATATTTGACTTCTTATCCCTTGAGAACTTCGCGTGTTTTTGGTATCATCTGTACGATTAAAGTAGCGCCAATGTTGTTTTTATTTTTTTTATGAATAATTTTACAAGAACGAAAAAAGGTAGTAAATCGATGGAGTAAAAAATAATCTTAGCCATTAAGGGGATTTTTTTAAATTTTGTTTCTTATATAACTTCATATTTATCTACTGAAAAAAAAACTATTTAGCACTGTACGCTTATATTTTTTATAACGTAATTAATAATTTTATCTTAATTCCAATATATTGAAAAGGTAGGAAAAGCTTCAATGAATCCGTAGCATATTTTTTCATATTCATAATGTAAACCGATTCTTAGTAAAGATAAATGTAAATAGTGATTTGGCGTATAACTTCATCCTAATTGATAAACCGTTAAAAGTATGTTGTGGGTGTATCCGTTCGCCCAAAGTAAGCTCAAATTTTCATTACCACTGGTGAAATTTATAGAACGGAGAAATTATTTCTTGATTCACTTTTCAGTAGTAAATGTGATTTACCACCGAGTCGTCCAGTTGATTAGCCAGATATCTCCGAAAAATCGAAATTTCAATTGAGTTTGCAGTTTTATGTCAAAGTGTACCCTCTATCCAATACACTACTCACATAAGAAAACACTACCAAATCAATAATAATGCAAAAAAACCATTCCAAAATGTCAAACTAAAGTACCGGACCGTTTTGCCTTCCGGTGCTATTTTATAGCATATTTAATATGTAAAATACAGACAAATATAAATAATACTTGATTTTATGGTGAGCATTCGAATATTGCTTTCCTCATTATCTCAAAACATAGTATTTGGAGTTGTCTAACTAATCAACTCGATGATCGATGTACGTAGGTATGAGCTTGTGTGCGTGTTCTCTGCTTTTCATGTATTTTTGCTATTTTCGTGATAAATAAGTTATTTTATTTATAGTGATGTTAGGTTAATTGTAGCGTTCTGTTATTTAGTACAGACACTAACAGATTCTCCAATACTTTGGATGGAGATTACTTCTTGGAATAATAGATACTTTATGTTATTATCTGCGTTTATTATACACTTCGCGGTTTACAATATAGATCTCGTTAGTCGACCTAACTAGAAGCTGGCTAAATGGAATTTAAACCGTGTACCAGTGAGCGCTCTCTCAGAGCTGTTTGACCCTCTCTTGGTTCCCACAGGTACTAGCCTACCTGCCATCTAGCGGAATCTAAGGACAGCTCTTAGCACTGCCATCTATGTCTACAAGCCGGAAGCTTTTAGATAAACAAAGTCAAAGAAAAATCACACTATTCAATTATTATTAGCAACAATGTGAAAACGATACAGAAAAATCACACGGTTATTATTTTGTGTAGCGCAGTCGAGGGTGTCAATTTTCGCTCCAGGATTAAAGATTCTTATTAATTTTCGCCTCAGGATTAAAGATTCTTAATGGCTATTAAGAAAAAAATCCAAATATTAGGTAGATTATTGTAATAGACCCGTAGAAGCTACATTAAATAAAATGTACCAAAAAGTGTAAATAATTACAATGAATAACTATTTATGTTCACTGGAAGACATTGTCAACCAAAATAGCTGTGAAACGTCTCTAAATCAGAAATGTCGAGTATTGGCTTTCGATTGATTTAATTTAAATGTAATCACATAACTAAGTTTCTCGAACGAAAGCAATCCAATTACATTACGTCTGCTATGTCTCAATAACGTTAAGATTGGATAAATCACCCTCAGTTAAGTTATTAAGTTATAGGGTTGATCACAGCAGCCGAGTCTATTGAATTCGTGTTGAGATTCCATTCGGTTAAACGAATCAGGATTAGAATGTACGATTAGGTACTGGTTATTGTGATCTCACTTATTTTCTGATACTGGCAGATTTTGAAAATAAATATCAACTCTACTAATATTCTAATAAATGTAATATATAGAATGAAAACGTAAAAAACAAACATTTTTAGTACGATGATTAAAATCAGAAAAATGACCTTTAAATAATCAATATATTTTCAACAGAATCCCTCGTTTTTGAAAATACCCTATTGTCTACCAAAATTGTGCACGGGTCTTGGACAGGAGTAGAAAAGATATAGATTTAGCGTTGCTCAAAAAAAAGGTGAATCACGATATTTAAAAAATGTATTAAAAATATATACTATATACAATGTATAACAACTGTAGGGGAAGATTGGCACCATTCGTACACTTTTCAGACTTTTATTTTTCAAAAATTGATGGTTAAAGATAGATTGCTCAATCAATTATTATAACATTCAGCAAACATTCCGCTACTTATTCAAAAAGTTCGAAGTCAATAACTTTTAAAATAAATTAATGGATTGAGTTTTAGAAAAATCTGACAATTGTCCGAATCTACCCCACTAATGGGGTACATTCATACATGGGTAGGGGAACATTCAGACAGTGTGGGGTAGCTTTATACAGTTTAAGTAAAACAGCAAAATAACTATAAAAATCCTATTTATTGGCCTTAAACATACCAACGATTTAATAAACTAAATGACAAAACCTTTTGTCAACAAAAAATATACATTACTCAGAAAAAAAAAACGATTAGGAGAAAAAACACAACACGGTGGAGACTACCTACACTAATTAATAATCAGACAAGAAGAGATCAATCTTTTAGTTATTGGGCACATTAGTAAAATAGTTGTCTGATGCAATTGACATTAATAAAACATAAACCAAATCTTTACAATTAATTATTGAACATTCAATTGTGACATATCTATAGGAAATGTGTATAAGTTAAAGGTCCTGGCCGTAGAAGTTCCTGGAGATTTTGGGTTAGGAAGAATCATTGCGACGTCAGAAATGCCCACGCTATCTTTGTCTTCAATATTGGGAAACATGAAAGCCCAAGATAATCCTGGTTCCTTTCTTAAATAAGAGACCTTAAATTCTGTTTTGGAATAATAGCTTATATCTTTTGCTACGTAATAGACAACTTATTTTTTGCAAATTTGACTAAAACAAAACAGTTGTCGTTAATTTTTTTCGGGTCTCACGGTAGCATCAAAATCTTCATCTTCATTGTCATCAGAATAATCTACTATCGATGTCGAACTTTCCTGTAAACAAACCTCAGAATTTTCAGATTCCGAATTACTTTGATTTTTTTTTTGGCTTAGAATGTCCGGCAATTTTTAAAGTGCGTTTCATCTCTCTCGCTTTCGATTTTCTTTCCTGTTCTAGTTTCTTTAATTGCTTCACATTTTCCAAATCTTCCAGCCTTTTTTTTCCGGCGTATCGGTGTAAATTCTGAACTTTCCTGGTTGCCCTACCTTTACCGTTTTAATCTTTTTCTCAGCTATAGGATAAGGCCTAATCATTGCTGGTGTAATAGGTCCTGGATCTTTCAATATAGCCGTTCAATTGTGACTCTTCTTCAGTAGAAAATTCTTGGTAACTTGTGTATTTAGACTGATATGTGCCATCATCATCAGGTTTATCTTTTATTTTCTTCACCCGACTTTCCAAAGTTGAAGCCTTAATATTACGTTTATCCGCTGCCTTTCTGTAAGATAATTTTCTTTCCAAAACATCTTTTTATTGCCGCAGACATATTTTCTTCATTTATTATTGTGCACCTAGTCTCTTTCTTCTTGTAATTCCGGACCATTTTTGCAAATTTTCTGAAATAAAAAGAAATTCGTTAATAGGGGTACATTCAGGCGCGTACGAATGTGCCCCTGAAGGAGGCGTACGAACGTGCCCCGAAGGTCAAAAATAACAGATTTTTCTCATGCAGAAAATCATGCAGCAAAATTCACAAAATATATACATTATTAATATATTGATTGTAGTTACTTACCATTGAGCAATAATCCGTTAGAATACGACGCCTCACTAAAGCACTAAATATCCAATGAAATCGATAAGATATTTACTTTGAGCATGCGAAAACACATTATGTCCTCCCATGTTGGTCGCAGCGGCCACGCTGGCTCGAACTTCGGGGACAACTAGCGGTCGCCCGCGGCCTACCCACACATGTATAGCCATAATAAATACGATGTTCTAACAAGCTGTAATAGTCACTGTATGAAGGTTCCCCGTGTACGAATGGTGCCAATCTTCCCCTATTTGTAAAAAAAAAAATTAAAATAAAAAAAAATAAAAGATATCGGAGGAAAAGCATTTCTTGGCGATAAGTCGTAGCATCTCTTAATGATTCGAAAACGTAACAATCAGACTTCTTATATTCATGTGTGCACCAATGCAACTGAGAGCTAAATAGAATAATTTTATTAGCAGGACCCTCTCAGAAATGATTATTATTATGTCTTCATTGACAAAAGTCAGAAATAATATGTTTAAATTTACACTCAAACTCTCAAGATTAAAGACAAAATTATGGGTTGATATTTAACGAATAACTTCTAATTATGATTGTACATTACAACAGCATTACGCTAATTTTTCAGTGTATGTAGGTACAGTGAAAGCAGATTTAATACCCCGAGGTGATGCAATTTCAGCGCATTAATAAGTCCAATTTGCGAAAAAATGGAAAAACTGATCGATTCTGGAGTCAATTTCCACGGAGCACAGCAAGTGAAGAGGGGGGGCCAATTTCCTCGCAACTTCCTGGTTTTAATTAGTTTGTTTCACTCTGCAGGAGGAAATCATTTAAAGTTCCGTATCAGAGCATGGCAAATCTACGCCCTGTTTCTGGTACACTTGTATGTCCGGCTTTCAGAAGAGACTAGTAAACTTTTTGGGACGGATATTGATACATTTTCAGCTACCTGCCGGTGGAAATAGAATTACCTTTTTTGATACCCAAATCTGTTTTTAATTCAGTGCACTTTAAGACTTTTTTTTTAATGTGGTAAATTTAAATGGGGACAATTCTTGGTACATTTAAAGGTTGTGCGTGCCCATAGTAGTTAATACGTTTTCGTATTTAAAATTTACAATTGTTTAATTCATTTTCGTTAGCTTTAAAACTCCTTGTTGTGATTCACATGAAAATTTTCAAGGAAATTTCACTTCACCGGAATAATTTTTTAAGCTTTGAGGCACCCTTTTTTATAAGAATACCGCACAAAAGTCTCAACTGCTTTTATCTGGAGCCAGTGGGACTTTGGCATCCGTAATTTGGGTATGCTGTGAGGCTGAAGGTAGTGGAAAGGGGAAGGAGATGGGGAAGAGTTGGGTGGGGAAGTATTGTAACCCCAATATCACGTTATTAATCAATGACGTTGGGTTTATACAAAATAGCAAATTTACCTGTTTTTGTAGATTGGAGGGTCGTAAGTAAAAAATTTAATTTTACAGAACAGCGAAAACAAATGTTGATTTACGAAACAAGCGGTCCCGTCGAAAAGAGACAATAGCGACATCCCACGGAGATGTAACTAATATACGGTTTTCGTTGGGCATAATCACAATCAATTGACTATTCAGAGACAAAAAAAACATATAACATAAAATTTTGACTTACGACCCTTTACGATTTTATTGCATTAATTGGGATTTTATTGCATTAATTGAATATGCCTGTCTCTAGTGAAAGCATTTACAAAAATGAGGTGCGATTTTAGTTTAAAAATAAATTAATCACTGAAGAAGGAGATAATACTTAAAAATCTAAACGAAACAAGAAACACAACAAGACTCAGAAAATGTTATTAATATTTTTCTACACATTATTTGAGGAAATCACTCAAAGCAAGGGTACATTTGTTTCAAAGTCTCAGTGGTAATGCTGTGACATCTGCCGGAATTCTCAACTAATGCCTCCTTCCTGAGCTCATCAGGGAAACAAGGAGTAAATCATGAAATCTTTAATGTGTTAAAGTTATCCGATTTGGTACTCGGAGGTGTAATCATTATGGCAAAGTTGCGAGTACAGCGCCGGTACATGCACGCGTGAGATTTTCAGTTCACAGTTCGTGCCTTATCTAAGGATCTAAATGCGTGCTATGTTGACAGGAAGGAACTTGTGGCGTGAGGTTTTAGTTAGGAAAATGTAGAAAGTAGTGTTTTAAAATAATTAATATTATTGATAAATAATAATATCGACCTTCACAGTAGTTTATGCACCACTCTTACAAAAAAAAATTCAAATTTAAAACCTCAATAAATTTAAATGTAACTAGATTATACGAAGTTAGATAAAAAAAGTGAATTTTAAGCAAACTTATGAATAATGGTCATATATTAAGAACACACTAACATCGGTCACCTCATTCTATGGTATCACCCAAGAGTCCCATCTATCCGGAGGCAGGGGATCTGTGGCATCCCCAAACTGGGTATGTTGTGTGGCTGAAGAGAGTGGGAAGGAAAATATAATGGGAAAAAGGAGGGTTGCGAAGTACCTGAATGTTCAGATCTCGTAAGTAAACGCGGCTTTGTTTATTATAAATTTAAGGAAAGGAAGGCTGGACAAACATACTTCTAAACATTCTGGTTATCAAGTACCTAATAAAGGTCATAACTTATTACAACAAAGTGTCCATTCTGATTGGTGGCCTCTCATTTGAGCGATACGGATTTCTTTATAATGCTTTCAAAGCAATTGCAGCAGCGAAAAATACGAAATAAAAATATGAAACAATCCAGTTCATAAACGAAAATGTTCGAAAATATATTAGTATGTAATCCGTCATTTGATTTAATTCCTAGGAAATGTATGTAGTTCCTAAAATCGCCCGGAAATCTGTGAAATAAATTATATTAGACACATTTCCTAGGAAATCTATACATTTCCTAAATAGCAATCGGAAATGTAAAACATTTACGATATCAATGGGTACGCGGGGAAAACGGGGCGATGGGAGAGTATTGCATCGTCTGATCAGGCGATCGCGCTAGTGCCGCGTAAACAGTCAGGTTAGGTTAGGTTAGGTTAGGTAAACCCAGCAATTCGCAAAGTCAGGGGAATGTGCAAAGAGCAAATCAGAATATTGAAAATATGTTGACCACGTGGATGCGAGACAATGATAATTTACATTGGAGTGAGGGTTTGAGGTTTGTGCAACTCATGAAAAACAGAGCCATAAATAAAACAACGTGTTTTATTACAAAAAGCATTCTTTTAATACATTTTCTAATACGATATTGGAATTATATACAATTCCTAGGAAATGTCTACATTTCCCAGGATATGTATGTATTAAATAATGCTTAAAACAATATTTTATACATTTCCTAAATAGCTTCGGAATTGTATAGATTTCATGTACAAACAAATATGTACATTAACATGTACATATTTGTTTGTAAAAACATGATGTATTTTTTTCAAACCTGAATCTTGTTGATATGATTTACGCTTTCGACCGCCATTTTTCCCATTAATAAAACCCTACTCCATTTTGATTGTTAACATTCCAGAATGTTTACAGATGTGAGGTTGTATTGGTAACGGTGTACTAATTGTTTCAGAAATGAGCTTTGCCTCGCCGCCGGTGTTTATCTTATATTAATAAGTAAGCTTTCAGCGTTCCCGAAAAGCTTGCATATAATTCAAAAGTCAACATTGAACAAGAGCTTGGATTCGGGGCAAACACCGACTTATTTGCCCAAAATATACACTAAGATTCATGACTTATTGTTTAAAAGGGGGAGTTTTCTCAACTTTCGGAAAAAAGCGATCGCAAAATACACAGAAGCAAGGGTTAATTTATTTATTTGCTGTTATTTAATATACGGATTAATAATACTTCATTTCAATTCCCAATAAAATATATGGTTATATTGCTTTCTTACAGATTTATCACTATAAAAACTCAGTTATTGTAAATAATAAATACAAACAATTAAAAAAACCTGCATAAAATTACACAATATATTTTTAATTTTTGTTATGGAGAATACATAAAACATTGTAATTATAAAATAAAACAAATGTGATAACTTTGAAAACACTGCTGCTGATTACATATAAAAAGGTTAGATATTAACGAACTTAAAAATTTACCGCTAAAAATTTACATATTTAATACATTTAAAAGTATGCATGCGTATTTTCGCACAAAATATTTTTGTCATCAACCGCCCTAGGCCTACGAACGTACGTGATACGTTCATGTTGAAGGTACCATTCTGCACTATCCCGCATCACAAACGCATTTCTATTTTAAATTAATTTTTTTTTTTTGTTTTTCAATATTTTCAATGTTTTAAAAACTTTTATTTTAATGAACCTATTGAAAATGCACATATTTAGGCAAAATCTTATCAGGTATGAGTATTTTGCAGAAAAAACCCGAAGGTAGGGCGGTTTTAAAATAATGTTTTCTTATAAGGGAAATTTGGAAAGGGCGTTTTCATTGGAATTTTTATGAAATACGATTTAATTAGTAGGTGTACGTATTTTGTTGGTCCAGATAACGTCTTTGGAGTGGCTGATGTTAAAATATCATTGCATTTTTTTATATTATAAGTCAATTAGAGTAATTACGGTTCACGGTGTCTACCGTTTTCACTTTACAACTTATCTGCAACCTTAATTTACTATAATCATTGTGGATTCGTGTAATATTTTTTTTTTATTATTTCCCATTGTAAATTAACCTTTATTTTTATTTTTACTTTATGAGTTAAATGTTAAATTATAATATTTTAATTAATGAAGGTAAGTGAAATGTAACTCAATCGAAAATTTCAAACAGAAAAATAAGAAAAAGATACGGATACATCTGGGTCTCGAACCCAGAATAATAAATAAATATTCATCCTAGACTTGCAGAAAAGTCAATAGATGTCGCATAGTATGATATAGTTAAATATGACCGAATCGGAAAGGGATACATTGGCGCAGTAGTTAGCATAGTGGCCCAGAAAGCCGAAGGTCCTGGGTTCGAGTCCCAGATGTATCCGTATCTTTTTCTGATTTTTCGGTTTCAGATATTCGATTGAGTTTCACTAGTATTATTAATTACACTAGTAAGATTAATTAAAATAGTAAAATAACCTCACTGAATTTCATATACCTATGAAAGCTACTCGCTCCAAATTGTGTTTAAATGTAACAGTGAGCTTTACAAACACTCGCTTGTTCCTAGATTACACGAAGTTAAAAATAGCTACGCAGATATGGCGGATCTATTTAACGGACGGAATTTACGTTCAAATCTATGCATATCATATCGTTTCAATCAAAATTTATTTAATCTAAGATTACTTATATGTTTTGTATGTATTTGTATCTCTTACTCTTACTGCGCAGATATGGCGGATATATTTAACGGACGGAATTTACGTTCAAATCTATGCATATCATATCGTTTCAATCAAAATTAATTTAATCTAAGACTACTTATATGTTTTGTATGTACTTGTATCTCTTACTCTTACTGCGCAGATATGGCGGATCTATTTAACGGACGGAATTTACGTTCAAATCTATGCATATCATTTCGTTTCAATCAAAATTAATTTAATCTATGTCTATATTTATTATTATTAGAAAAAACTCTCTTTAACTTTTGAAGGTTATTCCCAACAATGTGATATATCATTGAAGAAGAAGATAACAATAATAATCTAATTTTTTAAAATATGAAAATAAACAAGACACAGAAAAATAATAAAAGATAACGGTCGCAAATGGGACTCGAACCCAGAACCTTACGTCTTACCGGGACATACTCCTCTACCAATTGGGCTACTGCGATCTTATCATAAAAATAAAATCGGATATATTTATCCGAGACACTATCTAGGTATCAAATACATTCTTTGAATACTTGTTTCCAATAATAAAGGTAGCTGCCAATAATATGGAAAAAAAAAACATTAGTCGAAGATAATATTGTTAATTCTGAAATTTGAAATATGAAGTTGACAATTACGCCAGTCTCATATAAGATCGCAGTAGCCCAATTGGTAGAGGTGTATGTCCCGGTAAGTCGTAAGGTTCTGGGTTCGTGTCCCAGTTGCGACCGTTATGTTTTATTATTTGTCTGTGTCTTGTTTATTTTCATATTTAAAAAAATTAGATTATTATTGTTATCTTCTTCTTCAATGATATAATCTGTGTCTACTTATATGTTTTGTATGTACTTGCATCTCTTACTCATGCATTCTTCAAGAGCTTGTATTCTTTATATACTTTCTGATGTCATTGTGCGATCTAATTCCACGTTTAATTGTTACTTTTAAAAAAATTTATGAACCATTTTCTTATGTTTTTATTTTTCTGTGATAAGCAAATATTGTTTATATAACATTGTTATTAAATAAGTATATATGAAAACTGTATTAGATTTAATAGATTTTTTTAAGTATCTAAATTACTGTATGTTTTTGAGATTAATATTATTGGTTCTGAATGAAAATGTATGTGCCTATTATAAGTCAAGAAGCTTAAAGATTTTTTCTGAAGAATATGAACCATCCTTCGACAATAAGTAAAAAAATAATGTTCACAGTCACATTATGGGTACATTCGATTCAAACTGTAAGAGTTTTCCCAAAGGAATTTAGGTATACAAAGAAAAGAAAAATATAAAGGGTTGTTTTCAGAAATGATTTTTTTAGGAATGGCGTAGCCATTATATAAACGGGATGTTTTATCATTCTTTTTTCCGTGAAAAGTACTTTGCAATACATCTCCCAACTGAATTTTTTTTTTGTGCTGAAGTATTGAAAATGAAAGAAAAAAGGCCCAAAGAATTATTTTCTATGTGGAGAATAAAATATATAAATTTTTTAAAGTAAGACAAACATTCCCGGGTTACGAATAACCCAACAACATTTGAAAAACTCCTACTACCACTACACTAAGTGGAAGATGTTGCTTGTGTTGTGATGGAGGACTTAGCCAGCCGAGGAATCGAACACGGAACGCCTGGGTGGGACCCAAATGCGATGCCCACCCGACCACTGACCGGTCTGTAATATGCTTTATAATAACTTTTTAATGATGACTACGGAAATATGTTTACGTTTTGGTGGTGGTCGACAATATTTTTTTTTTGTATAAATCGCGAACAAAATGAAAGATACGTACGTTGCAACTAATGCTTAATTTTTCGTTTAAGGCCCGGCATTTCGATTTTCTACCGATTTATAACATGTCCCTTGAACACTTTCAGTTTTTAAGTTCTTAATAAAATATATGGTGTTTTTAAAGATAATATCTATATACCTACTGTCGAGCCGACACAGTAATTACATAAAATTCCCTTGATAGAAAAAAATTACAAAGTATGCTCCAAAAATTAAAAAAAAACACATACGGTTCTGTTATTGAACACATTGTAGGTTTGAAAAAAATCTGTGTTTCTTTGAATGTTACTTAAGGTATTGTCAGGAGATTTTTGCTCTATTTTAAACGAGTCGTGTTTTATTACATTTTCACAATTTTTGCTTAAATATTATCGTTTTTAATATTAGCGTGCTCCCTCTAACTTTCTATTAACGTATCTCACCTTCTTCTTCTTTTTGATCGCCTACTACCAGGCCTTAACCCGTGCAGTGTAATAAATACTTGCTTAAAAATTTCCAGGCTCTTGATCTCCCCACAGTTATCACCCCGGCATACTTATACGTGATGTTAAGCATCGTACTTGACTAACTTTAATCAGTGATTCCTGACATTATTTGTAGTAAAAAATGTAAACGAAATTTTGTTCTCCGGTGGCTTTTATATATTTATTTTTTATTTATTTTTTATTAATAATTCAAAAAAGATACAAAAATTACAAATACATTTTATACACTAATTAATTATATAATATATGTGTTTGATGTACCCCCATAAAAAAGCAGGGCTTGTGTGTATGGGGGAGGGGGGGAGGGGTGTTATTATATATTTTTTATTTGTTATGATTTAGTTCAGGTTTTGAGTGTGCTTTTTAAGGTGAGTTTTAAATTCTTTTATATTGGTATTCATGTTTCTAATATTTTCTGGTAATGATTTAAAGAATTTTACTCCGAGATATTTATGATTTAACTGCCCTATTGTTTTTTTACATTTTGGAGTATGAAGTATTGATGTTTGTCTAATACGTTTTTTTTCTTCTTCATAATCAAATAAAAAAAAAACTTTCACGTGTTGTCACTGGTCACTAAGCCAAGTAACCAACCAACCCCTAACCCCGCCCCTAACTTCCTATAACCTATAATTTTTTTATGTTTTTGTAGAAAAAAAAAACTTCAAAAATTTCACAGGAGACCAAAAACTAATTTACACTTTTTACTTCAAATAATGTCAGGAATCACTGGTTAAAGTAAGTCAAGTAAAGCTTACCACCCTGTATACAGTGTGCAATCGATTAGGGGAAATACGGTATTATATATACTTACAGAAAATATAACTAAGTGTCCCCGAAGGGGGGGGTACAGAAAGGACGCACCGCCGAAAAACAAAATTACTAAACATATTAATTTAAATACGTCATAGATAAAAACAACTTGTCTATATACTGTACGTATATACCCGCGTATAACTACAGAAAATCGACACTGTTAATACATTCGTTTGATATGCATACTTACTTATTAAAAAAGGTATTTTTGAAATTGATTTTTGGTTTAAAATTGGTAAATAATGCGCAAAGTATTATAATTGTATAATAATTATAATTTCGGGGGGTTAAGTGTTTGATCATTGCATTAAACAATATTGAAGATAAATGTCTATTATATGTATTTATACTCGTGGAGAATGTTGACAACCTCTGTGATGGATTGGTAAGGTCTGGCACCTAGAGGTTAATGTGTCAAATCACTGCGTGAAAAATGATTTTGAAATCAATGTTATTTCATTAAGGTAGCGACAGACTCGCAGCTCACATCAGAAAGATACTTATAACACAATAGCGCTCGCCATATAATCCCATAGAGACCCGCCACACGTAAAAAGATGATGTGCTGTGATCGCGGTTTGATTCTTCGCTAATCGGCGCTACGATCGCGATATCAGAAAAGTTATGCGACCCCCTCTTCGCCGCAAAAGGAGAGGGGGTCATTTTGAATACACGGAGCATACACGGAGCTGTCAAGTTGACATATCCAGTACAAAGAAATGATATTCTCTCGACTGCTTCCGATTTAAACTGACCCCTTCTTCTGCCGTAGGAAGACATATTTTATAACATAGTGTGTCGGTAGAAAAGATACTTTATAACGCAGTATCTTTTGATGTGAGCTTCGCGTATGTCGCCTGCTTTAAAAACTAGTTAAAATATAAGTTATCAAGAACATTATGTACAGATACGTTGAATTCTATTTAACTTCGAAAAGTCTTATTTTGTTCAGGAAAAATGGTTTCCAATTTCCGCTCTAGAATCGAACAGGAAAATCAGATTCGAATTTTCTGTTGTATGGAGGTAATTTCACGAGAAAATTTCATGAATTCAACTTAAAATAACTAACCAATACGTTATTTGAAACTTCATAGAGTTCATAAATGTTAGAAAAATAAATTAAAATAATTACAATTCTTTATCCCAACTGCTCCCGTCTGGAGCCAGGGACACTATGGCATCCCCAATTGGGGTATGTGGTGAGGCTGAAGTTTGTGGAGAGGAAAAGGAGATGGGAAAGAGGAAGGTGGCGAAGTACCTGGCTATTCAGATGTAGTCACAAAACACGGCTAAAGCTATTTCAAGCAACTTTTTAATTATGGTGGTCTTATACCATACTGGTATTTCATTCTGGAACGAAATGCCGCAAATATACTATAAATTACTTGAAATTAATTAATTGTGGGATAACACAAATCGTGACAAATCACAAACGACCGGTCAGTGGCTGAGTTGGCATCGCGTCCCGTGTTCAATTCCTTGGCTGTCTCAGTCCTCCATCACGATACAAGCAACATTTTCCGCTTACTGCGGTGGTAGTAGGAGGTTTTCTATTATTCGTAGCAAGGAAATATTAGACTTTCTTTCAATAAAAAAGTTTTAAAAATGAATATTTTTTATTACGTAAATCCATCCACCATCGTTAATATTTTTTTACGTAAAAAAAATCTAATAAAATTTTAAGAGATTTGAACCCACGACCGTCGAATTCCTTATCCATCGACTACGGAATCAGTCACATGAATATGCCGACATTCATCATAACAACTTGGATACTAAATAAATAATTATACTTTTGAAATTAGCTATCACTTTGTGGTTATCCATTTTATAATTTTAATTATAATTGTTTATTGCGACCATATAAATAATAACTTATTTTAAAATAAAATTTCTTTTGTTAAGGCAGTTAAATAAATCCCTTTTGTTGCGCCCGCCGTTTGCCTTCCGGAACAAGGTAGTATTTCCTACAACTTATAAACGAAAAAGGGGTTCTGCGGCGGTTCCTTAAAGCGAAACTACGTGTTGAATGTTCTCTTTATTGTTATTCTTCTACTTTTATTTTTATTGAATGGCGATTTGTTTGCTTTAAATCTGTGCCGATTTATATTTATGTAAGAAAATAAAACGTGCTGAATTTCACAATCAAGCTCCAATTTGTTTTTATTTATTTCAGAGTCGTATTGCTTTATCTAAGTATCACAAAATAAATCAATATTTTCCCTAAATAATCATTTAAAGTTTTTGAAGTAAATACTTCGTTACGCACCCTTGACTTGAGGAGTAAACTGGCGAATGTGTAACGAAAAGTGAAATGCGTTGCGAGGCGAACGGGCTCAGTGTAGAAGCAAGAGAGAGCAGTAGGCGCGCACATTTTCTTTCACTCTTTCTCTCATAGTCAGTGCATGAAATTTTTCAGTCAGTATTTTGAAATACCAGTGATGTGCCAAACGCGGTGAAGAGCGGATGCCGATGCGATTTTATACATTTAAACATATATATGGACATACATATAGATGGTGCTAAATAAGTATTTACTTCAGTCGTGTGGTCTAAAGCACACTCGTTTTTTTTAATGTCACTGTATAATTAAATTTAATTTAATTTATGACAACATTGATGTATTTTATTTTATACATAAGTTGCCTTGGAAGGTGAATATGGGTACCGTCGCCACGGGAAACATTTATTGGATAATTAACACACCTGCCATAGGTCACTCCAATTGGTTCGCAACATTTGGTGACTTAGCACGGGTACCCGGGTTCATGGGGTGAGGTTTGTCTGAATCTTGGCGGCTAATGCGTTTGTCCACCTACTGTGTGGCGGACTGAATTGGGAAAGATTGTTTAAAAAAACCTAACCTAGCCGGACACTCTCGACCCATCTCCTTCGATGCGTCGGGAGAAAAAAATTACTATTTAAAAAATTCTAATTGTTTTGTCGTGCTTCATATAATTATCGGTATTATGATGAAGATTTGACCGGTCAATAGCTGATTTGGCATCGCGTCTGGTTCCCACCCAGGCTTCGTGTGTTCAATTCCTCGGCTGGTAAAGTCCTCATTTTCCAACATTTTCCGTTTACTATTGGGGTATGGCAGATTTTCGAATGCTGTCAGGTTATTCGTAACCCGGGAATGTTTGTCTTTCTTTTAACAGAGTATAACCAGAAAATACCGGAAGTTTGTCCTTTTTAAATCAAATTCTAATCGAATTGACTCTCTTTTACAAAAAAAACATAAATTGATTTCGAAAGATTGTTATTTTATCTGCTAAACGCACTTTTTAAATTCAGAAAATCTAAGTTTATTTTTAATATACTAAGTACTATGATTTATACCGTTGGTCGTTTGAGAATTGTTAAATTTTCAAACGAAATATTGTATTATATATACAACATATAATCAATCATACAGCAAAATAAATGGATACATAAACCAGTAAAGACACTTTTCAGAATTTTAATTTTGGTTCAATTAAAATCATTCAAAAATAAATCCGAGAAAGTGTTTTGTGACGAAAATACTTCAGTTTTTCTATTTATTTACGGTTTTACTAATTAAAATATTTCTGATTTTTTTAAACACTTATTTTGTTTAGTCATTATTGAAAAATCATAAATACTAACTTATGATCAAAAATACTAACAAGAAGTACACGATATTTAATAATGTATCATCATGCGTTTTGAGCATTTTTATTGCTTACTTGAATGTAGGTATATATTAAAGCAAGTTTTGAATGAAATAAATAGACATTAAATTTTTAGTTTAACAAATTTGATACGGGAATTTTCCTCATATTGTTACATACTAAAAGTATGGTGCAATTCTTGAACATAGGAATATTAGCTTAATTTGTTAATTGGGGCTTCCAGCAAGGTCAATGGTAAAATATTTTACATAAATCCAAATAAGTCAATGAATTCAAATAGTTTATATTTTATATCATACGTGCGGATTAAATATTATTATACAGGTCTTTTCATTAGTTCAAGAACGAGGTGAAAATCACATCTAGCATCTAGATATTCTAAATCAACAGTACGAAAGGTCCACGTGCAAATGATCTGCTATAATACTTATTCTCGGCGACCTTTACAGTATTACCTCAGTATCCCCTACCTCCACCCCTAACCTCTACCCACTACCCATATCGGTATCCCTTTACTCTGTAGCCGGTGTACCCCGATGTAATCAAAAGCCGTTGACATTGAGTTTGTAGCACGCGCTCATTAAAACCTTTACAGTTGTAACAGTATATGGGCAGTGATGGAAGATGTATTAAGAGGATACCTGGCGGTGATTTTTCCATACAAACGTATTCCCTATTTATCTCTCTGGATTTTAACCCTAGAAAAAATATTGTTTTTGCATAAAATGGATATCAACTACTAACGTGTCGGTACTTTTTGTTTTTTTTTGATAAGTTACTTTTTATAGAAGTTATGACCTTCCAAAAATCAATAAAATTGACTGGTTTAAACGCCGTCAAAAGATGTTCAGTATACAAACCAGACAATGTTTTTTTAAAAAAAGCAAAACGTACAGACATAGAATAGTTCTTTCTTTTGTAGTTGGTAAAAAAAAATTGAAAATCAGTCCACTTTTGGAGGAGAAAAGTGGGGAATACAAAACCTCCATTTTAGTTAGGTGTCAGTGCATTGTCCCTTTCGCTCAATATCCGGTGGAGTAAGAGCAACAGTGACAGCAATATTTTAGTAAAATCTATTTCTGCACCACCGGGTATCAACTTAAGGATTGGTTACTTGGAGTCTTCGTGGTGTAAGTTTGGGAACTTGTTTCACGATGTTCTCAGTATGCGCTTTCATAGAAGTGTTTCAGAGTTTTCAAAAGGGATTTAAACGAATATATTCAATAGTAGGGGAAATTTTTTTGAAGCTTGTAGAACTCTTGAAGAAGATAATATCATCAACTCTCAAAGAAAATATGAAACAGATAAAGATACTAGAAAAATAACGTTCGACGACCTCCGTGTTCGAGGGAAAGGGAAATCGGATTCAAATCCCAGCGTGTGCAGTTTCATTTGATTGATTTGTGTTTTCACAATTTAATTATTTAAAATAATATAAGATACATTTCCGGCACGCTCCGGAGTGGAAGATAATCTCAGTATCACCCTGACGTAAGACCACCATTTAGGCTTGGCTTAGCCGTCTTTGGTGACTAGATCAGAATAACCAAGTCCTTTCCCTCCTCACTTGCTGTGAGCCTCACGACATCCCCCAATTGGGAACACCGCAGTCTCACTGGATGTGAGGTATTCACTTAAAAAAATTAAATAATAATAAAAGTACGTTGTCCGACCACGTGTTTACAAATAACGACAGATAGGCAAGTACTTTTCAATGGTATATAAGAATGTAATTATTCCATAAGTTTTTAATGAGTCTAGTTTTTTAACTGTTAATTCATGGTGGAATTCCATTGTATTAGATATGAAATTAAACAATTTTTTTCACTTTGTTCCACTTGTTTATTTACACCAGGACCGGTTTCGTCCTACTACGGACATTTTCAGACTGGTAGTTGAAAGCCCTAAGCAACAAGGAGGGAATATCCCAACATTACCAAAATAAAATATCAGTGATCACAAACCTTTTCAATTATATAAATTCATATAGATTCACGTCAATTACAAATAACCTTTTACTATGTATCATCATTCATAATTTTAATAATAAACTTTATAATTATCTATATGTATCGTAACTTAACAAAATAACTGATAATACCTTAAATTAACAAAATAGAAACATTCATCATATAGAGACAATGTTGTGCGCCCCTGCCTAAGTTTGTATAAATTCCGTAGCATAAGAATTTCAACTACCAGTTTGAAAATGTCCGTAGTAGGACGAAACCAGTCCTGGTGTAAATAAACAAGTGGAACAAAGTGAAAAAAAATTGTTTAATTTCATATCTAATTCCATAAGTTGATTAAAATCATAGAATTTTGCGTGTTGTTGTATTTAAGTCATCTAATTTTAAATGCAGATTCTTCAGTGCAATTTTAGTCATTCTTTCACTAACATACTGAAATTTCCGCAGTTTTAATATCTATAGTTTCTATTTTAAACATTAGTTCCTAGTGACATCTGTCGGCTGTTCATCAGATCTAATCCTACTCCGGGGGAATAAGACACCGCAAACCCGGGTCCTGGAATGGCATGCTTTTGTTCACAGACAATTTAAGGGATGATTTAGAGGAGATTCGAAATACGCAAAATAGGGTTCTACTAACCGAGCCAGGCTTCAGTGGTTTCAGTTTGTACAAAATTATTTATTTACTGCCTTAATTAAAGTAATTTAAAGCAGGAGTATTTTTGCTTCAAGCAAGGCATGCCAGGACGTTGTTCCGGTTGGTAGAATTTATTTATTTACTCATCCGGTTCGTGTTAAAAACATAGCGCTTCAGTTAGATAAATTAAAGACAGAACGTTTTTTGTTTTTTTAAACAGGCAATTCACCATAAAAAGAGTGCTTTGTGAGAAAGAAAGTTACTGTCTACATTTAACGAAAATAAATATTTATGGAATCTTACTGATCCGTATTGGGGGTGCCATAATTCGACTTTATTAATGCAATTGGAACTTTTGAGAAGTACCACAAAAATACTCGATGATCTACAAGGATCTGTAAATTCTTTGGCTCCTTGCTTTACGCTGGTTCGACCCACGTGAAACTAAACCAGCGTCAATGTGACAATTCTGCACTTTGTGTCTGACTCACAAACTGAAAGTGTACCGAACATCTATTATTATTTCGCTAGATCACATTTGGAAGAAAACATTGCGCTTGTTCCTGTCAACTCCTTAACTAAGCGGTTTATTTTCTTGATTCACAAACTGAAAGTGTACCGAACACCTTTTATTATTTCGCTAGGTCACATTTGAAAGAAAACATTGCGCTTGTTCCTGTCAACTCCTTAACTAACTTTTATTTTCTGTTGTTTCGTTGGTAAGAACGGCTTTCTATTGCAGTATACTGTGGATAAATTGATAATTTGTTTAGCTTCGTTTCGTGAAAAAAATTACCCCAAAGTGCGCTTTAGGCATTAGAAATCCCAGAGTGGGCGAATAATTTTGCAAGAATAACATAAAATAGTAACAAAAATGGGTTATTTCAAAATATAGAATTTCAATAAAAAAATGTACTCATTGAAGAAGAAGTCAACAATAATAATCTAAATTATAATATGAATATGAACAAGATACAGAAAAATAATAAAACATAATGGTCGCAACTGGGACACGAACCCAGATCTCACGTCTTACAGGGACGGCGCTCTAGTGATTCAGCCATTGCGATCTATTAATAGACTGTCGTATATGTCAACTTCATATTTCAAATTTCAGAATTAACAATATTATCTTTATGTTTTTTCCATATTATTGGCAGCTACCTTTATTCATTGGAAACAAGTATTCAAAGAATGTATTTGTTACCTAGATAGTGTCCCAGTTGCGACCATTATGTTTTATTATTTTTCTGTGTCTTGTTCATTTTCATATTTTAATTTAGGTTATTATTGTTGTCTTCTTCTTCAATGATATATTACATTGATGGGAATAACATTCAAAAGTTAAAAAGAGAGTTTTTCTTATAAAAAAATACGAGTGTGCTTTAGACCACACGACTGAAGTAAATATCTTTATAGCTCCATATATATGTATAAAATATATTAATTTTCTACAAATATTTATTTAAATTTATTATCATTCGCCTCGCCCGATCAAGCCGTGCGCATCGACGTCCGCTCCCCCCGCGATTGGCGCGTCACTGGTATTTCAAAATAATGACTGAAATATTTCATGCACTGGCTACGAGAGTAAGAGGGAAAGAAAATGTGAGCCCGCACTGCTCTCTCTTGCTTCTACAATGTGATACAGCACGTTCGCCTCGCAACGCATTTCACTTTTCGTAACGCTGTAATTTCCGTAACGCATTCGCCAGTTTATCCCTCAAGTCAAGCTCTCAGTACCACCCTTAAGAATCGAAATATTTCATGAAATGGCTAAACTTATTATTAATTAACAAATATTTGAACACCATACTATAACATCTACCTCCTTCTTATCTTTCATCACTTTCTCATGCCTCAAAACAAAGCAAGTCCTATTGGGGATGCTAAATTTCCATATAGTACTTCCATACACTAGGTACTAGTTAGCGGAAGCTCTTGTACAGAAACGAGTAGAAAATAAATTAAAAAAAACCTTTGTAAAAACTGAAATAGAGATGATTTTAGTTTCAACAGTAACTTAATTCACCTTACCCACCAGAAATTTGACACAAAAGTTGTTCGGTCATTTCATAGACTGCCATTTTATACAAAAAATTATCGTGTATTTATACAGTAGTGTCGGGGCTGGCTGTAAGCAAGGGTGGCTACTGCCTACTGGCGTCTGGCGACACAACCTGTCTATGGACCTAATGGCCGTGGAACAGTAGGGTAGTCTGCGAATATCTCCGCAAAACGCTTACGGTATCTTAAACCCCCACCCCAAATAAGAAACGATAGTGTATTCGGCCAAATTAGACTTTATTATTGGTAAACTATATTTCTATCATTGTAAAGTATTAATAAAATTGGCATAAGCATTGTCACTGAGTTTATAAATGCCTGAGTTTTATTTAGATAAAATATTTATCAGAGTTTTTTATTTGAAGTTGTGCTGACAAGACAGATGATTTTATAAAGTGAGTATTATCATTCCTGAAAAGAATGTATGTGGGAATTGTGACTTATATATTTTCCCTTTTTGATTGTTAACACATTTGAGAGTATGATTTTATTTTTATTTTTTATTTATTAATAATTAAACCCGCTAAACTACTTATGTAGTTTGTCAGCAGAGACATATATACAACATTTTATACAATACACGATACAATTTAAACGGTATATGATGATACATAATTACATAAATTGGTTGAATTACAGAAAAGTATAAATAGAAGCATAAGACTTATATAATAAGAAAGTACAAATGGCTTTCGGAATCCAATCCTATGTTTGAATTAGACTAACAGCGTGAACTACAAATGAGAGGTAGGAGCTTCAAACTTTTTTCTTAAGAAATTCATAACCATAAATATATATAGAGGAAATTTCATTTCAGAGCTCCCCGTGGTAGGCACATAAAATCTAAATTACTATTATATTCTTTTGCGTTGGTATGCAAAATTTGATCTGTTTTTTAGATTAGCTCCATACAGAGGGCCATAAGGAAAATAATCAGGTCCTATTTCATCTTTGGGATGCAGTGCGGAGGGTCTTTTTAGGAAAGAAAGTAGAGGAAATTCTGGTAAGGAAAAGGGTATGGAGGAGGGGGTTGAAATCTGTGGGTCATTGTGACCATGAGTGACTGACGTTTGAATTTATCCCTCCCATTACCGTGCAAGACCATGTTTCAAACGAGTCTGCTAGAGAAGTCAATCTTCTGTGTTCTCTTATTCTAAGACAACCGTAAATATGAATAAAGCATTTTTTTATTCAGAAAAGCTCATTTTCCAGTATGTTTCATGGATAACTATTTTTATGATGGTTCAATTAAAAAGAGCACCCTTGAAGTTATATTTAATAAAAAAATGGCAATCATGAAAAATATCGAAGAATTGTTATTAGAATAGGCTACATTCATGTATAATATTCATACGTTACAGGAGCCAACTCATCTTAAAAACATATTCCGCGGTATTCATTAGGGAGGGGATGTTGACCTTCTTAGAGTAATTTTTGTTGGCATGCGCAAATATCGGATCCTTAAATGGAGGTTATGTTGAAATATCTAAAGAAAACCTTATATCCGATCATTTTTTTTAGACATAACAACTCCCGTTTGCAAATTTGGGGATTCTGTCTTGATTACTACCGCATGCGGGTAATTTTTAGATGGATTCATTTTTCATTGTATATAATTCATAAAACCTCGCATATAACAAACTGATTTATATAGTCAACATATCTAATTTGAAGCGATAAAAAAATAATGAAGCGTATATTATTAACTGAAAAGAATTTGTTTGATTGATTCGATGTCAGTGAGTACATACAATTAATTACAAGTCTTCTTGAATGCAAGTTGAAGTATTACAAATGTATTCTTTATAATATCTACCATGAGATACATAAGTACTACTCACCTTAGTAACCAAGGTTTTTCGGTGAAAATATTATACTTTAGGTACATACATCAATGATTTCTTTGTTTAAGTCAAAAATAAACCGCAATATCAATGAAGCCACTGAAGTAGAAAATATTTAAGTAAGTCAACTACTTAAGTATTTAAACAAAGAGGCAATTAGCTTTTGTGTAATTGAAAAATAAGTTATTACACCAGGAAGACTTTTAAGAAACTTTTTAATAGGATACAAAAATAATATGATATTTTTTCGTTACAAGCTTTGAAAAGTTTATTTAAGTCATTAGTAACTCAAGTAATTTAACCATGGAAAATATAAAAAGCCGATGTTTTTAGAGTTCAAGGTAAAACTTGTTGTTCTGGAGGAAAATACGTAATTTCACTATATAATACACTAATAATAATTTTGTATCATTTAGTGTAATAAGTTTTGCGAGGAGTCTTTTCTATGTACGGGGGCCGCCAGAAATAGCGTAGGACAGGGGTAGTAGGGGCCGATAAGGCGCCCCGCCCCGCCTTATCGAAGCGATGGGTCTAAGAAACGAATAGGACAAGAAGAAGAAGATGAGATGAGTATTATTCTAAATAAGTCGAGCCAACAATGTACGTATTTATATCGTAACATACAGGGGGATACATTATACTAAAGGCTGCGAAAAGACAGATGTAAATTATTTCCCCAAAACTCATGGTTTATGACTGTCAGATATATCATTTCTGTACGACAAAGCAGAAAGATATAAAGCAGCACTTCTAAAGTAGTTCTCAAACTGTTTAGGATTATTATTTTCCTTTTTTCCCTACCCACATACCTTCACTCCTATTCCTAATTCTAAGTCACACCAGTGTAATGGCGACTTCCTGATAACCAACATGTTTCTGTGCAATATGGTTTAAATACGAGAAATCTTCGCTTTCAATAAAGATACGCGCGTGTGTTGATGGAATTAGAAGCTGTGAGGGAAAGTTACAATCAGTAAAAGTGTAAAATTGAATTTTGGAGGCGAGACACCATTATCCCGCCTTCCTTGAGTTTTTACGTTTTCCCTTTCTTTCCATATTTCTAAACAAACTGTGAAATGATAGAAAATTAATGACTTTCTGCCTTCGATTCCAAGTACTTTTTTAACTCTATTATTTAACACGATTTAAAAATAAAGTGAACCTTCACAGTTATACTTAATAATTTATAATAATTTTACGTAACCAGTCGCTTTCATTAAATAAACTGAGGCAGGTACCGCTAATTAAAATTTGGCACAAAAGTGCAATCTACCATGATTTTCGCTCGTCGATCATTTACAAGGATTTTCTCCCGCTTAGGGTTTACGTTAAAAGCGACGCCCACCTAGTTTTTTTGTGGTTAGGCCCCTTAAAAATATATCAATTTAACAAACATTAAATAGTATTAAGCGAACGCTAGGTCATAAAACATATGGAAAATCATATTAAATTAGTCTGAGGCCAAGTTGAAATTAACAAACTTTTAGCATTTGATTTTAAACCGTAACAGTTTTATTTTCGTCCAATGTTTATAGACGCTGTATAAAAAAATATTGGTACAATTATATATTATATATATATTCTGGTTTAGTAATGTATAATTTCTTTATCTTAAGAATTTCAAAAAAATATAGTACTTTAGGATTCATAATATTATGTTTTATACTAGCTTATAAATGTGGAAATTCTAACTATGCAATTGTAAATGTTCTCCAAAATGCCCTGGAAAGAATCTCAGAATTGTTATCTCCCGACAGAAACCATTCATCTGTTCTGTATGAAATTACTAATGTTATCAAAAATGACCCTGGTAAAATAATTACATCATGGCGATTCTTTCAAGGAAAAAGAAACAATCCCGTCACTACAAATGCAACTACTAATGTTCTCAAAATTTGTCTTGACAGAATCGCCATTCCTTTCCATTGTAAGAATATGTACTAAAACACAATTTGGCTGTCCTTAAACGGGAATCCTTCCCAGTTGGACAGACAAAGGATCATCTTGTATTGTATTGTTTGTAATATATAAATAAAAAATAAATAAAATAAAATAAATAAATTATGCGGGTTTTGATAGTTGGTAATTTTACCTATTCATAGTCGATATGAATTGAGGCAAACCACCGATAGCTCGGTTGCAACCTTTCCATCTATCAACTATGCTAACCCATGGGAGATCCAATGCACTTTTTTATGCTCCAAAAGAGAGCCTCCATAAACAGAGCAACTCATCTGCATAACGATTCTGCATTGACCATAGACATTTTAAATGTCACTTACAGACAGTTAATATTTAATAAAATAAAATAAATATTTGTTAATATCTCTTGATGTCACAAAACAGTAAAACTGCCATTAAACCTTTTTAATTTGTAATCTTTTCCATTTTATAGAGAAAATGTGTAAATAAAGAAAAAAAAAGAAAATAAAAGAAAAAAAAAGAAAAAAAAAGAAAAAAAAGAAAAAAAAAGAAAAAAAAAGAAAAAAAAAAGAAAAAAAAAGACTGAATATTTGTACTTGCCATTTGAAAACACAAATGCTGTAACTCCTTCGATGCAACTGGATGGAGTAACATTAGCCAACTGTGACACATTTAAGTATCTCGGCTCACTCATCCACAAAGATGGAGGATGTGCAGCAGATGTTAACCACAGAATAGGTGTGGGATGGAGTAAATTTAGATCCGTAGCAGGAATCTTGTGTGACACAAAAATGCCTATAAAACTAAAAGGAAAGGTATACCAGACTATTGTTAGACCCGCGATAAAGTATAGCTCCGAATGCTGGACCATGTACAACTCCTATACCAGGCAACTTGAATCAGCAGAAATGCGAATGCTTAGATGGTCGGCAGGAGTGTCACTAAAATATAAAATTAAAAGTTCACGCATTCGTGATAGCCTGGGTGTCACGGACATAAACAATAAGCTAGAGGAACGACAGACAGTTGAGATGGTATGGTCACATAAAACGGAGACCACCAGACCACACAGTGAAGCAGGCAATGTCTATGGAGCTTCATCGACAGTCATCCAGAGGAAGACCAAAGAACTCCTGGATGATTCAATGCTCCAAAATCCTAAGTAGAAACGGCCTGGAAGAGAGCGATACCCAGAACCGAAGAAGCTACAACCTGAGAACGAGGAGAGCCGACCCCAACAGCCTGCCTAGGCAATGATTTGGGACAGTGCAAGGAAGAAGATGTGTAAATAAATAACATAATATAACGTTAAGCTTGGAAAGATGGGTTATAACAGAACTTTCAGCGGTAATAAATGCCACAGATCTTTAAATGCTTTCATACAAGGAAATTCTTCGTGACGGAGGCGCCAATAGAGAAATCAAGATGTAAATGACATTCGATTGCAGATACATACCTACATTTATGTGTTCCTTTGGCAAACATGCCACTTCGTATCGACGGTTAATAAACACGAATCCAACCCGGCGGAAGGGAAATGTATGGCGGTAAACATTTCAGCGTTTGTATACACATTTGCTAGCGTACCCGTTCTCACTGAACGGCGATAAGACAGGGCTGAGCGAAGAGTGTTTGTTTGTTTTATTTTTCAAGTCTTTGATGTCAGCAAACAAGGAAGTAGTTACACTTTGGGAACCTTTGGGAAACTGACGTCTTAAAACAGTAACTTAAAACTTTGTTGTTATTGTGGATTTTGAAGCTACAGAATGGTAGTTTTTCAATAAGACTTAAATTGGGATTTTTCATTCTACCGTATATTTCCTCCTTACACCGTACTCCTAGCGTACACCTCCTTTCGTACATTTTTAACAGTCAATCAAATTGACGATCAGCGCCATTTGAATTATTGAGATTTGAACGGCCATCTTGGATACTGATTATTTGATCAAATACTGAAACAGGCCGAGAAAAAAATTAATATTTCGTTAATCGTCGCGTATTTCTCAGAGGTGCCTACATTCAAGATGCTTCCGGAGCCATTTTCGTCAGTAGATAAAAATAAAATTATTATAAAAATATACGACGGCCGTCCGTGGTCGAGTGGTAAGACTCTTGACTCCCAATCGGAAGGTCGCGGGTTTGAACCCGGCGAGCGCAAATAAATTTAATTTGATTAATTTATGTTATTAATTAATAAAAATAATATATACTATATTGCGGCACGTTCCAGAGTGGAAGATACTCTCAGTATCGCCCTGTTGAAAGACCACCATTCAAAATTGAAACGTTGCTTAAAAATGGCTTTAGCCGTGTTTAGTGACTAGATCTGAATAGCCAGGTACTTCCTCACCTTCCTCTTCCCCGTCTTCCTTCGTTTTCCATTTACCTTCAGCCTCACACCCCAATCGGGGATGCCATAGTCTCGCTGGCTCCAGACGGGAGCAGTTGGGACTCTTGTGAGGTATTCTCTATAAAAAATATATATTTTTCTTGTTAATTTAAAGGGTTTTTGCCTGAAGTGAGTGAAGAACTCAGTATGATATGACTCTTTATTTATCTTTATCTTTTCTGACACTGTTGTATTAATAATCAGTATTAAAAAAACTTCAATTTTCTCAAAAAATCCAGAATGGAGGACGATTCGCTGAAATAAGTATTCCATTCACGATGGTTAAATTTATTCTCCTTACCCTGCTACATAGGTATGCACCACTCGGTTATCCCCCGCAAGCAGACAATGTATACCCTATCAGCGAAATAGCGGTAGCAGATGGGCCAGGTTTAGAGATGGGATACAAGGTATTCGAAACATTAAAATTTTAAAATTTTCGAAAGATTTTCTAATACCAAGAAAGTTTACAGCTTTCCTACACGATGGAATTCAATTTTTTTTGAGTATTTAGAGATGTTAACAACTTGTTTCTATAACTTTCTACTTATGTATTTTATTTTTTGTAAACTCGTAAAAGGGCTACTTCACAATATATTCCCTGTATTAATATTTTATGCATATCTGATTATTAAACACAGCTGAAGTAAGATATTTCAAGCAAAGCATTTATGTTGAGATTCGAGTCAGTGAACGTACATATACTTTTTTTTTTAATGTGAATACCGCCCAAGAGTCCCGATTGGTCCCAACCACCAGGATCCAGTGAGACTTGTGAGGCTGAAAGTAAGTGGGAAAGGGAAGGAAATATGAAAGAGGAAGCTGGAGAAGTACCTAGCTATTCATATTTGGTTACCAAACACTGATAACGCCATATCAAGCAATATTTTTATTCTGAATGGAGGTCTTCCACCGGGGCGATACTGAGAGCATCTTCCACTCAGGAACGTGCCGCAAATTTACCTGATATTATTTTTAATTGATTACACTGTGTAAACACAAATCATTCAAATTTACTTGCGCACGCTGGGATTTCAATCCGTGATCTCTGGATCGCTAGGCAGCCTTGCCCCTCGACCACGGAGGTAGTCGAATGCTCAGAAAAAAAACCAATAATATTCCATTATTTATTACAAATACTCAAAGAGGTTTTACTATGGATATCACCTCATTATTCATTCGAAACAATTTTTATGTTTCGAAATGTTTCAATTCATAAATGATCGACACAAGTTTTCCATCACTAGTCCGCTGGCATACAGGTCTGTATGCTGTAATCACTGATCAGCTAAATGCTTCCTATTGCCAGCATTGTTCAAGGCAGCCGTGGAACATCCGACATTTTATTTGGCCTCAAATTCCCTCACTACGCCATCGGTAAACAAACGTCGGGAGTGGATCTGTTCATTGGTCATTCTTAACGAAGCGGATTACAAATAAATCATTAGCGATTCTAATTAGCCCAACCTAACGAAGATATTTACTTTTCACTGTTTATTGAATTCAGTCGCCTAAAAGACACGTGTTAAAATAATGAAATATGATCTGGGATCTTATTTTCTTTGAAAAGCTTTTTAATTGAATCCACTTACAAGCAAATCTAATGTTGGCATTTGATGCTTTTCTTATTTTTCAGCACAATTTAAAATAAATAGACAGCTAAAGCAGGAACAAAACCTTAGAAAATCTCTCCGCTTTGGTTCTGATCCCCTCGTACAAAAAATTTGTTGGTGCAATTGCTTAACCAATAAAAAAACTTATTATGTACCATACTATTATGTACTTCCTTTTTTAGTTTCGAAGTAATTCTAAAAAATTAATTTTATTTTATATTTTGTTAAATTGGTTTTCTTGCCTCTGTGGCAACAATGTTTTGTGCTTGTTGAAATGCAACACAGATGGCATGAATGTGTCGGTTTGAAAAACAATTGAAATGTTCGAATATTTTTGTTATTGCGACATGAAAAAATCACCTACGATTTAAGTCCGGTCAGTGGCTGAGTTGGCATCGCGTTTGGGTCCCACCCAGGCGTCGTGTTTTCAATTCATTGGCTGGCTAAGTCCCGCATTAAGACACAACAACATTTTTCGCTTACTGTGGTGGTAGTATGAGATTTTTCAATATTTTCATTATTGGTAACCCGGGAATGTTTGTCTAACATTTTTATACATTTAGGTAATTTCGGATTGCTATTTTTGAAATATTTTGTCCTCGAAGTAAATGCACACATAATTATTTTTATAGGTATAATGCCCGCTTAGTTTTGGAGCTATTTATATGCCAACGGCTTACATTTATAGATCATGAGACCATTGTGAGGTTCTGGTGTGCTAGCACGGTCGCTCGATATGAAGTTACCGACCGATTGTCGGTAACTTCTCATCGTTCCCTAGGACAACTGCAGATCTCAAACGTACAAACGAAAGTTGATATCGAATATATTAAGGACACTTAGTCATTGTGAACTGTCGCCTATTCGTTTGCGATCTGCAGTTGTCGTAGGGAACGATGAGAAGTTACCGATAGTTATCCTACCGATCGTTATAGAGCTAGCGTGCTAGGGCCTCTGATGTCCTAAAGACGGCGTTTGGTCGGTCACGTGGAAAAAAATGCCAGTGTCCTAGTTAGTGGAAGGAACCCAGAGGCAGACCAAATTAGAAGCGGCTAGACTGAGTGAAGGATGATTGGAGCCATACGAAAAGGATGAAGGACTGAAGAGCACCCTGGGCAGTACGGAGTTGTAATGATGAGGACGAATAATTGAATACAAACTCAACGACCCATTTAAATCCGGTGAATCAATAAAAAGTGTGTCAAGCGCGGTTGAACAGCGATAAAATTACGCGCGGGGGAATATTGAATTAACAATGGAAATCTCAAAACTCCGATATCTGCCAGTTAATATTCAAATTTATTTTTATTGCTGAAAAAATACAGTGAAAATATGCTGCTGAGTTGCGGAGAGTTATAAAGCGTAATAGAAGTATGTTTTTTAAGATCCTTTCCAGGATGGTGCGTATGTGTATTTGATTAATTCAAGTAGACTGAACGCTGTAGAAATGAGATCCGTGAGGCGTATGTTTGGTAAAACCATGTATGACCGTGTGAGATATGTGGTGATCCGTAAAGAATGCAAGTCTGATGTAAGAGTAATTAATAAGATTAAGAAAGGGACACAGGGGTCGAAATCTCCAGCGACGGTCGGCAAGACGGAGAAATTGATCGAAGAATAAGTGCTGCAAGCAGTGTGCCTCTCTACAGCTCTCTACAGCTCAGTGATAAGAAAAGCCGAGCTCAGCATCAAGACAAAGATGGCAGTGTTAAAAACGGTATACCGCCCGACGCTCACTTACGGCCACCAGATATGGATGCTAAACGAACAAACACGCTCTAGAGTCCAAGCTGCCGAAATGAGGTACTTGAGAGGAGTGGCAGGGGTTACGAAATGGTTCTTCAAAAATCATTTTTTCTGAAAATAGATTTTATTATTGTGTTTTCTTTTTTTATTGGGATGGGAATCGAAATGGGATTTATGGGAAAATTTATCGAAATAGGATCATATAAGAAACTCTACGATCCGAGATGATCTAAGCATTGAACCACTGCTATTCTTCATAGAAAAATCTCAATTGAGGTGGCTTGGGCATGTACTAAGAATGTCTGATGACCGAATTCCGAGGAAAATACTGAGTGCCATTCCAGAGGGTAGACGTCCAGTGGGCCGCCCCAGACACAGTTGGGCGAGGCAACTCCAAAAACTGTGCGAGGAGAGGATGGGTCTGCCATGGACGGAGGCCGAACAATCGACGCAAGACAGGGACGTATGGAGGAGCCTTGTCGATGCAGTGGGTCCCCGACCCGATCAGGACAAGGGGAAGAAGAAGAAGAAGAAGAAAGGGTCACTCAGATCTTTGGGCATGTAGAACGAATGAGCGAAAGAAGAAGTGTAATGAGAATATATGACGCAAATGTGAATTGTAGAAGAAGGCGCAGATGCCCGAGAAAGACATGTCGGGCCATGTCAAAAGTCAGAATAATAAAAGAGTATGTATGAGACGATTTATGAATATGAATGAGGCAAAGAGTGTATGCCAAGGCCGAATTGTTTGGCGGACCACCCTCTGCCCACTCATGCGGGGAAATGGGTGACGGTTAGTTAATTAATTCAGTGACTTTTATGGTGTATTCGTGGGATTCAATCGTCCGCCACTAATGAAATGCTGATACCCAGATTCCTACCCACCCTTCATACCTTTTCCCTTCCAAGAATTTTATCTCCTTTCGTTCCTCAAAAGAACTTCATCACAGCATCCCCTAAAGATGACATAGGCCCCGAGGGCAATTATTTTCCTCAGGGCCTCCCGTGTGGAGCTAATGTAAAAATGTTTAAAAAATCGCTCCTTTCCTAATTAAATCAAATCAAAGATTTTGACATTATTGAAAGTATAACAAGGAATATATAAACATTCGAGTCATATATTGACTTTAAAATGGTCTCGAGTTCGAGCCTCGGTCAGAACCTAATCTTTTAACTTTCTGGGTCTTATTCTATGTTTGTATTCTTCCAATAATCAAAATTACAATGAAAAGTTAAGCTACAATTTAGAAACAAATTATTAAAGTATCTTTGTAAATTTACCGACCAGCTCAATTTAATTTGTGAGGCAACCCAGATAATAATTATTAACACTTCTTGTACTGAGAAGTTTGGAATAAGTTGCAAAGCATCCCGTCTCCTTTGAGAAGACTCGTCGTATGTCTTCGTCGCTTACTTAGAGTTGGTATCATAAGTAAGCATAAGTTTAGTAATAGCCTTCGCTTAGTTAAACGCTTAATTAAGCTTTTCTCTAGACATCTTCCAGGTGCTGGGAGCTAGATATTTAAAGATGGTGATATTAATTTTGTCATTATAAAGTTTTGATCTTGATTCAGCAAAATTGAAAAAATGTTGCCGATAACCTGTTATCCATGTTACCGATTTTGTATTAAATAAATTGATAAGAAAAACCTTCCATTTTTTTAGATTATTGTTTACAAGTGTTATTTTTCATTCTTTTCTAGACTAAAAGCATTTAAAGGACCTGTCTAATATTTTAGGGGCATTTACAAATCGGCCATTTTGGACACACAAAGCTAAGAGACAAATACATAAAACGCGCAATACGTCGTCGCAAAAATTCTATTTCACTTTAAACTCAGATATTTTCATGCTGGATATTGGAAAAATTCCTTCGATAAAATTTTCAATTTCGGCATATTTAAAAAAAATGGTTTCTTCATTGGGTAAATACAAATTTAGTAGTAATTTTAAATGACTACCAAAATATATAATAGTATTTTTTATTTCTTGCTAGAGCTAAAGCAAGAAAAAACAAGGTGTAAAAATATGGATGATTACAAATAAAGGTAAAACAGAGATTTTTTACAAGACGAAACAAAACATGACAAGAAAGTTAGAAACTTTTATTTTTAAATGTTCTTTTGTTGCATTGCTTTGATTGTTTTTATCAGTTGGATGTTTTTCTACATATCTGGAAGCGAATTATTTAGTGTGGAGGTGTTTAATCTTGAAATAGTTTTAGGATTTAATTCCCTTGTTTCCATGTTCCATCTCTTCTCCTTTATCTTCCTTCATGTCCATAGAAGTTCCTACTTGCGAGCAGCAAAGAAGAAGACGATGTTTTGATGGACTACCCACCGCGCTGTACAGTATAGTTGTAACTCGTATCTTTGAAAAAGAAGTCGAAACTCGTTCGCGCTCCATGCAACACAGTAATATCAAATTTAACTTGCAAGAAACATAATTATTTTCAAATAAAAATAATATAATCGTCGTCGACATAATAAACTGTGATGTGTGCCATCATCTCGTGAAAGTGGACCTGGGATCCTCACAAAAAGGTAGGAACTTCGATTCCCTTGCTCCACCATTCCCTTGAATGTGGCATTGAAAAACACAATTCATTTATACCTTCTCCAATCGGTGAGAAATTTACAGTCCACGGGTGTCATCGGACATTCAACAGGAGGCAATATAGTTCTGACATTTTATCCCATAATTGGTGTGTTTGAGGAACGCGGATTTTACTATTTTTTCGAGTAAATATCGTGTTATATTTTAGTAAATGCTACACTCAGTAAGATTATTTGTAATATTATTATTTGCTTGGCAATAAACTACCGTTCCGAATCGAAAAGTGGCTTTAAAAAGCTTTAGCTAATAGTGTTCAGATCTAAATAGTCAGAATCCTTCTCGATTTTGTCTTCTCTTCCTCCTTCCTCTCTCACTTTCTTCAGTCTCGTAACATTCCCCAAATGAGACTGAAATAATTCCATTCGTTTCGGACAGTATGTGCCTCCTGTGTGTGGCATTACATAAAAATAAAAAAAAAAAACTTAAAAAAATAATACCGGTCGGAGAATTGTTTGAAAAACCAACCCCTTTCTCTGGTAATTCATCACATATCGCATCAGTGTGACACGTCAAGCGACAAAGGCAGCGCTGGGAAAGGAGTCTTTTCTCGTCAAAGACATAGCCTTCAAGAGAAGTCTTCATTGAGTGCTCTTCATGAGTGACTAGGAATTATAAATCGCTTTTCATCTTCCTACATACACACATAGCTGCCACACACTGCCGTTTAGAATTCGTTTTTAGTAATGAAACACTCTAGTTTATTAGGCTTCATCTAACCACTTTATCCGAGATCCAAGTGATAGACTTGTAATCTGCTAGATAAACGGTAAATGGGAAGCGTTTGAACGCACGCTTATTTGAATTGAGGTCATTTGTGCGTATTTTACCAAAATTAGTTGGTAAATAAGTTTTGATAGGTTAATGATAAGGCTCTATGGGTCTTCATTTCACATTCAATTGATAGGATGACTAAAATTAATAGTATTCATCGAAAAACCAAAGAAAAGTTTGATTTCGTGTATTGTTCGTGTATTCATTTGGGAGGCGGGAATGGGTACCGCCGCCCCTGGAACCATTTATTGGATAACCAACACCTCTGCCATAGGTCACCCCTAGTGGTTCGCTACGTTTGGTGACTTAGCAGGGGTGCCCGGGTTTATGGGGTGAGGTTGGTCCAGGTCTTGGCGGCAGATGATCTGGACACACTGAACCCCAGATTCCTACCCAACTGTTAAGTGTCCAATGACACCGTGGGGACTGCAAAACTAAATTATATATGTGAAGCGAATTACGAGTGTCTATAAGATTGTGTTTTTAAATCTACAAGGGGAAGGAAAAGACAGGAATGGCCCTTACCTTCATGATGAGGTGACAGCTCCCAGCTCTTCATTCACGATCACTTTCCAATGTTATGATGACCCGATGGTCTTCACGAAAATCATAATATATTTATATTATTGTTTTTTGCGAGATTTGCGAAATGCTTGTACAAGCCCGATCGAATTTTCAAAGATAACAACTGAATGTTTTTATTCAAAACAACGAAGTGCAAATGCGTTCTTTTTTCAAGTGTTTTTATTCATTTTCTTTTGCTTCTTGGGTAAAGGCCTTGATGTGAAAGGAGGGGAATCAGAAGGAAGGAATATTTGGTAAGGAACATGGGTAAAATGGATTAATCTCCTAAAGTTATTTCAACACTTAACACTAACCTTTATACCATTTTCCTTCCCAGAACTTCATTTCCTTTAAAACATCCTCCACACAGCATCCCCAAAGATGACAATTATTACTGAGGGAAATTATTTTACTCAGGGACTCCTGTGTGGAGCTAATGTAAAACAAAAATTGTACTGTAAGTGATGGTATTATAGAATATCAAAAGCAAAAAAAAAAATAACCAAATTTGAAAAACATAGTATTTTGTGAAAAACAGAGTTAACTGAAAAAGTCCACTTTTCTTCAAAGACAAGTTTAATAATAAAAAGTAATTTTATTTTGATACCCGTGATTAACGTTTGAGGAAATTTTATGTGAAAATTAGTGTAGCGTATAAGGAAGACCGATGGAGATTTTTTTTATTGTAGTGTAGATAGTGAAAACCATATTCGTTTGTTTTTTTTTTAATAATCGTAGTGCTTTTAAAAAATGCATTTAAAATTGGATATGATTTAGATTTTCACGGCCATAAGCACTATCGTGATTTATTTTTGGGGTATAATGCCGCATAGCGCTCCCTCCTTTAGGGAACGTTTTGTGAAGCGTTGGAGTACCCATCACTAAGGCCTTGCCCCATTTGCCCTGATGACCCATACCGTAAAAAACGTTGGCTAAAGAAGGAGGAAGCGTAATACGGCACACGGAGAAAAATGTTATTCTAAAATACGATCATTTTATTCGTAAAAACCGGACTGAAGTTCTTACGAACAAATTAACAGGGTTTCAATGTTTATTGACGGGAACATGTAAGAATAATTTGTTGGTAAACGTCATTTCGTACGTAAACCAACAAGTTATTCTTACATTTTCCCGCCAATAAACATTGAAATATTGTTGATTTGTTCGTAAAAACTTCAGTCCCGTTTTTACGATCGTGTTTTAGAATAACATTTTTCTCCGTGCATAATAGCATTTATTTAAAAAGAAGGAAAAATATTTCCGGGTTACGATAACTTGACAACATTTGAAAATCCCCCACTTCCCCCGCAGTAAGCAGAAAACGTTGTCGTGATGGAGGACTTAGCCAGCCGAGAAATTAAATACATGTTATATTAATTGTCCTATTATTTATTAATAATTAATAACAATTAATTAAATATGGTATTTAGAAATATTTCCAATAAATAAATATTTTCCACAAAACCTAATTAAAACTATGTTGTCCTCACGTAGCTACTTACTATGGGATTATGAATGTTACACTAGTTGACTGCAATTATTTTGAAAGATTCCCGATTATATTTCACGGCAATAAAATGCGATGATTGGAAAATTAAACGTAAAATAATTACTATCTACCGTTTCTAATCTTTAACGGTGAATTCAACGTTGAATGCGATAAGCTTAAAAAACTCATTGCTTTATTTTCTTTGATTTTACAAAAAACTTTCTGTCCTAAAAAATTAATTAAAAAACTTGGTTGTCGAAGCGGGACGCGACCTTATATTAATTTTAATAGTACTTCATATTATTTAATCAGACTTGAAAAGTTTCAAATTTAAGGTCGTATTGATAGACAAATAGTAAAGGAAAGCGCGAATACAGGGAAAATTTTTTCTTGATTTTCAAAACTTTAATAAGAATAATAAATAACCTTTTAATTAAAAAACGAGAGATAAATTATTTTTTTCTTGACATTTTTCTAAACAAAAGTCAATAAATTTTAATTCAACGGATTTTTAATATTGACATTTAATAGATTAAAAAATATCCGAATGTTTTACACACTTCCCAACATCAATATTCAAATAAATTGGCAATTATAAAAGTTTGAAAATAGCTTGTTGGAACTGCGTACCTTTTTGAGTGTTCTTAAATAATTTAATTAAAATAACGTGAAGTTAATCGAGTTGATGTAGAAAATTTTATTTAAAAAATGAAGTATTTTTGTATGCCAACATATTATATTTAGTGAAATTGTCAATTTATACAATATTACCTACACCTTGTGTTAAGGGATGTAATAGTATAATGAAACAAATTTTAAATTTTTCCACTTTTAATTTATTGGCCGTAACCGGTTTCAGCTTGTCACCACTTAAGAACAAATGTAATAACATCCATAATTGAATAAAATCCCCCCCCCCTCCACCCTTCCTAATATGTTTTGTATAAAATCCCTAGGTTAAGAATATTTTTTACCAGTCTGAAGATGGCTTTGACTAGCTGAAACCGGTTACGGTCAATAAATTAAAAGTGGAAAAAGTTTTAAATTTGTTTTATTATACTATTATAGTGGAATTCCACCACGAATTATCAGTTTCAAAAATAGAAATATTAATTTTATTTTATTAATATGAATTACTTAAAACAAGTGGTTCCTGTCAGTATTTGAAGTAAAAATTTAAAATTAAATATTGGTCCCGTCCCGGGGACATTTTTTTGAACTTAAAACATAAACAAATCAGTAGGTTTTGGACAGTTACCCTCGGGGTGAGTGGATGAGCGGTTACTTGGCCGAGTGAGTGGTGATGACATTTGGAAGATTTTGTTGTTCTTAGGTTTTGAAGAAACAAAAATCTATAAAAGAGACTAATTTCACATTCCCGTAAAAGAGACCGATTTCGAATAACCGGTTAAAGTAAGACATGTATGACTCTTAGATCCCTGTATATAATTTAATCGAAAAACATTTTAGTATACCAACATATATTTACTGACACAGGTTTTAAAATAAAATGTTATGTTTAAAAAATAATGCTGATCAAAGAGAGCCAAAACGTAAAAAAATTAAAACGATGTTTCATCATACTACGGAGAAATTGCACAACTTATTCCGGTTATGAATTGAAGTCCTACCAGCGATGGGTTTTGGTATTACCCATTGACATTTCTTGAAAAAAATAATAGAAAAAATTAGAATGATATTCTTGAAATAGAGCAAACGACGATAATATATTAAACAAACCAGGAGAGAAATATATAAATTAAAAAAATCAAATGAATTAATAATTAATGTAGGTAAAATCAATCAATAAATGTAAAAGGGTATGTGATAATGATACATCCTCTCTACTCACCCTTGCACAGGAAAGGCATCGTAAGTTAGTTTTCATTTCTGAACAAAGGATTCAATAATTTATTCAGTTGAATAAACTTCTGGAACTACAAATTCTAAAACAAAGTTAAAAAATAATTGCTTTAATTGATGAACCCGCAGTACCAGCGGGAAACTGGTGGATAAAATAGTTATAGGATAAAATAGTTATAGGATAAAATAGTTGAAGGATAAAATAGTTATAGGATAAAATAGTTGTAGGATAAAATAGTTATAGGATAAAATAGTTGAAGGAAAAAATAGTTATAGGATAAAATAGTTATAGGATAAAATAGTTGAAGGATAAAATAGTTATAGGATAAAATAGTTATAGTATAAAATAGTTGAAGGATAAAATAGTTATAGGATAAAATAGTTATAGGATAAAATAGTTGAAGGATAAAATAGTTATAGGATAAAATAGTTATAGGACAAAATAGTTATAGGATAAAATAGTTGAAGGATAAAATAGTTTTAGGATAAAATAGTAAAATAATAGTTATAGGATAAAATAGTTATAGGATAAAATAAATATAGGATAAAATAGTCATAGGAAAAAAAGTTACAGGATAAAACAGACTACGGATGTGATGTAGAATCACTAGTTTAACACTAATAATGGGTGTTTTTTGAGAGGTATACAAATTCAAAATGAAAAAAAACACATTAAAATAATGTTAATGTCTATGATGCTGGCCTTATTTAATAGATAATTTAATGCCATTATTGTTTAATTATGATTTCGGTCATATGAGCGCCACGGCTAGCTGGAATGAAGCGCAATCGTGAAGTCTTATTTTCAACAACCTTATCGAGCAACTGGGGCCATAAATCGGCAATAACAAGCCGAATGTTGACTTCCAAATTATCCAATCTCTGGTTTATCAGCATAGACTAGTGACTTCACATATCCCCAAAGAAAGTTATCTAATGTTGTGAGATCGCACGATCGTGGAGGCCAGTTCACAGGTCCATTACGTGAAATTATGCGCTCATCAAATGTTTCCCGCAATAAATTGATGGGGGCAAAAATTAATAAAATAAATAAATTTGCACAATTTGCAAACGCTGTTCTGATGTCAGTCTATTCATGGTGAAATGGCAAAACGCACTGACTACAAATCAACTGTTTGTTAACTTTCAAATAAAAAAAAACATACTATAAAACGAGTTTTGGGACACCTTACATTTTTTGCTCATCTCATTACCAATAACCAAATAATTTTATTGTTTCAATTATTTTTTTATAAGGAAAGACAAACATTCCCAGGTTACGAATATCCTGCCAATATTTTAAAATCTCCTACCACCATCATAGAAAGCGGAAAATGTTATTTGTGTAGTGTTAGAGGACTTAGCCTGCCGAGAAATTGAACTCAGACGCCTGGAGAAAACAGACGCGATACCACGCAGCCACCGAGCGGTCAATGAAAACGAATATCAGAAATAAATATTAGTTTACTTTTACTAAGGTAGATATATCTGTCGTAGCTTCAAGCAGATAACGGTGTGATGTTAACTCAGTTATTTAGTACACACCAAACTCTCGTTGGCAGGCCTATAGGTACCTCTGCTTTGAGGTAGATATGGGAGCTATTAATTAGTTTTAGAGGTACGAAAAAGGCTTTAATGACCACGAGGTACTAATATTCTGAAGCCTGCTCAGCAGAGCGTAATATACAAAGCCATGTTGCGATAATAAACGGAAAGCGTGTTGGGATAAACACTTTTTTCATAATAAAATATATATTTTTATCTCTGGAAATGTTTATCTAAAATAACACTCTTCACGAATGTTTCAACATGTTAATATGACCCTTATCTTATGGGGGTAATATTAATTATATGTTAATTAATATTACCCCCATAAATTAATATAATATTAATTATCATACGCATTCGCATATGCGAATAATTCGCACCATTTTAAACATTCGCATCGACGTTCGCATTCGCAACAATCGATGCGAATGTTTTGCGAATGCGAATGTGTACAGATCATGTCGTGACTCGCCCACTGTCCACGTGTCTTTTGTTTTTCGCGCAAGCTCCGACGGTGCAGAATCTGGAGACACTAAAAGCTGTGTAAAAGGCATATATTAAAGAAAAACGAGCCTCTCTTGATCAAAACTCTTTGGACTGAATAAGAATTGATTTAATGTTTTTATTCTTTTAGAAAAACGATGATTAATGTTGACTAAAGTTTTTTTTATGTGATTCCTTAACATTCGCATTCGCACATTTGCACTCTGAACTCGCATTCGCGAATGTGAAAAATATCACATTCGTAACATCCCTAATATTAAGTAACATGTTAAAAAAAAAATTTATCGTTTTATTATTATGTAGTTTGCTGAATGTCAATTATCTCAGAATACGTTTCTACAGTGAGAATGTCCGGATTTCAGATGAATACAAATCAGACCTCTAGATGTTAATATGTTAGTAGTTTACGGTTACAGTTTTTTATGAAGTAATCATCAATTTTATTTCAATTCTACTCTTGCTAAACGATAGGAAAAACTTCAATTTATTCAAAACGTTTTTTTTTGGTATTCATAATGTAAACCGATTCGTAGTGCAGATTAATATATAATATATTACAGCGCCCTTGAGGTGATTTCTCACAAAAACGGCGCTATACAAATTATCCAATTATTATTATTATGGGGATTTTACGATAAGCTTCGCCTAAACCAGGGCCGGCTAACCCGCGGCCCGCGGCACCCTATATCTGTACCTTCCAAGTAAATAAAATTTTAGATCGTGTTACGAGATTTGAATTGAATCATCAACAATAGGAAATTTTTTAAAGTTTCTCCGTACCACATATACATAATTTTTACCTGTTTCTAACCCCCTCTCTCCCATTCCAAGTTATTTTTCTCACTAAGGTCCGTCCAATTTTTCTCCCCAGTCCATCTGACAATCCTAGCTGGAGAGCGGAAGTCATCCTTCTTCTGCTAAATCCGGAAATACAAAATTACAGTTACTGCTCCGCTTCCGAATAGCCGTGAATGATGACAAATTGAATTCTTATTGAAAAACATCTATCAATTTAGACCTTTCCTGAAGAAATAATTGCCGGAAATTAAAATGAATTAGATAGGTTCTACTCAGTCATCCATTACAGTATATAGGTACATTAATCTTCGCGGTGAAGTAATCGTCGCATTTGACCGTTCATGGGAAGTTGCGGGATCAATTCCGGCTGTTGGATTAGGTCCTTACGAAAACAACTGTTTAAAGACTGATCGTTAATAATACTTCAATTTGCAGGTTCCTTTATAAACTTTCTTCAACTTTTCTCACATTTCGTAGGAAAATTTTTCTCACAAAACAGCGTGTTTTATAAAGGGCAAAAACTTTATAATAACCTACCAAATGCCGTAAAGGAAGCCTCAAGCCTTAGCACTTTTCGTAGGACGTGTGCTTCATATGTGAAAAATATTTTTTTTATTTAATTTAATTTAGATTTAAAAAAAATGTACTTTTTAAAACCTACTGTAAATGAAACTGTATCTTTTAATGTATATATTTTCCTTAAATTTGCTTACATCTAAATAAAATTTAAAAAAAAAAAAATTTTTTCAAACAAAATACATAATTTAGACAATAAATAGGTAGTTCCGCGAAGCTGCCACATGGCTGCTTGTCTGTACGGAGAAAAAATTTATTCTAAAATACGGTAATTTTATTCGTAAAAACGGGACTGAAGTTCTTACGAACAAATTAACAGTATTTCAATGTTTATTGGCGGGAAAACGTAAGAATAATTTGATGGTATACGTGCGAAATTACGTATACTAACAAATTATTCTTACATGTTCCCGCCAATAAACATTGAAACCCTGTTAATTGGTTCGCAGATTCTGACCTCAATATACAATAAGAATACAATATTATGTCTCCTTATATACAAAATAAATAATAAACTCGTACATACAAACACGGAATTCATTAAAGTCCCAAGTACACAAACATTTTACACGATAACATACATTGAAATTGCCTGCAATATTTCCACCAACTGCGAAACTTTACGGTGGTCACCTGATTTTAATATGCTTAACGAAGTGTCACCTCTTATCGGTTCCCAAGAGATGGTTAAGTATCCGATAGTCTTGTTGTGAATTCACGTCGAAAATAACTTGTCGCGCATAGTCCGTACACGTCGCTTTTGAAATCACGAGACTCGAGTCCCCAACTTTCATAAACCTCACTTACAACCAAAAAAGTTGCTGTAAATATCATTTACAGATGCAATTAGTTTTTTTCCTGTTTGGTTCTTAGCATTGATCTAAAGCACACACATTTTTACAAAATGCCTGAAACAAGTGACGCCATGTTTAAAATCTCGACGACCGCGACGTGAGTGGGAGCATTCTCGTCACTGGCGATCGGCATCGCCGACGAGCTTACAAAATTTCGCCAACGCGTGACTGCATGTGAACCTCTACGTAAATGTGCATTCGACGGTCGTCAAGATTCTTGAATCGTAGAGTATCCCATCATTACACACCCCTGTGGAAGAAGGACCTTACTATAAATACAATAAGATATAAGTTCGATTATTTGCCATTCGAGTACGTGCCGTTACCATGAGAGCTTGGATAGAGTATTATTATAGGAGTATTATCTGATTTGAAATTCACATTTCAATCACACGTACCGGGAGCTATGAGGCTTTAGAATTGATAGAGCTGCATTAGGAGTGATGGGAGACGGGATTAAGATATTAGAAGCTCAATATGTCAGCTTACTGTTATGTATATATATACAGGATACAGGATGCTTTCTCACAAGAAACTCCCACAGAAAGCTACTCGCATCTATATTACGTCCCACAACTCTGTCTTGATATACACCCCTTGTACTAACATTCCTAAAACAAAGCAAATAACGATCAAGTGAATCAAATACGTGAGCCGGTCACACTACAGTCGGGTAACGGTAGAGAAAATAAGTATGAAACGATCTGTGAATGGAGTTATTGACTGAGCGCAGCAAAGTCCTGCTTTACCTTGGACTATAACTAGAGCATTTTGCATGTTGGCTTTTTATAAATATTTTTGTCACGTTCCGGTTCCGTTTAAAGATGGTGGTGGTTTTAATCTGCAGTGTACCGTGGTAGCCAAAAGGCACGATTAAGGAAAAACCATTTCTCTGCACATAAGTCTCTGAGGAAAATACTTGTGGTAGATTAAATACTACTATAGTATGAAAAATATTAACGTGTTATCTGGTAAGACGATACAATTTACAAAAACAACATTTCGCGAAAACAAGTATATTAGTTATTATGTAAATAGAATCGGCTGACGCACAACGAAAATTTTACGTCAGCTTACGACGGGTTAATGGTTTCGTAAACATATTTTTCTTCAAAATTGATCGGTCGTCAAATCGTCGTGTTTAATAATTAAGTAGTATCGAACTACTTAAAAGTCTTACAATTTCAGAAAGAATTGTGATTGTGATTTATGAAAAAATGGAAAATTTGCAAACACACTTTTTTAATTCTAGGTCTACAATTCACAGAACTACTACTAGTACCGACGACCGTCCGTGGTCGAGTGGTAAGACACTTGACTCCCATTCGGAAGGTCGCGGGTTCGAACCCGGCGTGCGCAAATAAATTTTATTTGATTAATTTGTGTTATTTCACAATTAATAAATAAAAATAATATATGTTATATTTGCGGCACGTTCCAGGGTGGAAGATACTCTCAGTATCGCCCAGGTGTAAGACCACTGAAACGTTGCTTAATAATGACTTTAGCCGTGTTTAGTGACTAGATCTGAATAGCCAGATAATCCCACCTTCCTCTTCCCCATCTCCTTCCCTTCCTCACTTATCTTCAGCTTCAAAACATACTCCAATTGGGGATGCCATAGTCTCACTGGCTCCAGAAGGGAGCAGTTGGGACTCTTGTGAGGTTTCTCTATAAAAAAAATAAAAAAAATAGGACTAGTTTTAGAAAGATACAACAAAAAAATGATATAAACCATTAAGTGACGCTGATTGTGGCATTTAGCTTACATAAATGGCTTTTTAACTGTCGTGAGTAAAATTACATCATAAATTTGCCACACATTCATCAAAGCAGTGTTTTATATGCATATCAAACGTACATCACTGTTAAAAATGTCAATAGTTTCAATTGTAAATGTCACAAGCATGTGTTCGTGTAACGCAGAGGGTGGTGATATATCACTCAAAGTCCCGCAATGTGGCCCAGATTACTGCTGATGTATCCAAAATACTCAGCTCGGATTCAAAGGATTGTCGGGTTTGCTTGCCTAAGGGATATGCTGTGGTATATGTTAATTCCTTTAGAGTGAATTGAGGGATCATTTATATATCTCAAGATGGTTAGGTTTATTTCAAATAAAAACCAATTTGTAGACGAATTCTTACACCAATTGAAGTTGATACGAGTTTAAAAGAAATAAAATAGTTTAGGTATTAGAAACGAGAACAGTTTATAAGAAATAAAATAGTTTAGGTATTAGAAACGAGAACAGTTTATAAGAAATAAAATAGTTTAGGTATTAGAAACGAGAACAGTTTATAAGAAATAAAATAGTTTAGGTATTAGAAACGAGAACAGTTTATAAGAAATAAAATAGTTTAGGTATTAAAAACGAGAACAGTTTATAAGAAATAAAATAGTTTAGGTATTAGAAACGATAACAGTTTATAAGAAATAAAATAGTTTAGGTATTAGAAACGAGAACAGTTTATAAGAAATAAAATAGTTTAGATATTAGAAACGAGAACAGTTTATAAGAAATAAAATAGTTTAGGTATTAGAAACGAGAACAGTTTATAAGAAATAAAATAGTTTAGGTGTTAGAAATGAGAACAGTTTATAAGAAATAAAATTCACACTTCTAACAAGTAATGAATGTACATCATCTGCTCGCCGTCTAAAGTTCACATGTTTTTTGTGTTTTCCCATTTCGATCGTCAGACATCTCACAATACCATGTTTTGAGATAATGAGGAAAGCAATAATCGAGTGCTTACCATAAATCAAATATTATTTTCACGTCTGTGATTTACATATTAAATATGCTATAATCATATAAGTAAGACAATTTGAAATACCCTACTAGTGACCCAGAAACATCAACATTTGTTTAATTCACTACAAGTTTTTGAAAATGATAGTTGATTTTGTGGTGTTTATGTATCTAATTATTGTACAAGATAAATGGTACACTTTTATATATTCAACTCAAAATAAAATTTTACTAATCAACGATCGATTTGTGTAGAGACAGGAGAACTATATTGCCAGGTAGCGTAGTAGCCACACATGAAGCGAGACTTGCAGAGGCCCGGATTATATGACGGAGGGAAAACAGATGCCGGTAGCTCGGGCCGGATGAGAGTTGACTTGCACAAAACAAGTCAAAGGAATGTCTCGTTCTCATGAAGCCAACATCAACTGTGGATGAGTGGTTTGCTCGTGTGAATGGATGTGAATGGAGTATCGCGCACGTTCCCCGATGCACAGGGGATCAATAATTCCGTTGGTTCCCTTCCGCAGGCTTCATTGAAATACCAGCAGAACAGGTACTGATTGAGATACTCAAAGAACTTCGATGACACAAAAAAGTTACTCATATTCTGCTCAGCAAAAGGATGGAGGCATCACATCACCTTTGACTTTAGTCTGATTCAAAGCGCTCAGTAATTCAGCTAATTTTCATCTTATTCCCCTTGTCTTATTCGGGTCAAGGACCCACTGCATCGACAAGGCTCCTCAATACAACACACATCACAAAACTCTTAATAAAATTAATAAGTAGTTAAAATAGAAATGATCTCGAACATGTTGGTCACTAGTTTGTGACATTTTTTTTTGTCAAAAGTTGTAAGGTAAGGTGATTATTAAATATAAGGAGGGATAATCCATAACATGTACTAATATTTAATAATCACCTTCGTCAATAAGTTCGGTAAAATAATAAAATGTGCAAAATATGCACAATTGAGTGTATACGAGTGTACAATACGAAGGTCGCGGGTTCACACCCGGGGCGTGAGCATCTAATTTTGATTTGATTAATTTGTGTCATTTAACAATTAATTAACTAAAAATATATAGACCACCATTATGGTCGTAATATCCTAAAAACATGTAACTAACAATTTAATGAATAAAGAAAAAAAAGTATATTTGCGGCACGATCCAGAGTAAAAGATATTTTCAACATCGCCCTTGTGCAAGACCACCATTCAGAATTACAACGTTCCTTGAAATGGCTTAAGCCATGTTTGGTAACCAGATCTGAATAGCCAAGTAGTTCCTTACCTTCCTCTCTCCCATCTCCTTCCCCTCCCCACTACCTTCACCCTAACAAAATACCCCGATTGGGGATGCCACAGTCTCACTGGATCCAGACGGGAGCAGTTGGGACTTTTGTGCGGTATTCATAAAATAAATAAATTTAAAAAACTCAAAAAATCAGATCAAAAGTACAGATCAAACATATAACCACCAATGAAAAGGTGGCCACCAATGAAAATTTTGAAAAAAAAAATTGAAAAAAAACCTGGCCCTCCAAAGGTAAGTGTTCTGCAAATAAGATAAACACTTAAACCAAAACAAAACAAAAGCTTTCGCATGCTTTTGGCCAAAATAACTTCCTTTAGAAATATCATGATCCCCCACTAATCTAGAAGAATGAAGATAATTGGACATTGTTACCTGACATATTATTGTGAGCACAGTGCAGATTATTAGCTACCATTCAGTACACAACCTTTGTAGGGACTAGCGATGGGAATGATCGAAACTTTTATATAATCGATTTTTTTAAATCGAGACATCACAATAATCGAATGATTAATCGATTTTTTGCTCGGAGTTTGGGAGCAATAGCTACGGTCAGGGGCAGGATTTTTGTCTGTGAGGGGAGGGGGGGGGGGGGGGGGGGTAGGAAGCCGAAAATTATTATGGTGCATCATGTATGGCAACGCTTATTTTTTGTTGTAATTTTATTTGTTGTTTTTTGGTATGCATTTCACAAAATAACAATTATTGTTAAGCTACTTAGTTTAGCCCGTTGGTAAAAATTTCCATTAAAAATATTTATGTATGTTTAATCATATGTCAATAATTATAATTATATGACATTTTTGTTCAAAAACAATCTCTAAATAACATGTTTAAATAACGCAACATTAGTAAGTAAGTACTGCAACAACATTTCAATCACCGTTTTTCTTTCCTGGCAATGGCAAATTGGCAAATTCCTTTTTGTTTGATGGCAACATTAGTGTTATTCCCTTTTTTCACGAATTTCAAATATGTGGGCATCTCACAACAATAAAATTACTAATAAGATATTTAGTTTAGCCGGTAGGTACAAATTCCCATTAATAATATTGACAGTGTGTCTGTGTTTAACACGAAGATAATAATTTTATGTCGTTTTTGTTAAAAAAAATAACCTCTAAATAACATGTAGGTTATGGACACCTTTTCGTATGCAAATTATTATTAAATATATAAATATTATCATTAAATATATAAATAAAGTTTTCTTACCATAGAAATCGTTTCATTTTTATTACAAACTAAGAAACACCTGTTCATTTCAAATAAATTAAATATATTTGGATATGTCCATATGAAAACATATTACTTGCTGATTTTGGTAGAGTATTATTTACTGCCCTGAAGAAACTACGGTTTTAGCGAAACCCGGTCGGCATTAAATATAAAAATGGTATATACTAAGTTATTGTTTTATTTTAAATTAAATATACAATACCCAAATAGATGATACATAACCTCATAATAAACATTTTTAAATTGTTGAAAGCTATCACCATCGCAATCTTTTACGTATAAACTATACTGAAAACGTAAATCGTTACCTAAAAGTATTCATTCATAATTTAAAATTCACACATCAGGTTGTTTATAACATGTACCTATAAAATATTTCGATTGTCAAGCAAAATCACTTTCGATGACGTTTCAAGACTATGCATTCGAAATCTGATATCGAGAAGCGAGAATCGATTCCAAGTTCGATGACGTTTAAACCGATTGTCTCGGACTGTGCATTCGAATGGATTCTGACATCGAGAAGCGAGAATCGATTTCAAGTTCGATGACGTTTCAAACCGATTGTCTCGGCCGTGCATTCGAAAGAATTTTGACATCGAGAAGCGAGAATCGATTCCAAGTTCGATGACGTTTCAAACCGATTCTCTCGGACTGTGCATTCGAATGAATTTGACATCGAGAAGCGAGAATCGATTTTTCTATGGAAATGAATCGAAATCATTCGATGGTAAAAAGGATCGAGTAAATCATCGATTATTCATCGATTGTGCCCATCGCTAGTAGGGACAGGTTAAGTTCGGAGGCGGCGGATTTCACTCTTAAATTCTCCTCAGGTGCGGAAATATTGAAATCCTTTCATATTTGCCAGATTTTTACCGGTCCATTCAGTTACCTAACTTCATGCTCGGCGTTTCAACAATTTCTCCGAAAAGTCTAGCAAATAGCTCACCCGCGCACAAAGGAGGGACTACAAAGACATCCTTCGAAAAGCGGAAGGATCTACACAAATACGACTGAATTACTATAATTTATTAATAGTATTTATTTCTACGAGAATTTTGTGATTTATTTCAATGGGGTTTTTTGTGTGTGCAGTAAAACACAAAATTTCATTACGTTGACATTTTTAGCGAAAACCAACAAAAATATCGAACCGATGTAACGCATACGATCAAAAATGAAAGGAAGAGTATGTATTGTATTGGGAGCATCTTCTATTCTTATCCTATATTCCTCTTCATCTCCCCTTTACCTACTAATCAGTTTTAAGACAAAATAAAACTCCAAGTAACTTTAGCGAAAGAAACTATTAGCATTATCTAACCTCATATATGTACTTTGTATTGCGATTAAAGGTATTACCTACATAATTTTAAAAACCTTAACTGCAACTGTCAAAATATATTTATGCATAAATAAGCTCCTATTTTAGAACATTGAGCTCTGGCGTTATGAAATTTGCATTCGATTTTAATGTCTGAAGTAAATTTCAATTACTCAAAACTTGTAAATTTTATGTATATTTAAATGTTTCTCAAATTATTAACACACACTAAGATGTGAGCTAACTCAAGATTAAAATATAATATATGTTTAAACCCGTTTCAATCCTGTTCAGCCCGCAGTGTAACTTTCAATAATAATAGAACAATTAAGTAATACAATTACACGTTGCTGTGAAACACTTATCAATAATTTGTTCGCACAAATAAAATACTTTAACAACAAAATAATTATCTTAGCACTGGGGCGAAGTCAGATAGTACCTACTTCTAGTCATTTGTATTAGTTTATTTATACACTCGAGCGATTGCGTCAACGCGTTAAGCTATCGTGATTTTTTGCGCTCGGTTTGGAAAGGTCCCACCCACACATAAAAAATCATACCTCCAAATTTGAACATGGAGACATATAGGCGCTATGTAGCCAATGAAAATCGTTAACTTTATAAACGAGTGATTTATAAGTGTTAGTTACTTTAAAATTACCGAAAGTGCCACTTATTCCTGGTGTACATTAAATATTTTCTATATCTGTATGTTTTGTACGGCCCACTTGATAATCATAGATACAAATTTTAAGATCATTTCGATATTATTTATATTTTTGATACTGACAATATTCATAGTGGAATTCCATTACAATACTTTTTTAAAATTTTTATCCACCTTTTTTAACCATAACAATCACGGCCATAATTATTCCGTCCTTTTTACTAAGAATGCCAATGTTCCTAAATCAATAATAAAAAATTCTAGAAAAAAATATGTGTTAAACTCGACCGAAAACAGATAGTAGAAAAATTATTTGCAAGGTAAAAAAACCGAAATCTCTAACAATAAAACAAATTGCGATAAAATAAAGTTCACATTTTTAAAGGGCGAGTATTGGTCACTTATTCAATATTGTAATTCTGAATATCTGTGTACGGAGCTTTCAAAATCAGTACCACCATTACTTATTCGCCAAGGGAGAAAGCTTTTGCGAATACATAAATGTCACACCAGTCGGATTTGTGGAGAATTGATGATGGAACTAGGGACGCTTTAGGCTAAAACAAATATGGAAAAAATATCTGCCCTTTTTCAGGATTTACATTGTTTTGGTATCGCTCTTTATATCCAAATTGCTTTAGCTTTATGAGAAACGTGCCGGAGATGAAATATTATATTTATTCATTTATTTTATATCATAGTTATTATGATATTAACACAGACCCTTAAAAAATCACGGGATAGTAATCACGGGAGCTTATGACTCTGCGGTACAAAAACGACTTTGAAGAAGATATAATAGTAGTCATTAGTCATGTTTCAAGTCATATGATTAATTACTATTTGGCCAGATTGGGACAGACTGGTTGAGGGAGACCTTTTGTACTCCAGATGGACTCTCTCAACTCATCACCTTGCTGCATGGATGGATGTATGCGTCCGTCACTCCTGGACACACTGACCACTGGATTCCTAACAACCCCTCTTACCCCTTTCTTTCTCAGACCTTCCTCCCCTTCCTTTCCCTAAAGCATCCCCCCTCAACACAGGAGGCCCTGTGTGAAGCTAATGTAAAAAAAAACTATATGCATGAGCATAGAAATAAATAAACTCAGTGGTAGAGTGGCTAAAGATCGAGTTGTGGGTTTGAATTCCTGCGAGGGCAAATGGAAATGAATAACTGATTTTTTTACCCACGGTATACAAAGAAATCTAAAAAAATAAATAATAAATTTATATATTTGCACTTCGTCCCTGAAAAGGTAATTAATAACCGAAAAATTAATTGAAATGACTTTAGACAAGTTCTAATATCAGATCTGAACAGGTTCAAAGTCCATTTTTCGGAGTTCAGATATTTTATTTTTTCCATGAAAATCAATATTGTAATCAGACAATGACAATATGTTATATTTATAAATAACACATGAAATCACTTTACATTTTTTTTAATCAAACGATGGAAATAATATTTTAAACATTCTTTATTTACTGTTTAATGGATACCGATGAGAAACAAATTGGTTTGGGTACTAGAAATAATACATTTTATTGACCAACGAGGTGGCACAGCGAGGTCAAAGTAAATCGATTTTTCGTAAGTTAGTGCCAAGTCAATGAGAGTGGTTATTTTTGAAATACCTAAGTGCGTATTTATTTTAATGTATACAGTCACAGTTAATCTCACAGAAGCTAGCAATATTAAGTAGAAACGCACTGTGGAAGTAATTATGTGAAAACGTGGTCGCCGAGAAATTGAATAATAGGTAGGTATTTTATCAAACTGTTGCTGTCACTGTCTTTGATATCCCCCAGAATAATGAGCAAAAGGAACAACTGCAGCTCAGGTCGATAATACATAAATAAATTCGTCAAAACCAAGGTTTTGTATTCCCCATTTTTCTCCACAAAAACTGTACATATTTTTATGATTTTTCTACCAACTGTATTAGAAGAAAATATTCTCTGTTTGTACGTTTTACTTTTTTATTTAATACATTGTGAAGTTTAATACATTGTATACTTAACGTCTTGATGGCATTCAAACCAGTTTCGCTTTATTTAAAAAAGGTCTCCGGGGGTAAAGTGCATTAAAGTCGGGAGGTGATTCTACACGATAGTGTAAGTAAAAAAGATAAATAACTTTTTTCGAAATTCTAACTTTTAGGCGTACTTTTTTGGTAAAAAGGTAAAATTAGTACGGCGTGTGCGGCCCGCACTATTAAGTATTAACCGCTGTTACGATAAGGCGTCAATCAAAACCAACGTTGCCACAATGAGCACGGCTGACTTACAGCAAATTTATCGGGTAAGTTTGTACCTTACACTAAGGATTTTTAATAGGTACATATTTTAGTATGGGAAAAAAAACTTTTTTACTCCTACCATCATGTAGGATCACCACCTGAAGCTAATGCACTTTAATCTGTTTATGTCAAATCAGGTAATTTTAACGATTTTTGGAGCGTCCTAACTCCTGTAAGATGAAACTTATCAAAAAAACAAAACATGCCGAGATGCTAGTGGTTGACCTTTATATCATTTAAAAAAATATTTTCAATTGTGTCAAAATCCAGAGAGGAAATTGGGGAACACGTTTGAATGGAAAAACCGACGAAATTTCCTCTTAAAACATAGTGGTAGATAATCTCGGTTGAGATGCCACTATTCAGCTTCCAAAACTTGCTTGAAATGGCTTAAGCAGCATTTTGTGACTAGGTACGAATATTTAGGTACTTCCTAACCTTACACTTTTCTTTACCTTCTCCTCCTCACTTCCTTCAGCTTCCCAAAACCCCCTAACTATGAATTAATTATTAAACACATAGGTAAATGGATGTTTCAAAGCTTCATAGATCGTGACGGAAATAACATTGTTGCAACGTTGCGTTCACCTAGATAGATCAGATACATTTTGTTGTACAAATTTAATGCTTCAAAAAGGATAAGGATAAAAACGTTTTTCAACTGAAAAGCATCACAGAAAATACTAATTTCGGTTGTTTCTGCCTGTAACTCTGAATCAATGAACCCTAGAATCGGATTTGCTTTGAATTTAAGTGTCATTTTAAAAATTGTAACTCAATGTAATATAGCGATAAATTAATATAGTATACCTACCTATTAATATATTATTTTTGACAGAACAATATTTTTTAATCTATTTTCAAAATTGGAACTGATTTGTCGAGAATTCAGACTAACCAGTGATTTCTCACGGGTCTGCGCTGGAATCAGCGTAAAATAGATATAAGTGCGATTTCACAGTTAGAGTTTTTTGTCATTTTTTTAACTACCATACTAGGCTAATTGCCCGTGTTGTGGTAGTCAATTATATTAGTATTGTATTATACTTTTAAGATTTGAGCTTTATATGAAGGTTAGCTTTATTATAAAAGCTTTTGAACCAACAAATTTTCGACGATAAGCAGAATTCAAAGGCTTATTTAGCAGTGGCCAAATATCCCCGGATTCTGTGCTCCTCCATCCGAAGTACCGAAACATCCCCGTAAAGGAATTTTCGATTAACACAATATGCCGGGAACAAATAAACGAATGTCCGTGCAAATATTGAACCAATCGCTTTCCACTATCTACAAATGAAATAACAACGAACATACCCATCTGTCTGTCTGTCGATAAAGTTAAAAGTGGGTGATGGATGGCGTTTGCGTATATAATCGAATAATAAAATTAAATAATATAAAATTGACAATATTAGCTGAAAAGGAAAAGTAAGTGTGTATTACTATTTGAAAGGGAAATATCTTGTAATAAGAAATAAAGGTATGCGTTTTCATAAAGAATCAAAAACGGTTTTCGGTGTGGAATGGAATTTTCTCTGAATTTAGGCGTTTAATTTGAACTCATTGTGTGAAGAATTCAGATAAGCGATAAAATACCTACCGACAATATTATATATAACAGAAGTTATTTTTTAAAATAAAACAATAACTTTGTATACACCACTTTTTTTATTTATAATTTTTTTTTTCTATATTTTTTTAGAAGTTATTTTAATTGTTATTTTGAAAATTGAAACTGATTTGTCAAGAATTTAGACCATCTCGTGATTATTCACGGGTCTGAGCTAGTTATGATAATGATAATAAAACACAGGAAATTTTAAAATCTCAAAATTTGAACAATTAATTTATAAGTAATTTTTCAAGTTCTGGGAAAGTTCTATTCAAGGTCTGTTATTATTCAGTTATTTGAAACAGCTGGCCAATAATGATAAAATTACAGAACTTGAAATTTGATGAATCTTTCAAATTCTGTGAAACGACTTTTACATTTAAGATTTTACTGCGATATTGGAATGGTGGAATAATAATCCATGATGATGACAGGTGATAATGAAAAGACACCGGACAACCTTGCTCTTTCGTGCCGTGTCTCTCATAAAAGACACGCTCTCAACAGAAAGATATGTTGGTATGTACTAATCAAAGTACTACATGTAATATTTAGCATATATATCTGAATTTGAGAATAGACGACTCCATGGGAAGGGATAACTTACTTGACGCTGGACTTAAGGAACCCAGGTTCTTTGCATAGGATGCAAACATTCTGTGAGTGCCTTTGTAATGTAGTAAAATTTATATAAAAACATCTTTTAAATCACTAATAATCTTATTTTAAATCACTTAATATTATCCTCGGGTAAGATTCAATATCAAGCAAAACTGGGTCGGCACACAAAATGTGAAAAAAAAGGTAAAACACCGATTCTTCAGCCAGATTCAACAAGGATTTCAATAGATTCAACAAGGGACGAAAGACTAAAGCCAAAAGTTCACTCTACATATAAACGAGCCTTTCTCAAAAGTTTGACAATAGTGCTGTGAACGGATGTTTATTGAAATTCATGGTCAAGAACTTTTTACTTTAGCAATAATACTCGTACATATTCAACTATCCATACTGAAGTAAGAGTAAGTCAGTAGGTGTCTTGAGTATTTATTTCGATCTTTTTTTGATTGTTTTTACATTAGCTTCTATTAGGCCTCAGGTATTACAATTTTCTTCTGGGCCTAGGTCATCTTTGGCGATGCCGTGTGAAAAAAAAGGAGAGGGAGTTCTGGAAAGTAAATAGGCATGTACAATGGGTAGAAATTTTGGGGTCAATGTGTTCAGGAGTAACGGACGTATGATTCCATTTCTTCCTGGGTTGAGAGAGTCCGGCTGCAGAGGTCAAAAGGTCTCCCTCTACTATATCTCTGGGTGGGCAAACCCAGACAAACCTCACACCCCGTGAACCCGGGCACCCCTTCTAAGTCACCAAACGTAGTGAATCTCTTGGGGTGACCTATTGCAGGGGTGCTGGTTATCCAATAAATGGTTCAAGGAGCGACTGTACCCATACCCGCCTCCTAAATTGAGATCTATCAGGCTGCTATCCGAGCAACTTAATTAAATTGCTAACGACCACTCCGTTTTTACTACCAGCTCCTTAGAGCAAGCTCCGTGATGTTGAATACAGATATAATTTTAAAAAATAGAGAAAGTTGAGCCCCATATTTAATAATCAGCAAAATTCAAATTCACTTTCTCCGTATCACCGCTAACCCAAATATTATCTTTTAATGTGAACTCCCGCAACACGTGAACTATCAATATTCACACTGTGTATCCACAAAGCGCAAAACGTGCGATTGTACGAGTATCACTGCGGCTTTACGCACTCCAACTTAAACCGCTTGCGACCGCTGTGCCAAATGGGGGGCGTCCTTTCTGCAAACAGGGACAGCACTTTGCTTGTTGCCAAATGTTTGTCCAGAACGGCTTTACAAATAGGACAGGAAATAAGGTGAAGCAATTTCAAGCAGGATTTAATACGTAGGCATACAGATTTATATCGTTGCTTCTTATGGGTAGCATAAGAAGCAACGATCTAGGCACAATTTAGGTACAGTGTACACAATTACATTCTTATTTTATTAGCTTTAGCTAGGTCATGCCATTTATTATAAAATTATTTACTAGAAAGCAATGCACCAATGATAGTGGCAATTCGGTGAAAGGTTTAATTGGTTTTGTAAAAATCTATGCTATTATAAGTAGTAATTGTTTTTGTGTTTAATTCGTATTACTCTATTTATTTTTATAAAAATTTAACAGTTGTCTACTAAAAAACTTAATACTTGCAGAACTTAAGAATAACATAATCAAATTAAACTTAAATTAAATATTTAAAAAAAAAACTTAACTTTTGAAGTTGACGTTTAAATATATCACACATAAAAAAAAACTTAGATTATATTATTTTCTGTACAGCAAGGAATTAAATCACCTAGAAATATTAAAGATTCTTTATGTTAGTTTTCTGAATAGGACCCAATCATAGCGTTTGTTTTAACCAAGCATTTTTAAGAGTTTTTTTATGAATTTGAAAATATATATTTAGTTCTGTAAAAATGGAAATGTAAAAATGAAAAATCTCCTACATTAACTTTTTTTTAGGATAAACTCTTATGGCGTAATGTGAATAATAATGTTTTTCATGCAATGACCGGAAAATATTAATAAAAAGCTTTATATATAAAAGTTTAATTAAATATCCTCCAGGATTAATTAATATAAGTTATGTTTTCGCCCATAAGAACACCGTCTTTTTAATTATTCTACTGACTTTTAAATAATTTATCTACGACGACAATCGATTCAATTCACAATCTTTCATTTACCTACCTAATCCTTATAATAAAAAGGGAACATAACATGTAGAAATCGCTCCCTATATTTTTTTGTGCATTATTTACCATTTAAAATCTAATAACCCAAAATCGACTTTAAAAATACCGTTATTAATAAGTTGGTGTGGATATCAGACCAATTGGGAGGCTGGAATGGGTACCGCCGCCCCGGAAACCATTTATTGGATAACCAACACCTCTGCCATAGGTCACCCCAAGTGGTTCGCTACGTTTGGTGACTTAGTCGGGGTGCCCGGGTTCATGGGGTAAGGTTTATCTAGGTCTTGGCGGCGGATGATCTAGACACTCTGAACCCCAGATTCCTGCCCAACCCTCATACCTTGTTCCTTCCCAGAACTTCCTCTCCTTCCTTTCCTTAAAAATACCCTCCACACAGCATCCCCAAAGATGACATAGGCCCTGAGGGAAATTATTTTCCACAGGGCCTCCTGTGTGGACCTAATGTAAAAAAAAAAAAATTACTTACAGTGTCGATTTTTTGTGCTTTTACGCTGGTATACACTGGTATAAAGATAATTAAGTACTTTTATCCTTGCATTTGAATGAAAATATATTTTATATTTATATTTAATATAGTTATATTTATATGTTGTATATAATAATATAGTTATACATTATATGGTTATATAATAAAGTTATATTTTGTTTAAATAGGTATACCTTATTTTCTCAAAACCGACTGCATACTGTATATAAGTATGCAGGGGGGCCAACTGTCGGGGGAACAACTGTCAAGGAACCGATCCAGTTTATAATCCATTGTAGAAGATCGTCCCGCTCTTTCACAGATTAGAACGTAGATAGGCAACAAGAATTGTGCACGGTGGCATAATAAATGTAATTCCTATAATATGAATATCATTATATTAATTATCCCCAGTAATTATAGTGAGCCGTTAATGTATCAGTTCACAAATATGACAAATACGAAATAATTTTTATTTTATTATAATCAACGGTTATTAAGTACTCGCAAATAAATCTGATTTGTTGAAAAATTATCACCAGGAATACATAATTTTAACTGTGAGTTCGATTATACCAAACATAATGGTCATACATTATTCATGCTATGAAAATGGTTTATCAATTACTACTCGTATTTCCCGAGGCAATGTTAATTAATATTTTAATAGATCAACTCTGCAGCTTTTATCGAACAGTGCTAATTAAATGTTTTATTTACGACAGCTCAAAGCTCGCAAAATAAAAATGCAACCGGCTTTGTCGCAACTTTTATGAGCTTATTTAATAAAATGTAGCCTGAACCTCACAATAGGGCAAACAAAAAATTATCTTTAATCCAAAGGGTAATTTCCGTAGTAAAAGCACTAGCCTTGCACTCGGCTTGGTCGGTTTTTTGTTCCCAGTTGATAAATATTCTTTTAAGGGCTTGTTGGTGCATTTTTTTGTAAGCACTTACAATTTTATGTCTTTCTTTCTCTAAACAACCTGTAGGTACTTGGCGTTGTTTTCATTTTGAAACTTTAAAGGACCATAGCAACCAGAGAGTATCTTCCACTCTGATACAAATGGAAACGACATTGCCAGGTAAGAATCTCTTTTCTCAAAATTTACAGCAGAACTTTTGGTAAAAGTATTATTTAATTTTGTAATTGTAAAATACCGTAATTCGGAATCGAAACGTTGATAGAAATTGTTTTGACTGCGTTTAGTTACATAAGCTAGCTTCCTTCCTGCCATGCCATGCTAAACAGGCACCGGACAATTGGTATCTACGCTTGCATGGTATTAAAACTATATGATCTATATATTTATTATACAAAGAAGAGTGTCTATTTATTACACATTGCGGGTGGCCGTCGTTTTTTTATACGTAACTACAGTTTTATTTCGAGATTGATGAATTTCTTCCCCACTTGACCTAACAAGAATAAGGTCACCCCTGTATACGCGATGTCTAAAAACCACCCCACCCCAAAACATATTTTTTTATAATTCTTAATGAAATTTTGTACATATGATGTTAAAAATAAAAGAAAAATAATTACTGTCTACATCCGATTTCGAAAAACTCTTCTTAAAGCCCGGACAACGCCGGCGACTTTAACTAGCACATTATACAGCTAGAATGTTCCGTTTAGTCTGGTCTAGCGGAACAGACTCAGTTTGCATTTTTCTATCTAGATTGGATATCTTTAAGGCTATTTTCAGACTGCGGAATACAGCCTGTAACAAATCAATGAAATTGCTCGTACTAAAAACGTAACATCCGAAACCATGAAGTGTATTTTAGACCCCGAAAAATGAACCGACAAACACGATATGAACCCACTCAAGTAATTCAACCTTTTACCAATATATGTGTATATTTACAGTCAATGTTTAATTAAAAGGGTATTACCAGAGAATATCGGAAATTATTCATTTTTAAATCAAATTCTAGACATGTTGACTGTTTTACAAAAAAAAAAATTGATTTGGAAAGATTGTTTTTCCTGGTAAACGCATTTCTTAAATTTAGAAAAACTAAGTTTATTTTTAATATATTAGGGTTATACCGTTGGTCGTTAGCAGGTTTGTTAAATTTTCAAACGAGATATTGTATCATACAACACAAATTTCAAATCATATAATCAAAATAATAATAAAAATAATCATATATAGCAAAATAAATCAATACATAATCTAGTAAACACATTTTTCAGAATTTTAATTTTAGTTCAATTAAAATCATTAAAAAATAAATCCGAGAACGTGTTTTGTGACAAAAATACCACAGTTTTTTCTATTTATTTAAGATCTTACAAACTAAAATATTTCAGATTTTTTTTTACACACTTATTTTGTTTGGACATTATTGAAAAATCATAAATACTTACAAGACGTACACGATATTTAATAATTTATCATCGTGCGTTTTGAGCACTTTTATTGCTTACTTGAATGTAAATATATATTAAAGCAAGTTTTGAATTAAATAAATCGATATAAAATTTTTAATTCCATCCATAACCTTCTTAAAGAATGACACGTTTTTTTAAGAGATTAAAAACATCGAATGTTTTAGGAAAAATATGTAATTCAACAACAATAGAATACCCAATTTAAAACTTAGGAAAGGTAAGTATTTATTTTGTATTCTTTCAAAAGCTTGTACAATGTACATGAATATACATTGAAATGAATATGAAATAACATTGAAAGAATCGAAAGAATTCAAAAAAAATTTTTTAAACACATAAATTATAAAAAAAAAATAAACTTCTCAAATTACACCGAATCTATTAATTACCATAACTTCGACTCCCTTCATACACGACGTTTAATTTTTGACCAAATCTTATTATTTAAAATTCTTAATAATGGCCTGGACTCGCCAGAACTAACCAACTTAATAAATATTCATATTCCGACAAGATCAACACGGCAATCCCATTTGTTTCATTTGCCTACACATAGAACTAACTTTAGAAAAAATTCACCAATTCCCCGTATATGTGCACAATATAACACAAAATTTCAAAATATTGACATATTTAACAATACACTTCACAAATATCGATTAGAAGTAACACGTACGATCGAAAATTAATACAAGAGTGTGGAATGTATTCGGAGCATCTCCTATCCTCATCCTATATTCCTCTTCCTCTCCTTCTCACCAAAACTAATTTATATGTAATAAAACTCCATCTCCATTCAACTTTAACATAGGAGACTTTTTTTGGCTTGACTTCATTTAACAATGTATATATTTATCTTTATATTTTATGTATAAGCTGTCTGTCTCTTACCAATAAATAAATAAATAAATATTATAATGTGGATTACATTACACGCTACAAGCTACAACATTCACTGTATCAACGTCACGATGTACTTACTAACGTTAAGAAATATGAAGGCACCTAGCGCCATCTGCCGGAAACGGCATACGATGAAATATGAACCCTATTTTGTCATATTATTTTCCTCAGTTTGTTCCGGAGTGCTGTAGAACTAAATATTTATGGAACGCTAAAAGTGATTCTGTAGATAAAACCTGAATTACCTGTACGTTAGATACCTTCATTGTTTTTTGTTGACTAAGAAGATCAAAAATCATAGATTATTTGTATATAAGATATTAAGGTGATACACTACTAAGTAATGCAAAACCTTGTGATTTTGTTTTGAAATTTGATAGCTTAGAAATATTTTAGTCTTAAGTTAAAATCTTAGGTTAAAGTCTTAAATTAAACTCCTATGTTAAAGTCTTAAGTTAAAGTCTTAACTTAAAGTTTTAAGTTAAAGTCTTAATTTAAATTCTTAAGTTAATGTCTTAAGTAAAAGTCTTAAGTTAAAGTCTTAAGTTAAAGTCTTAAGTTAAAGTCTTAAGTTAAAGTCTTAATTTAAAGTCTTATGTTAAAGTCTTAAGTTAAAGTCTTAAGTTAAAGTCTTAAGTTAAAGTCTTAAGTTGAAGTCTTAAGTTGAAGTCTTAAGTTGAAGTCTTAAGTTAAAGTCTTAAGTTAAAGTCTTAAGTTAAAGTCTTAAGTTAAAGTCTTAAGTTAAAGTCTTAAGTTGAAGTCTTAAGTTGAAGTCTTAAGTTGAAGTCTTAAGTTAAAGTCTTAAGTTAAAGTCTTAAGTTAAAGTCTTAAGTTGAAGTCTTAAGTTGAAGTCTTAAGTTAAAGTCTTAAGTTAAAGTTTTAAGTTAAAGTCTTAAGTTAAAGTCTTAAGTTGAAGTCTTAAGTTGAAGTCTTAAGTTAAAGTCTTAAGTTAAAGTCTTAAGTTAAAGTCTTAAGTTAAAGTCTTAAGTTGAAGTCTTAAGTTGAAGTCTTAAGTTAAAGTCTTAAGTTAAAGTTTTAAGTTAAAGTCTTAAGTTAAAGTCTTAAGTTAAAGTCTTAAGTTAACAACAAAGTTTCTAATAGATTTTCTAGTATCTGCACATGTTTTCCATGTTCGCTTTGCGATGCAGAAATTGAAACGAGCTCTTCTTGAATAATTTGTTGCAATAAAATTCTGCAAATACAGATGTTCGCTTGTAAATAAATAACAATAAGCAATTTTCGTTGTTTGTTTTTGGGGTGTTATGCCGTGTTGCGCTACCTCCTTCTTTGGCCGACGTTTCGGACTATAGATACTAGCGCTGCAGTGTCCATCATCAGAGCAGATCCGGCAGATCCGACGATGTGCCGGATCTGCCCTGATGATGGACACTGCAACGCTGTCCGAAACGTCGGTTAAAGAAGGAGGTAGCGCAACACGGCATAACACCCCAAAAACAAACAACGAAAATGCTTTTGGCCGTGAAAATCTAAAAACGAACAATAAGCAAATACAATAATATACTTGTAAGTACAATAATATACTTGTAAGTACAATAAGTCAATATGAATGTCAGTTTGTTTGTTCGATATCCGGAACAAAGCTAAGAATAGTTGTCGTCAGACGTCATAAGAAAACGTTACCACACGTAGTCATTGCCAATACGAGATAATGTATTGTCGACAATCGATTACACGTTAGGATTGCCGTTAAACGGCGAGGATTGCCGCTAAAAAGTAGCTAGCGATTGTCGTTACACTGGAGTGGAAGGTAACGGATTGTGCCGTTACACGTTACACAATGAGAGAATGCCATTTCACGGAGAAATGACATCGTTACAATTGAAATAAAGGAAATGGATTGCACCTTAAGTGCTTAGATTTTCAAAATAAAGGTATTTGAGCATTATTGTAAATTGAATCACAAATCACTTTAGCTAAGTAAGAAAGTCTGCTACCGAAGGAAATTTTGTTGTGTATATAATATGTGTATGATGTGTACAAAAATAAATTAGTAGATCTATTTTACAATAAAACAAAGGTCACAAGAAATAACTAAAATATTCTCAATCTGAAATACCTTTTCCATTCCACAATTCCTTTGTGAAGGAAAGATTGTCAGATGTATATTGACAGTATTTTAATAAAACAGTTTTTTTAGCTTTGAACTCTAAGCTTGGAACTTTGGTCCTGGAGCTGGAGATTAAACTTTGAGCTTACGATTTGAGTTAAAGCTTTGAACTTCGAGCTTTGAAAATTAAACTTTAATCTTTATCCTGATTTGAATTGGAGCTTTGAGCATAAAGCTTTCAGTAAGTATCTTTGAGCTTCGAGCTTTGAGCAAGAAACTTTAAGCTTGAAACTTTGAGTTTGAAGCTTAGAGTAAGGTCTGGCATTATGATATTTGCACAGCCTTTTCAACTCAAAATTCATAGGTCGATGCAATTTTTGTTATCAAAATTAACATTAAAATTATGAGCTATGGTGTTTTACAATATCCATAAATAGGACCAGAAGCAATTGTATTTGTTAATACAGATTTTTCATTCCGACCATGGAGGATTCTGGGTGAAAGAGCATTTTTTTTTTTAATAATTCAATCCCAAATTAATTTTTCATGCGTAATGTATTCATTTTGTGTATTTCACTTTACAAGCAATTGTATTTGTTAACACAGATTTTTCATTCCAACCATGGAGGATGCTGGGTGAAAAAGCATTTTTTTTATTAATTGAATCCCAAATTCATTTTTCATGCGTAATGTATTCATTTTGTGTATTTCACTTCGATTCTCCAAGAATTATATTTACAACATCCGATAAATAAAGATTTTATTGTGGATATTTGAGATTAACTTTCAATGAGATAAGGACATATAAGAAAACATACGGTAGAGCTTAAAGCGAGTACCGTACACTTATATCGAACTGATCTATGACGTCAATTGTAAAGGCACAACTTTGTGCCAGATATATTTTGCGGGGTAAATTCATTCATGGATTATGTAAATTTGAAACGATAAAAGGGTATCTTTGCTTAGTCAAGGATCAAGACAGAAGGAAACTGTTTAGGCTCAGGATAAAAAATATATATTAAAAAATCACGCGAATTTTGGTATTCATTGGAAAAATACGTAACACATATTTTAAACTCACAGAACGTTAAATATCCTACATAATAAACGTACATTTTTTTATTAAGGTTTGGGATATTTATATTTTTTCTTGCTTTTGTCCGAGTATAGACATTTTTTTTTTATTTATTTATACTGCATAAATACAGGTGCTACTTTTACTGGGTAATACGATATATAAATATTAACACTCAAGAATGAACCTAAAAAGTATATATTATTAACCGCAGCAGAAAACAATCACGCTAGGTTATAATTTAAATTTTATCATTAGATTTTTTTTTTTAAAGAAAGACAAACATTCCCGGGTTACGAATAACCCAACAACATTTGAAAATCTCCTACTACCACCACACTAAGCGGAAGAGGAATCGAACACGGAACGCCTGGGTGGGACCCAAACGCGATGCCCACACAACCACTGACCGGTGTGAATTAACCTAGCACTAGTAGTTCTGTAAACAGCAAACCTCGCGACAAAAAAGTATTTTTCCAGTTTTCTCTGTATCATATCCAAAATTTCATCTTAAATTGTAAACTTAACTACCTGCCTACTTAATTATAAACCAAATACTTTATGTGACAGTTTCTCTTTAAAAAAAGTGCCTCCTGCTGACGAGGCAACTGAAAAAAAACCAGTTTGCAACTAAACTCGCTATCCTTTGTATGTCAATGTGATGGTCCGCACACTACACAACTTCTCAAAAACCCGTTGTCAATGGCAACGTCAGCAGTGACTCGAAACTCACCATGCTAGTTGCTACAATGACAGCTGATTGTTCTTCGTCTATGGTTAAACAAGCTGAGATAATTATTGAAATTGTAAAATTGAGTAGGAAGTTTGTTTGAAAACCATATCAACCAGGGAGTTTTAGTTTGGTTTCAGTTTCTTCAGAGTTACAAGATGTTAGGTGATAATAACGTTTATAATACATTTTTCTCATAAAATATGTATGTGTCGTTCTTTTTTTTCCATTATCAGTTAATTTAGATTGAAAAAGCGTAAGATGAGCCATTTTAAAAACTTTTTACGGTTGTTTTAAAATTTTTACTTTTTCAGAAATTATATGTTTATTTCTTACAATACTAGAGCATACTCTATCACCTTTCAAAAACAGTTTTTAGTTTTCGGAAACATTCAGAAATATTCCATTCATTTGGATTTATTGTAATGCGGAAATATTCTGACCTTCTGACAGAATATGCCCGAGACCAGATGGGTTAAACGTAAATGATGAAATTGAAATCAACATTACAGTTTTTAATTTTTTTCCTTTGAATATAAAAGTCTCGTTAAATGTGTGTTTCTCATTGCGGAAAATCACAATGGAAAGGGAGATTTTAGATCGGGAACAATCGCCTCGCATGGTTGCGAGCTGTAAGCACCGTAGTTCCTGTATCGAGCTTTGTTCCGGGAACTATTTTAGTAAAAAGAGCATTAGTTAGAAGCAGGCATCAGGTATTTTGATATTCCAATATGGCGGCTGTAACGCCAACGCTGCCAACCCTACATTGACGTAAAAAAATTCTTTGTAGTTTTAAAAAAAAAAATTATAGTGAGACTATGGCATCTCCAATTGTGGTATGTTATGAGACTGAAGGTAAGTGGGAAAGGGAAGGAGACGAGGAAGAGGAAGGTGGGGAAGTACCTGGCTATTCAGATCTAGTCACTAAACACGGCTAAAGCCATTTCAAGCAACGTTTCAATTCTTAATGGTGGTCTTACACCAAGGCGATACTAAGAGTATCTTCCACTCGTCTACCTCAGAACGTGCCGCAAATATACTATATATTATTTTTAATAATTAATTGTGAAATAACACAAATCAATTAAATAAAACTTATTTGCGCACGCCGGGTTTGAACCCGCGACCTTGGGAATGACAGTCCAACGCTCTACCGCTGGACTACGCCTTTATTCATTGGTTGGTATGAACATATGAACAATGAATATGGTACCAGAAACTTTATTTTAAAATGCTCAGAAATTGGTAATGTTACATTTTATTACAAATCATAATTTGTTTACATCACAAAACTTCTTCAGTATCTAACCTAACAATCAGTTTGCATTCAATATTAAATCTTTCTCTTTCAATTTAATCGTCAAAGTTAAGTTGAATGACAAATAGTGGTAAAATACTCCAGTTTTACAAACTCTGTGGATTATTTTTACTTTTTTATTTATTACATTTTTCTATACATACATTATTTATAAAATGTTTTGGCTGCCCAACTAGGAAGAATCCCTTTTTCGTTGTTTGTTTTTGGGGTGTTATGCCGTGTTGTGCTACCTCCTTCTTTAGCCGACGTTTCGGACAGCGTTGCAGTGTCCATCATCAGGGCAGATCCGTCGATGTGAATTTGTAGTGTTAAGTGTGTGCTTATTTAGTTGGAAGCGATACCGTGCCGTTAGCTTTATTTCAGAAGAAAGTGAACTACTTTGAAAGGGAAATTTGGTGAAAGCGCAGTATTTACGTTAGCCTGGGGCCCGTCCACGGAGAAATGTAACGAAATTTCCAAACGAAAGTAGTGTCATCTTCCATATGGTCCATGTCCATGTCTAAGTATACTTTAATAACATATAATAATTCAATACAAAAGTATAAAACCATTTGTTTATACCTTGATATTGGCTACATTCGCTTCAGATTGGTTTTTTCTATTTCTAGAATTCGCCACAAGATGACACTACTTTCGTTTGGAAATTTCGTTACATTTCTCCGTGGACGGGCCCAAGGCTAACGTAAATACTGCGCTTTCACCAAATTTCCCTTTCAAAGTAGTTCACTTTCTTCTGAAATAAAGCTAACGGCACGGTATCGCTTCCAACTAAATAAGCACACACTTAACACTACAAATTCACATCGACGGATCTGCCGGATCTGCCCTGATGATGGACACTGCAACGCTGTCCGAAACGTCGGCTAAAGAAGGAGGTAGCACAACACGGCATAACACCCCAAAAACAAACAACGAAAATGCTTTTGGCCGTGAGAATCTAAAAACGTAACAGGAAGAATCCCGTTTTAGGGCAGTCAAATTAGGATGATATATGGACCATATGGAACGTATCTTGTACAAAGAAAAATAAATGGAAGAAATGAAGAGAAGAGAAAGAATAAAAACAAAAAAGATAAAAAAAAGAATAAAAAAAAAAATTCTAATAAAAGAAAAATAAAAGTTTAAAATTTAAATACAAATATAATATAATATTATTTATTAACATTTAAATAAACCTTACCTAACCTAACCTAATCTATCTAACCTAACAAATAAGTTTGAACTCAATCGCCAAAGTAACGTTGATTGACAAAATATTAGATATTCTAATAACGGAGTATAGAGACGAAATATGGCAGTTTTTAAAACTCTGTGGAATATTATTTTTCAAAACTTTGTCCCACCGAGCAATCGCGATTGTGATTGAAATACACGTTTAGTGTCAAGACTTATCAAGTGATTTCTGAGCATTCGATTTGGAGCCGAAACATAATTAAATCATATTAATATAATATTATCAATCGAACTTCACGCAAAATCTAATGGACGCCATCAAATATTTAATATGATAAATTAATCCTTTGAAAACATAACACCTTCGAGTATATAATCCATTTTGTTGTCAAAACATCGCGGGTGTTTAAACCTCCCATTTCAAAATGTTAATTATTAATTTAGGAATATTAATTAATGGAATAGTGAAGGTTGAAGCATGCTCGCTACATTACCTACCAAGACATAGCCAAAAATAGCTTTATCGATCTGAACTAAGTCTTGAAATTATTTAACGATTTAAATATTGTGACAACATTAACACTCAATAATTAAATAGAAAAACATACAATATTTTGAAATCTGTTTTACCTCTCTAAAAATAGTACTAGATATTTTTTTTTTTTTTTTTTTTTTTTATTGGCAAAATTTTTTGATACATACATTTACAAGTAGATACATACATAATAACATAAATGAAAAGGTAACAAAAAAAATCCCACAAAGGCGAAGCCTGTGCGTGGGCATTATAATATGTGGGTATAAAACAGTGGTGGTTAAAATAAAAAGATTAAGAATTAAAAATGTAGTACATATATGTGCAGAGGTAATTGATGTTGCAGGAATTTCTGTGATTGTATTTTTATATTTAGATGTGGATATATATACATATATATACATATATATATATGTACACACATGTACATACACATATACACATGTATACATACTCATACATATATACACGTGTATACATACTCACATACATGTATACATACTCACACACATGTATACATACACATACACGCAATTTTATATATATATTTTTTTTAAATCTAACGATTCGGAAAGACATGGCATATTTTAGTTATTTAAAATGTAAACAGTACAAAATTATAGGAAAAAATTATTTACTTCCTTATTTTTTAACCAACTTTTAGTATATTTTTTATATAAGTTCAAGTTTTGGCATGTGTTGATGGAATTGGGTAAGGAATTGAACAATTTTGGGGCAATACAATTGATACGCTATAATCTTTTCCTCCTTCTTTTAAACAATAACGTGTAACAAAGATAGAATGTAGCTCTGAGCGACAGAACCACAGTTATGCCTTTTCTTGTTATCAGAATTTAAAACACTGAATACCTAGAAATAATGCCCTTTTAAGTGAATATATGTAAACTCTGTAAGCTGTTGATTTTATACAATCTAAGCATGGGAAGATTTTAACAACGGAAATCTGAAATAGATACACAAACATTATTGTAACAAATGAGTTAATTATTTGGCGATGTTTGTGTTTATTTTACCCCCAAGACGTGGAAAAACGAGCCTCCAAAAACAGGGTGCTTGCCAAGATAAAAATAAGGGTTTTACTCTCCGCCTAGGGCTTGGTTTACAGAGTAAAGCAGGAATAAATTTAAGGGATGTTAACATGAGCATAGATATTATATTATAAACATTGTCGACGTCATTGTGATATCACCCTTGTTTTCAAAGTAGTTGTAAGGCCTCAGAGGGCCATTCCGTCACGATTTAAAATCGCAGGAGGCGGCAGGGGGTGGTAGAAACGATGCAAAATGTTAACGTCCCATTGCATAACTAATATTTCTATAGATCACCCAAAAAAATAATGTTAATTAAGAGGGTATTACCAGAGAATTCCGGAAATTAGTCCTTTTTAAATCAAATTCTAGACGTATTGACTCTTTTTTACATAAAAAAAAATAGTTTAAAAGATTGTTATTTTATCTGGTAAACTCATTTTTTAAATTTTGAAAAACTAAGTTTATTTTTAATATACTAAGGTTATACCGTTGGTTGTTGGCAGGTTTCTTCAATTTTCAAACGATATTTTGTATTATACAACGCAAATTTCAAATCATACAATAATATAAATCAATACATGAGCTAACACATTTTTCAGAATTTTAATTTTAGTTCAATTAAAAACTAAAATATTTCAATTTTCTTTTTACACACTTATTTTGTTTATATATTATTCGAAAATCCTAAATACTTATGATCAAAAAATACTTACAAGAAGTACACGATATTTAATCATTTATCATCGTGCGTTTTGAGTATTTTTATTGCTTAATTGAATGTATGTATGTATTAAAGCAAGTTTTGAACGAAATAAATCGATATTATATTTTTAATTTAAAAAAATTGAGACGGGGAATAATCGATCTTTCTCATCGGAACCTCCATATACAGTTGCAAGCATTTTTAAACTTTTATTCTCAGCCGCTGGTCAATGGCTCTTAAAGGCTTGGTTTCATATTTTAATTAACATGTTTCGTTGGATGCATTGTTGGTATGTTTAAAAAACTAGGACTTATACTGGTTTCTGATTTGAATCGTAATAAAATTAAGGAAAACTAAAACAGCCTTACTAAAAAAAACACTCCGCGGCCGTTAAACGGTGTTTCTGTAGCACGTTGTGTAAAGTCTGTACATTTCGCTTTTCAAATTCTTACTAAACAAAATATATGGTTTTGATCTGACAACGTCGCCATTTTACCAGCCTTACTAATAAACTTTCTGAAAAATTTGTACAATGGTCAAACAACCATGTATGAAGAATCCTTACTAATTAAGAACTGACAAAAAATTGTTCATGGAAAGATATGTACATTGCTTACACGGCCAAGGAGGGTAGTTTATCTGTTGTATATATTTGTTCCATTTGTAATTTTCAACGAATTTCGAATTTTTTTTTTAATGTCCCATATATTTATTATTTTTTGAGATGTCGTAAAAATTAATACCATTTTAGAACCAAAATTTAATTACCTTTAAGATTTTCATATCTAAAATATACTTAAATGTTTAAAAACGGTAGTATTTTAAGATTCAAACATCAAGTCGAAAAAAAAAACTCACTTACCCCAAACACTTTCTATTAAAACATTGAAATATTTGGAAAAATTCAAAATTCAAAAAACACAGTCCTTTTATTTAATGATTTTAAAATAAATCTGTCACCTTACTTTTTACTCCTTCAAACAATAAAAAAATATTAAAAAATCTTGAAATTAGCTCTTCATTTCCAAAAATTTACAATAAAAAAACTCACGTTTGAATACGTTGCTTGCACATCTTTAGGCATTAATTTCTTTGATACGTTTACTAAAATATGTATTAGACATTTTAGTCACCAAAAAACATCACTTTCAAGAATTTATAATAAAATAAAGATCTTAAAATGCAAATTATTTCTGAACATAACCTATGAACCATTTTCTGACAGCTTAATTTTGAACACACGATTTTAGTGCCACTATTTGACTTAAACTAACGAAAAACAACACAAATTAATAGTAAATATATTGATTACATGAATATAAGTGCGAATTAGTCATAAATATTGATATCATTAACGAAAACATCATATTAATCACATACAAAATCGCGACCGACTAACTTCTGCATTCGCGGCTATTTTTTTCAGCGGTAAAGCAATGCGCAGGCGCATCAATCACACCACCTAGCGGATTATTATGAAAACTCCAATTTACAAGTAAAATTTCCAGCGTTGTCACATCTAAAGATCCACAAAAACACCGTTTAACGGCCGCGGAGTGCTTTTTTTTAGTAAGGCCTATAGTGTATAAATGGGTATGTACAAGAGATAAACTCTGTTTTTAACTTCTGAAGGTTATTCCCATCAATATAATATATCATTAAAAAAGAATAAGATAACAATAATAATCTTAATTAAAATATGAAAATGAACAAGACACAGAAAAATAATAAAACATGATGGTCGCAACTGGGATTTAGCATTATGTTTTATTTACTTCAACCAAACATAAGCACTGAAAGCAATTAATGTAAGTACTACCTAACCATCCCTCATACCCATTTCCTTCCCAGAACTCCCCTTTCTTCCTTTCCTTGAAAAGACCCTCCAAACAGCATCCCCAAACGTCCTGAAGAAATAATTCTCCTCAGGGCCTTCTGTTTGGGGTTAATTAGAGAAAAAACACTACACAAAAAAACACTATACAAGTAGTCGGTGGGACTATTGCATCATGATGGTAGGAAGTGGCGGAAACGAATAAGATTATATGAAAGATGGAATAACCCTGATGCATCCGACTAAAATATTGACAACAATTTTTTTTTATCACTCCGTGCGTGTTCATAACTGGTGACCTATAGACATGAAGATGTTACCGTTTTTTCCACAGAGGTCGTTAAATAGTCAAAAGGATAATTGAGAAAAAAATACTCCAACGAGATAATTTACAAAGAAACCTTATTTATTCAGTATCTTCAGGGTTATCCGTGGCTTGTTGAGCTTTTAGGCGGGCCTAACGGAGGGGGGTTGAAATGCACCCCATTTCGGGAAAGCGGGGGGGGGGGGTAATTTATAATGCAAGCCCCCCACCTCTCCCAAACCGCTCACCTCCCTATCCCGGGTCAGGTGGAGGGAATTCAAATTCCAGATCAAGGTCGGAAAGCCAGAATTATGTTTTCTACCTGGAATTACACCTACGCCAATTTTCAAACGGCGTCATAGGTTTATTAAATATGGATTCTAGCTACCTTATTATTGCAGATGAAAGCGTGTTCATTTTAAATGACTGTGGTTTTGTAAATTTTCATCCAATTTTCGCTGAAACGAATTTCCAACAAAAAAAATTCCATCAAATGCGTTTATATTTTCAAAGAAACTATTTGCGAGCAAACAATGACATGAATTTTAATTAAAATACGTTGGTTGTATATTTTTAAAATGTTGAATTTATGTCAAAATATGTTTCGTGATATGGCTTTTTTTACATTGCGAAGCTCAATGGTGCTTTTGTTGGATTAAATATGGACATGTTTTTTATGGCCACATAAATTTGCTGTTAGTCAAGTTATAATGATGTTGTGAATCACGTGTGTTTTCTTTCAAAATTTTATTTATTCTTTTGAAACCCTCTCAGAAGGAGAGATGAGGCCTCCGTTTCGGTTCATTCCCTTAGGCAAAAATTATCAACTTATGATTCTACGTTTTATTCTATATTATTAGATTCTAGGATTGTATTTGTCTTTTGTATTTTATTTGTACACGCCCTAATATGGCTTTTACATATGATAAAATTAAAAGTACATTTGATATAATCAGAGAAATAAAAACACATCTGCCCTGATGATGGACACTGTAACGTTGTCCGAAACGTTGGCTAAAGAAGGAGATAGCGTAACACGGCACAAAACCCCAAAAATAAATAACAAAAATACTTTTGGCCGTAAAAATCTAAAATCATACAAGAGAAATAAAAGATTAAATTATATATAACCCACGCAGAAGAAAAATATGTATCATGCTAACATTGATTATTATTATTGAGGTATGTTTTTATAGCCTGCTTGTAACGATATTCCTTGCAGTTGAACACATCTACTACATTACATGAGAAAGTTTTGCCGACTGTATTCGATCTAGGTACAAGCAAGTATCTAAATAGCTCTACTGATAGTGTTGTTGCAATTAAAAATATAGCAATTAAATAAGTTGCAAGTATAAGATTTTAACTTTAAAAGAACAGAGTAAAATATAGTATGCACATTCATATAAATTTCGAAAAATATTGAAAAATTATATTATTTCAAAGCTATCAAGATATATGTTTTTATAGGCTGATAGACATTTAGTACCTTGATGTTCATATAACATTTATTCCCTTTTCATTTCTGCCAATGTGGCCAACAAATTAGTTATGCAGTTTTTTTTAACTAGATCTGTTTTACATGTGTATACACATCAATGGGTCATTGCTAGGAATTTTGTACTTATAGAATTCTACATTTTTTTTTTTTTTTTTTTTTTATTCCAGAAAAAAGAAAATAACATTTTCACTTACTTAACTAGAATTTGCATAACATTATATTATCATACAACATATTATCATACAATATATTACAATACTATTCATTCACTTTCAATATTATTCATTTTCACTACATTGTTTTTTGTAAATAAAAATGAATAATTTTTTTTTAAATTTACAGACACTTTTTTCGTTTTTAATATCAACTGGAAGGCAATTATATAAATTGCCACCCTCATAACTGATAGATTGCTTACCGTAGTTAGTATGAATAGTGTTTAAATGTATGTTATCGTGTTGTCGTGTAAAATGTTTGTGTACTTGGGACGTTTTAATGAATTCTGTGTTTGTATGAATGAGTTTATTATTTATTTTGTATATAAGGAGACATATATTGTATTCGTATAGTTTTCTTAATGTTAACAGTTTGGTTTCCAAATATAGTTTTTTTGTGGATGTTTTGGATTCGTAGTGAAATAGTTTTTTGATTAGTTTATTTTGAATTATCTGTAATTCATTAATGTATGTTTCATACGCATTTCCCCAGATTTCAATTAAGTAATTTAAATGTGAGTGTACGAGACTATAATATAAACTTTTTTTAAATTTAATTGGTAATAGATAAGATAATCGGCTAAACACGTTGATTAAAGGTGTGATTTTATTTTTAACATCTTGGATATGGTTTTTAAAAGTTAGATGCTTATCGATGCACAGCCCAAGATATTTTTCCTTTATCAGGATTTGCAAATCATCCTTTTCAATTTTTAAGGGTACGTGAGGAGGAATTATCTTACGGGTTGAGCTTAAAAACATGTATCCTGTTTTTTTTATGTTCATTGTTAGGATATTTGATTGGAGCCAACTGCAATTTTTTTTCTAGGTCACTTTGTGCATTTTCTAGTAAGATGTTTAGGTCTTTACCCCAGTAGAATATTGCAGTGTCATCCGCATACAGAAAAATTTCACCATTTATGTCTAATTGCGAAATATCATTGATGTAAATTTATATTCCATTCATAACTCCATTTTGTTCAATGTACAATTCCACCAATTTACTGTCAAATGCTGTGAATACGATTCTACACATCTGTCTTACCATAGTCACCATTTTATCAAAAATTGACTTGATAGAATAGAAAACTTATTTTAAAGCTTCGTATAGAGTTTTTTGAGAGCTTTCGATTTCAGAGAGCGTTTAGCTTACATCTCCATGTTCCGGATGACTATCTAAGACAGTGTCATCTATATATTGTGTTATATCGCAGGCTCTAGGACAAACAAGCCATTGATCCTGCCTGTGGGAGGATGGTTATATTATTTCAGAATAGAATCGTTCAGGATATCGACCTGATCATATCACCCGTCAGGGGTTACAGATTCACGTAGCGAGGCGAGTTTATTTGGATATCCTTCAGATTTAAAAAAACATTTTATCTTTCTTGGCGCAACCTTTATTTATTTAATTATTAACGCCGTTTTTAGGGGCATTTACAAAAGAATGGTTAAAATTATACAGTATTTATTGTACATAACTGAACGGCCTCAGTAGCAACATTTTGTATTTGTTAGGTGATAAATGGAAGATTTATGTCATTGAAGAAGAAGATAAAGTAATAAACCAAAACAAAAATAAGAAAAGGTACAAGACACAGAAAAGTAAAACAGTAACAAACTCAATTGGAACTCAAACCCAGGATCTCTTGGCTTGTCTTGACAAGCGCCTTAACCAACTCTGCCATTGAGAACTCTTATTTTTGGTGACTGGATAATTTAACAATGTACAACTTCGTCACTCCCTTGAAAAATAAATAAAAGTTATGAAAAAAAAAACTTGGTTACTTAGGTTACGTTAAAGGCTATTTTTTAATCACTTTTAACCTTGGTGGGCCAGGTTAAAAAAAAAAAATTAAACGTCATTTCAAAATTTTTTTGTGTCGCATTTTATAAGTTTACAGTAAAAATTCTTTCAGATTTTGCTAGTTTATACAAGTGTTGTTACTAATAATATTATTTTGTAATAGAAACTCGTGAACAAATAATGCTTTAAAAAATATATATATTTCACCGGTGGCCCACCGGAGGGCAAACGGCCAATTAAAGGTGACTTTTCAATGGGGTTGACATGTCACTTTTAGGATACAATGACGAATTGTCATTGTACCCTAATTTTTAAGTCATTTTTGTTAATCTGATATTTTGACTACCGAATTAAAAATATTATCTAAGACCCTTTTTTCCCCCTACAGTCACCTTTTAAAAAGATAACAATGTTCGACGAACTGGTTTGTATTTTAGATAGTGCCTAGGATAAACACAGAAGTGATTTCATTTTCAGATTATATCGATAATAATAGTAGGGAAAAACCGTTTTTAAAGGATATTCGAAATTTGGTAATTTTATATTGTTTATATTACTACCGCACCAAAGTCCCAACTGCTCCAAACCATCTGGAGTCAGTGAGACTATGGCATTTTCAATTGGGGTACGCTGTGAGGCCGGTAGTGGAAATAGAAAGGAGACGAAGAAAAGGAATGGAGAAGTATCTGGCCATTCAGATCTAATCACCGACGTAAAAGCAAAGTTTCGTCCATTTTTATTTCTTTTAAAGTAAGAAATATATTGGTACAAATAAATAATAATAAAATAATGTTAACAACTTTCAATAAAAGTGTGAATATATGATGCCGAAAATAAAAAAAAGATAACGGTTGCAACCGCGACTCGATCCCAGAATATTTAGCATTCTTTCTGAGACTAACACATACAAGTACAGAGACCTAATTGAAATCTGCCATTTTTTCTTTTTGCTCATTTTTAAATTTTAGATTTACTAACATTATCTTAAATTATTATGTTATTCTTGTTTGAAGTAATAATACTCGTATAAACTAACCTGAATGGTTTGTAATGTTTTTGGTTAGATGGTTCCGAACACAGATGGTGTTTTAACAAGATATCCCTTTTAAAGAGGATAAACATTACATGGATCAAGGCCTTATTTTCAGTGTGCAAACTCACGTACAGGCTCTACCTTACTTTAAGTATTAAAGCACCTCACAAAACCATTACATCAATTCCCTCCATCCCAACAACACTCCAAAAGGTTCCAACTTAAATGCTACGCGAAAAAATAACAACCAGTTAATAATTCGGTATTTTTACTAATTCAACAATTTTCCTTACCAACCGTTTTACTTATTGTTTGCATATGGTCGCGCCTGTACATTTGATCTTCGCCATTCAAGTACATAAGTATTATACCCATTAAATTTAATACGCTACGAAAAAAAGTGTGCATTCATTTCCCACGAAAAGGGAAATGAATTGTAATATTTTGAGGCTTTTTACAAAATGCTTAGGGTTGGAAGTACAGTCCCGGGCAATGTACCGTATTCAACAAGTAAACAGATTGTCTGTATTGATCAAGTGGAGCGTATCGCTTCAACGTAGTCTACATCTATGGAATTGTAACGTCCATTTTGATAGGGACTGTTTTATATGATATACGTTGTGCATATTTTATTTTACGAAGTTTCTTCAGGAAACAATATGTAAAATTTGAATAAGAATCAATATGTGATAGACTCAAATTATTGCTAGAGATATGAATGGAAAAATGTTGAACAAAAATAAGACGTCTAGTGTAATTTACAATAGTTTATAGGATATTTAAAACTACATAGCTCATGATGTAAATAAAGGAGCTGAAGATATAGGATTATTATAAAAATTCTCAATAAAAAGCTCCGCATATTTAATTTCACTAGAGCTCATCATTTAGAACTGAATAGCGAGTTTTAGTGTGACATGAATACAGATTTAGCTAGAGCATAAAATAAACGATCTTTTCAAACTATTTTACACAGTAATTTGTATTTAATTCCAGTTAAAAACTGATTTGAATTAATCCTCATTTTTGACACATATAATATGGAACTTGTCTCTGAATATAATGTTTTTAAATTACAATATTATTTATTTATTTATTTTTTCATGTTCTCTATAAAACAGTTATACACCAATATATCATGGAGAAGATTATAAATTACAAAGTACACAAGGGCAGTTTTACTACTTAGTGACATGTGCTAAAAGATAGTTGCTGAACTGTCTGTAAGTGACATTGAAAATGTCGATGGTCAATGCAGAATCGTTAAGCAGTTGAGTCGCAACACGTAAATAAATCTCTGTTTATTGGCGCGTTCTGATAGGCAGAAGTCCTCACTTTCGGAGCATAAAAAAGTGCATGGGATAATGGAATTATTCCTATTAATATCGACTGCGGTTTGGTAAAATCCTTGAAGTCACAAAATAAAAACTTTAAAGAAGACGATTAAATCGATTATTAAGAAAATTGTAAAACTAATTAGAAGTTTATATAAAAGTGATTATCTATTTTTCAAAGTTGACGTAAAATATTGCAATTTTAATAATAATTATGAAACATTTAAGGGGTGATTAATTTCATAAATGTTTTTTTTCGATACGCTAAAAAAGTTTTTAGCATGAATTTAGTTCTTAATATTAAAATTGTCTAAATCAACAAAAAAATATTTTACTATTGTACTTCGAAGATTATTTACTTTACTTGAAATCACTGAAAAGTAGCATTCACAAAAATTATGGCTTGAAGGGTCGATAACACAGTCGATATTATAAAGTATTTTGGAAAATATTTTTAAATGATTTCTTATGTAAATGAGTAGGAACCTTTTTGAATATTCGAAGTATTCGTGTCTCATTTCTCAATAATGACTTTAAAAAAAACGACGCGATGATATTTTTAGATTCGCATCATTATTCTTGAATTCTATGTCAAAAGCCACCCTAACCGACGTGCCCCAACGTGGCCCTTATCTCCTTCCCTTTATCAATTAAATATTCTGGGGTTCCATAATGATATCCTTTTCCGCATAGAGAGAAAAAATATCCATTTTCCTGGATTTATGAAACTCCGAAGCAGTCAATTCTTAAACGTATTTTTTCATGATACTGTAGTTACTGTCTTTAGAGGCTAGACTTTGAACAACACGCGGAACACCCGCGTCTGTCATTCTGTCCCGCTCACAATAAGCTCACGCACACTTACGGTACATGCGAATGCGAAATGTGCGAATGAGACAACGCTCAAATTTACCTACAGAAATCGCTCGAAAAGGGGATTATGGAGAATACACTTTTCTAAACCGAAACTTTCACGAAATTGAAATTTAAAAAAATATATATTTTTTAAAAAGAAGAAGCTACGTCGGTAGCTTTTTATAATTTTATAATTCTTTATGAGAGTTGAGTTAGCAGCACTTTTTCATTAAATAATATTTTTTGATAAATGTAAATGTTTGACAGTGAATGTTTACGTTAATACGAAACGCATCGAAAATTCGAAAACATACCGACATAGTTTTCACCCTCTAAAAGGCAGTATAACAAAAATATATTCATTTTGTGCAATTTTTGATGTAGAAAAGTGTTTTTTCCCGGGCGTCTTTTTTGTATGGGCCGAAAAGCGAAGTCTATCATCTTAAGTTCTATCATTACATATTTTCCGTAAATGCCCACTTGTAAGTCAATATACGAATGAAACACAAATCCAGGGTTTAATTGCTAAATGAGATCGAATTTTTTTCTGATATTTCTGTTTCACATTTTCGTTAGAGAGTTGTTAAAATTATCTTAAATGATTAGGCATTTGCCGTGTTTGGTACCAAATCTGAGTCAGGTACTTCCCGACCCTTTTCTTCCCCATCTTCTTCCCCTTTTCAATTCCCTTAGGCTCACAGCGTACCTTAATTGGGGATGCCATAGTCTCGACGGTTGGAAGCAGTTGAGACTCTTGTGGGGTATTCACATTCTAGTAAAGTATTTTTTCAATCATGCCAATAAAAGCAAACCCTAAGAAAACAATTCTATTAAATAACATTCTTTCCATTAAGTTCTTCCCTCGGGCCTTTCAGAATCGAAAGTCTCAGTGATAAAGAAAAGAAAAAAGATTTTTCAGAGATTTATTTACGTGTTGCTTTACAATAGCGGAAAGGAATAAATTGAGTCTTGAATATCTTTGACATAACTGCGTATCTACGCCACGTATCAAAATATGACATAATATAACATTTTCATTTTGGGCACAAATATTTTCAATTGAATAAACTGGTTCGTAAATTCTAAATAAATCTCTCTTTGCAATATATATTTAAAAAAATGTCTATATTTTTATATCACACAATTTTTTTCCCCTGAGGAATTTACCCAAACTTGAAAAGGTTACCAAATTAACTTGCAATATAAACAAAAAAATATTATTTCTTCAAACTTCGCAAAATCACGAAGAAACCACCGGTTTCGAAACATGTAGGTAATTGTGATTATATAATAGTGGTTGATACAAAGCTATTTGTTTAATTTAATTAAAAAAATTATTAATTTGCAGTTTTATTAATTTAAGTTAAATGGAATCGAATAAAGTTTTTCCCAGATACTATTTTTAATGTGAATTCTGCATAATAGTTCCCTTCTTTAACTTTTTATTGCTTTCTAGAAGGTGAAACCTATATCAGTATGTTTTTAAATTTTCGATGCGTTTCGTATAAACGTAAACATTTACTATCAAACATGTATAATTTGTCGGAAAATATTTATATATTTTTTTAAGTGAACACCACACATGAGTACAAGAGTCCCAAAAGCTCCCGCCTGGAGCCAGTGAGACTATGGCATCCCCAATTGAGGTATGTTGTGAGGCTGAAGGAAAAGGTTTAAGGAAAAAGTGCTGCTCACTCAATTCTCATAAAGAATTACAAAATTATAAAAACATACCGACATAGCTTCTTCTTTTCAGAATATATTTTTGTTTTTAAATTACAATTTTGTGAAAGTTAGGCCGTAGAAAAATATTTTCTCCCGAAACCCCTTTTCGAGCGATTTCTGTAGGTAAATATGAGAGTTGACTGCAGTTGTCCCACCCGCAAGTTTCGCATTTGCATGTATCGTAAGTGTGTTCGAGCTTATTTTGAGCGGGACAGAATGACAGACAATGAAATACCTAAACGTTCCCCGTGTGGTGCAAAGTCTAGCCTCTTAACTTATCTTGTCTTGGGGTATGTTGTGAGGTTGAAGATAGTGAGAAGGGGAAGGAGATGGAAGAGAGGAAGGTAAGAAAGTACCTGGCTTTTCAGATGTGGTCACCAAAGACGGTAAAAGCCATTTCAAGCAACTTTTCGATTTTTAATGGTGGTCTTATACCAGGGCGATACAGAGAGTATCTATCGGGATTGGAATCCGCGACCTCCGGATCGCTAGTCGAGAGCCTTCTCCTCGACCATGGAGGCGATTGCGACCGTCGTTCGATTTCGAACCACCTCTATCCCTTTTTCCCACACCTGGAAGCAGAATTTTAATACTTCTTGATGAAATTTTGCACACATGACGTTCAAAATAAGATGAAAATAATTTCTGTCTACATTTGATTTCGAAAAACACTGCATAAAGCCGGGTAACGCCAGGACTTCAACCAGTTTGAATACATAAAATATTTTTTAGAACAGTTTAGTGAAAACGCAAACTTCCATAGCAGTGTTGACACCAACGTGCTAGTTTTCCGGGTCGTTAACAAAGGTGCGAGTAAACGCGGCCTATTATTCCCCGTTCACACGTGCCGGGGAGTTCGTGGTGTATACACGTGCGGTCCACGCAGCCTCCCTCCATTCTTCCCACCCTTCACCCTTCTCCTCCCCACACATCTTAGACAACTTCATTCGCAAACTGCCGCCAAGTCGGGGGAAGTTTTCGTTTATCCCTTATAACGTGAAAAATGAGAATGAAAATTCGAAGATATTTCGACAGGTTTTTTTTTGCGGATTTTATGTTAATAATGGATAAGGAAAAATATTAACCCCTCAGTACTCGGTAATATTTTTTCAGAAGGTCAGAAAATTTTCACTCAATAAAATTCTAATAAAAGGAATTTTTCTGAATGTATCCGAAAACTAAAAATGTTATATCAAATTCTAATAAAAGGAATTTTTCTGAATGTATCCGAAAACTAAAAATGTTATCATTAGAATTAAACAGGTAGTTTTTGAAAAATAAAAAAAACCAATTTTTTTTTAAATAAATATTTTATTAGACCAATGTAATATAAACGTTATTGTTACCTCATTTTTTTGTTATTACGTAAAAAAATTAAATTATACAAAATTCACAATGTTACATTTTTATTTCAAATTGCGGTTCAAAACTTTGATTTCGTAGAGGTGCACATTTTAATTGTGTTTAACTTCTAGATTCGAATATAAAGCGTAGTGTTTTCTCTTTCTAGCACCGTTTAGATCATATTTCTCACCATGACAGTAAGTGAAATATAAAACCTACGTGACTCATTCCCAAAAGCGAAGAAATTAGCTTAGCCTGAGTGGTTAACTCGTAATAACATAGTTCATTAATTTAACAAAAAATTATGGAGGTCGGCGCATAAGTCGTTAGCACATTTTTCAACTGTGTAAGTGCCACAAAATTATCTTATTATTGATATTTTATTTATTTTGTCAATAGCTTCATTGATATATACCAACAATGAAAACCTTTAACATAACTTTAAAATTGTTGTCTTAAAATATGAAGTGTTATTTAAAAAAAAAAAACTATACTTTATAAACTGAAGCACTGATAACATCGTAAACTGAGATTAATTATATGATTTAATCCCAACGAAAGCTCGTACGCACGTCATCGATGATCGTCTTTTTCCTTCTCAAACGTCTTACATGATAACGAAAAAGACAGAAAATAGTGAACGAGGACGTCACGTACGACCTCTCGCTGGTAGTAATATATATGTCAAGGAAATGTTCCCTTTAATTTTGAATTGTCTACTGTCAATTATAATGTAAAAGTCAATGTTCATTAGTTTTATCAATGCATTATATTATTACTGCCCGCGACTTCGTCTGCGTAGGATTAGTACTTCGAGTAATTTATTTTCTTTTCCTAGGTCCAATCTACGTTTATACCAAAATTCTTAACCTATTTATTAAATTAGATATGAAATTAAACAATTTTTTTCACTTTGTTCCACTTGTTTATTTACACCAGAACCGGTTTCGTCCTACTACGGACATTTTCAGACTGGTAGTTGAAATTCTTATGCTGTGAAAAAAATTGTTTAATTTCATATCTAATACAATGGAATTCCACCATGAATTAACAGTTAAAAAACTAGACCTATTTATTAAAAATATTTATAATTCTTATTTCGATTCAAAGTATTAGGCGAGTACTTCAAATAAATTCACTAATTAAAATATTTTCTAAATTGGAATTTTGATTTAACAATCATTGTTTTGCAAAATGACATTCTCAAATTTTGACATTTTCTATTAAACAATAATTATTCTTTCCAATATATTGAAAATAAATAGTTAGCTTTATAAATTATAACCTATATGTTATTCTGAAGTATGAGCTATATTATTGTAAAGTTTCTTTAAAATCCATTCAGTAAATTTTGCGTGAAAGAGTAAGAAACATACATACATCCATAAAAACTTTCGCGTTTATAATATTAATAAGATAAATTTGTCAGTTGGTTTGTTAGAAATTATAAAAAGGTAATAGAAAGAATAAACATAAATGTCGTTTCTTCGTTAAGAAGCTTAGAAACACAAGTGTTTTATTTAATAGGGTTTAACCCAACATATTATAAAACGACATTTTTGGTAATATAACTAAAAATGGAGAAACTGCAATTTCAATTGGAAGTGTGGCAAATCACATATTTTGAGCATAATATCGATAGGCACAAGCAATAAAGTGTATATTTAATACCGGAATTGATACAATCAGCCAGCCATCATAAAGAAATTATGAAAACTGATGCTATTAGCAAGGTAAAAAATAGTTTAGTAAAAAGGTACGAGGTTAGAAGTATCTGGGTTAACCATGACAAAAGAACTGAAAAAAAACATATGTAGACGACCATGGAAACCTGCAGTTTGAAAACCAATACCTCGAGGAATTACACGAAAAAAGTTCCTCAGTATATAAAAAGAAGAAACAAGTACAATGGAAAGATTGATTGAAAAATTAATGGAAAATAAGCAACACAACTTTAAAGACATTGCTGAGAAGTTTGTTATTGAAAAATTCTGTAGTAAAAATAGAAATGCAAGCCAGTGGATTGAAATGTTTGAAAAATAATGTTTACGGTTTGATGTGACCACGGATGAGAAAAAAAATAAATTCTCAGATTGTTCATGTATAAAACTTGTGTAGATTGGTACAGTTCCATAATTATAAAACTAATAATGAAAGAGTGGTCAATATGGAAAAACAAATTCTGTGAAACATACACAAACAAAGGATGGAATCCAGTAACATATGCACTATTATTTAGATACACAGATGGTTCTATGTTAGATTATGCTTTGAGAAAAGAAAAACTTCTACTGGATATGAGAAGATCAATACTTTGACAGATCTTATTGTTTCTGGATTACCAGAATTCATACTTAACAAGATTGATAGAGAAGGATTACAAGATAGTGGTATTATTTTCAACGTATTGTCCCAAATAATTCCTTACAGAGAAAGTCAGCCGACAAGACATATAAATAATGTATGAAATAAATACATATGCACGAAGGAAGTTAATTGAAGATAATGGATACTAAATACCTCCTCAAAATGACGTAGAATACTCATTACCCATTCAGGAGGGTAGCTACCCTGTTGCCTCTACGCGCAGCCTCAGTTGAGACGCAGGCGTAGGTACTGCCTGATATGCAGCCTGCTTACCTTGATCTCTCTTCCCTTCCCATCCTTGTTTCATATTCTCACCCCCCTACTCTCACCCAACTTCCTTTGTACACGAATAATTAGATATTCAGAGTGGTCTTTGCATTTCTCTCGAAACGAATCATGATTCACTAAACAATTCCAGTAAAAGGCTTCAAAAACACCTAAAAACTTGTGCCAGGAAACAAAGAAAACAACATTTTACGTCAGATCTGAGATGGCAATAGGTCATATCTGATTGTGACACAGTTTTCCAGTAAGACAAAAAATCTTTTAAATTGGTTTAACAATATATTAAGAGTAGCTTATTAGAGTCCCAAAGGAGTGTCCCTTTTCTGTGTTTTTCAATGCAATTATGTTTTATTATTAGCTACAAAGTACATTTATTATTGTAACTTTCTAAATTTAATTGCTATATCAAAGAACTTGTGTGGAATTTTTGTGGAAAAACTTTTGTAAAAACCTAAAGTTAGGTCCCTGTTACCTATTTCTGCCAAAGTACATACACATAATGCTCGCACCAACTGCTGACGTAGATACATAGCTCTCAAATATACATAATATGAAGAAATCCTCTTTTCTCTACCTAGTATGTAGGCGATAGTTTTGATGTGTTATAAACTACCTCCCTTCATAAAATGTTTATTTTTTTAACAGATTTCTGTTCACCATTTTCTTATTGAAAGGATGAATGATGACGTCTTTTATAAAATAAACGTCTTTAGCACAAAAGAATTTTGCAACTTTTTTATTTAAACGTTCATACAGAAATAATAAGCAGCAGGCTTTGAGAATGTTGAAATGTGTGCTAAAAGATTCCAAGTATTTGGAGCTTCACCCAAGTATGCAGTATTTTCGAGGGAGACTCACAGGGGGATTTTGCGTACCATGAATGGTAGAGAAGTCTCCAAGATATCTATATCACAAAGCCTTAGGATTACATCTCTGGTTCTATCAGTCAGCCTTTCTTCCTCGACGACTGGCTATTAAAAGCCTTACAGACGGAAAACTGCTTTCCCAATAATAGCATATAACCTGTTGAACGCTCACATTAGAATTCCAGAAACTTCCTTTTATGTTCGTGATAAATTTACGAGAGGGCGGACATATTATTCCGAGACGAAGAACTGCAATACCATTATTAATGCCACTCGAAAAAAACGTGCTTTTGCAGAAATAATGCAGAAGTCAACCATCCAATAGGTGCGTTTTCCGCCTGAAAATTGCAAACCGTAAACGCAAATATTAAGTAATAAGTATGTATAAAGCATTAAAACATTGAGTTAAGATATAATTATATTATTGTAAGCTAATAAATGAGAGATTTTTTACAATCAAACTGATTGATCGGTTTAGCAAGATTTAAGTAATATTGTATAATTAAAAAAATAAATTAATAAACATATTTAAAAAAATATATATATGTAGGTAACAACGATAATTTTTCTTGTCGGTGAAATTTTCTGTAAAATAAGATGAGGGTCTGTGTTTATTTTATTTTATAACACACTTACATACACTTTACATACGCTTACATAACACATATAATAAAGAAGAACACAATAAATAATAAAAGAAGAGGAGACGGAGTGCTGGGCTATTGCACTTAAAGAAATATTTATTTCATTAAGCCTTAAAAATTATACTATATTATAAAATGGAAAACAGTTTTAGTTTTCTTCTTTATTCTATGGATATTTATAAATAGATATAAGGTTAAATAAAGGGTTAAGTTAGGCTTTTTTCAATTTTAACAATGGATTTTATTTTATTGTGTGCTTTTGTTGTAACATTTTTTTTTCATTGTATTATGTTTTCTTTATTGTTATAATTTTAAGGTATTTACGAGAAAAATAATGTTCTGTAAAATAACTGTGATACTTCCCAACTTATAAACTAGAATGTAAAAGCCCATAAAGCACCATATTTAATCAAAATTATCAACATGTTTCGAAACCAATGGATAAATGTTTATTTTTATCTTGAAGAAGAAACCATTGGTTTCGAAAAATGCTGAAAATATGGTTAAATAAGTTGGTTGGGCATTATAATATGTTTTTTTTGTTTGTTTGAAAAAATACTTAATATATATTTTATATTACATAAATGGTTGTTTGACAGTCTTTGTAAATAATAGACACTGATATAATGTACTGTAGTCATAGAAACTGTCGTCATGGAAACTGTTTATGTGAAAAAAACTCTCTCTCTCTCTCTCTCCATTTTGTGGTTCATGTCGCACATTTTGATTGTGATTTCTATGTCCGTCGTGTAATGTTGACTTCGGAACACTTCCAAACTAAATATATTATCAAGAATTGTGCTGATGATCTGAACGTGAATTGGAATCATTGGGGGGCCTCCCATACTCGCAGACAACGACATACACAGCTAGTGTTCCTGTTTTTCCATTGAAATCGCACAATCAGCCATTTTCTTGTAATGTATTATTGTTCGCGCAAATAAATTCATAATTATATTTTTGTCGGGTAATACGATCAGATAGATCTGGGACTATTTACACGCCCCAGACTCACATATTATAATACATAAGTGGTGTGTACAAAGTGATTTGTTTTGTATTTAATTATATAATATTTTATTAACAAATTTTGGTTCATGATTGCACTTTAGAGGTATTCGTCTACATGCATTGATAGGTTTAATGGAAACAAATATATTTTAAAATCCTGTATTGATAATTATCTTTGATATGCCATAATTATTTTTGTACATAATTTAATATCTTATAAAATAAATAAACAATTAAATTGCTTTAAAGCACAAGCTGAGAAATGGTATCAAACAAAAGGTACGTAATAAAACACACCCTTCCACGATTGAAGGTTTACTGGGGGTGGGTTTTTATGGTATAATAAAGGTATCTATTTTTACGGTTACTAACTTACAAAGGGTTTTGTACGATTGTTTTTATGGTCCGCTGTTGCGTGAGGAAGATTTTTCTGAGATAATTGAATACATTTTTTGTGAAGCTTTGGTTAATGAATATAAATTGGGTGTTTTATTTATATATATTTTCATGAACAGAATTCAAAATAAGGTCTAACTAACGCACAACACGCAATTTCGCCGGGTATATCTATCCGCGCTGGTTGTATTTTATAAATTTACTTATCTAAAGTGAATAGAAAACAAAGAATTCTGAATTAGTATACCTATACATATACTCGTTGTATACATACACCCTCCTTGCGTCGATTACACATTTTTACGGTTATTCAAGCCAGCTATTAAACTCAAGAACGAGTCGTAGAAACGACCCTTTCTCATATGACAAATGTCTACCGTGTACGTTAGGCGCGCGTTTGGCGTGTTTCCCGACTATGCACCGGTGCCGAGGGGATCAATGATGCTAGTTCCTCAATGCATATTTAGTTATTAACAAAAAGTTTTGCCTGTAAAGTAATTTTATCTTTCTGAAAGGCGAATTCTCACCGTGATTCTTCTGGGACGAAGTACAAATAAATCACCATTTTACAAAAAGCCAAATCGCCGGATAAAATTAATTTAAGATTCAAAATATTGGTTCTCAGAACGGATATAAAAATACATACAGGATGTTAAGCAACGTACTTGACTTACTTTAACCAGTGATTCCTGACATTATTTGAAGTAAAAAATGTAAATGAAATTTTGGTTTCCGGTGACTTTTTAAATGTATTTTTTTTTCAATTTTTTTTTTCAAAATCAAAGAAAAAAAATCCTCTACATGTTGTCACTGGTCACTAAACCAAGTAATCAACCAACTCCTCACCCAGCCCCTAACTTTACAATACCTACTAATTTGCATGTTTTTGTAGAAAAAAAAACTTCAAAAATGTAATCGGAGACCAACACTTTATGAACATTTGTTACTTCAAATAATGTTAGGTATTACTGGTTAAAGTAAGTCAAGTACGATGCTTGTTTATTAGATAGTTAGAAATATATTAGAACGGATATATAAAAATCTATTTTCTTTTAATTGTTTGAAATATTAATCATTTCGTTAACTTTGCGATAGTCTAAGTCCGCAAAGCCTATTGATTGGAATATTCACTCGAAATCCATTAGCCTGTGTTAATGTTTATAGGGAGGACTTTAGCTAAAATTTTAATCGTGATTCTGAGAAAGCTTTTCATTTGGACCAGGGGCAAAATGTAACACAGTGAGAGATTTCGGATTGTTAAAATAATATCGGATAACAAAACGTATTCAATTCAATTCAATCAATTCATTGCCGGCAACCCGGGCGTTTATTCAGGTAATTGTAGTGTATAGCCATTAACGTGTACCTTAATAGATCACGTTCATTCGGGAATGATCGGTACAGCCGAAGATTCCCGAATGAGCACATTCGAAGGCAGTCGCGTTCGAAGAGCGTCGCGGCCGCTCAGAACTAAATAGAACATACCTGTGATCATGAATATCATTATCTTTACGATCATTTCACAATAAACTGTAAAACGAACTTACGTTGTTATTACTTAGAAGACATCGTGGGCTAGTGAGCCACGACACAATAAGCAGAACATAACAGTAATATAGTATTTTATAACAAGTAAGTTACCCGCCTCACTAGACGTTGTCTGTTCTGAATCGGGTATTGTATTGTATTAACATTATGAATTAATTAGATTTTGAATAAGGCATAGCAGAGACACGGGGGCTCCATCGAAGCCAGAGTCAAGTTAGTCTCTCAGAAGCTGGGCCTACTGTACATATAGTACCTACACAACTGCTAACCCTATAAAAATCACAAGTGCGCCCCATTATAAAATTTGTCAGCGACTTCTGGTTCGGAGCCCCAAAATACCCGAAAAAACTGTTGACTCAAAATTTGTGCAAAAACTTGAGGTCCATTGAGAGATTCCCCGATCCTAACAAACGGATTGCAATATTTAAAGCACAGATGTCAGATAGGTTTGCTGTCCTTGTCGAGCTCCGAGGAACTAGCGTCATTGGTCCCTTCGGCACCGGTGCATAGTCGAGAAACATGCTAAATGTTTGTCTGCTGTTGACATTTGTCACACGAGAACGGGTCGCTTCTACGATTTGTTCTTGAGTTCAATACCTCGGCTGTGGAATGATTTGCCAGCCTCTGTGTTTGGATTTTTTTTACTTAAAGCCTCCTGTGTAGAGTTATGAAAAAATTGAACTTACTCATATTTAGGGATTTAAAAGTCATAATGTAAGGTAAAAATTACTTTCAGCTAGGAAGAACATGGCACTCTAAGAGTGCGTTGTTTAATAAGTCAAAATGAACCCGGCTATATTTTAGAAAATGCTGAAATCATCAATTTACTTATAGGGGTCAAATAATGCAATATCAAGGAGTTGATAAAACAAGTTTTATCAACTTCTTCAATTTATCTATAATTATAAAATAAATTTATAACATTCTTTCTTTTCTTCAAAATATAAACATAACATGTATATTATTTTTTATTAATATTTTCTTAGTCATAACACACTAAATATAAATGTCACTTTATTACTACATTAAATTTATTGCGTATCTTTATTATTTTTCATCACACAATATGTACTTGCGACAACACACATATATACATATAAAATGAATTATTTAACTAACTGATAACTGAATTTATGTACACTCCTCTTCCATACACAAGCAAAAGCTTCCAATGGAAGAGTAGTAAATAACTCTGAGATATAAACTTATTAAAATGTATCATGTAAAACATATTGTTAATAATATAAAAATTATAAAAAATAAATCTGAATGTTCTTTAATTATCCCTTGTTTTTTGCCATATTGTATTATTTACTTTCACACATGATATTATATAATTGAACTAAAATTCCCTCACCAAACACAAGAGCCTTGTCTCTTTATGGTGAGGAAAAGCTATTCTTATCCACTATTTTAACACTGTATAAAATGTAAACATTCTGTATTTATTGTAAAAAAAACCTTTAACCGCTTGGACACATAAGCTTGTTTTCACGATAATTCAACGTAGGTAGACATAGGAATGACGTATGGCCCCTACCTGAGTTATTAAATATTAAAAAAATAAAAAATTGATGTTCTAAGATATATCAATTAAACAATTTGCATCCCTGATTTTCAAAAGCTTCAATAATCTGTTGATGTTTACTAGGTGAAACTAAATAAACAGCACGTTATTGTGCTCCGAGTCTCTCCCAGTAAGTTCCGGAGTTTGGACAGTTACCAAAACAGCAAGCAACTACCACCGTTAAATAGAGTAAAAGTTCACAGGGGCTGTGTGCTAAAACCCGTCGTAAACAACGAGATACCCGTAAAGGTATATTATTTACCTGTGTATATGTATACTCGTATGTGGAGATACTGGCCGCTAGTATTTGCAATTGTCCGGCACGCCAAAACTCGCCACTCTCTAGTGAGGAGGGAAGTTTTTGCTTTGATGACTTGTTGGTTATGCGTTACTGAGGCACGAGTTTTGTCAAATATAGTGTTCGCCTGTACTTCCCTGTTCACACACCCAAAGCTCATGTTTATTTTATATTTTTTTACACTTTTGAAACAATAGATAGATTTTGCATTTACTGACTACTAAAATATGACATTATTTTGGCATGTATACAAACGCCTCGAAAATCCTAATAACAGTTTCACAAAACAAGTAATTCACATTTTTTATAGTAATTAATTCGCATTTTAAATATTTATTAATTGTTAAATTAGTAGTTAAATTGTCATAATCAGTGTCAAACGCTTTTTACCTTCAGTTTATTACTTTAAATTAAATGAAATTGATTTTTGAATTTTTTATTAACTTGTTGGAAGCCAGCATACAAAAAATATATATTTTCAATACGACGTAAAATATTCGACAGTCCTCACCTTTCTTACGAATTCAATTTTTATAACATTTCTTTTGTGATATAATACAAAAATTATATCGAAATAATGTAGATAAAACGAACTTCCTAATAATCACACAAATGTATGCTTTCCACAATGGATTTATATTAAAAAAAAAAAACAATGAATAAATTATAGACTTCGATTATGACAGCGTTCATATTTTCAAGCGCCAGCCATTTTGTCCGCCATCTTTGGTGCCCGGCAATTAATATGAAATATTCGGAATGACTAAATGCTATCCAGTAATTCGTTATGTCAAGAACGAGAATGGCCCAAGCGATTCTGACCTTGTTCTTCATACAATTTATTTATACATGAGGGCAAAATCGCTTCAAAAATCCGGATTCGCCGCGCCGGGGGGACTGCGGCCTACAAGAGGAATTAATTTAAAATCTTTGCAAAGATTGAAGAAATAGAAGAAATATTGGTTTAAAAGTCACCAAGTCAAAAAAAATTGCTTAGATATCTATGTTATAGAGATCATGATGGCAACGCCACTGGGGGGCGCTTCAGTATACTTTTGCACGAATGGTATAGAATAAAATTATAATAATACATATAAACTTCTGTGTGAAACACAGAACTTTTGTGCGCAACGCTGAAAACGCACCATGGTGCAATAAAAAATGTACAGAAAAATTAAATTAATAATTTTAAAAATATGTTTTAAAATACGCCATAATTCAGCTACTTCAGGCGCCATTTCCTGAGCGACGAAACATAGTTTTGCATCTCAACAAACTTGACAATGGTTGTGTAAAAAAAAACCAAAAAGATAGCAAATAATTTGAAGCGGTGATGAATATATTTTTCCCTAAAAGCACAGAATCTCCGTTGTGATAAATTATTATAATGTGCTTGCTTTTGGTATTTTGTTTACTATTTTTCAAGTCTGATTTTCGTTTGATATGCAAATCTTATTGCGATTGACGGGAAGGGAAAAAATCGTATTGTTGAACTGAAAAATAATGTTTGCAGGTCACGATTCGGAAATGAAGGAATTTGTTTGGGTGTAAAGAGATTGTAGGATTTACACTGATTATTCGCAATTAAATAATCAGTTTTTTTAGTCATACATATTAATTAGAATGTTAAAATGTAGACAACCGAAAGTATAATTGATATAAGATTCCAACCGTATCTTTGAGAAGCCCTTTTAAAATAATTTATTCAAAGATAAGTGTTACCGGCTTTGCACACACATTTTTTTCGATTATGAACTATTTGAAAAACATAGTTTTGTGTAGGGTTATTAGGGGTGGGTAGAAATCTGAGGGCCAATGTGTCAAAGAGTGACGGACGTGTGAATCCATCCCTCCCACTACGGTGTAAAACGATCGGTCAAGAGAGTCCGGCTGGAGAGGTCTAGGTTATTTCCGTTGTTTGTTTTTATGCCGTGCTATGCCGTGTTGCGCTACCTCCTTCTTTTGGCCGTGAAAATCTAAAAACGTATCAGGTCTAGGTTAGGTCTCCCTCAAACAGTCTCTCCCAAACTGACCCGCCACGCAGTAAGTGGGCAAACGCATTCGCCACCAAGATTTAGTCAAACCTCATCCCATGAACTACGAATTGTTCCCAACTGTTTTCAATTGCGAGTAGGACTATGGCATCACCAATATTGGGGTGTGTTTTGAGGCTGGAAAAATGAAAGAAGGTGGGGTGAAGAAAGATTGGTAAGTATCTACCTATCCAGATCTGTTCACAAACACGGCTAAAGCCGTTTCAAGCAACATTTCGATTCCTTATGGCGGACTTTCACCAGCTTAATACTGAGAGAATAATTAATGAATATTACTGAGATTATTATTCCTATAAATAAATCTTAATCACTACAAATTACGTACGCCTCCGTCACCATTATTTAAACTTACGTTATTTCAACCTTTTGCCAAAATATAATCAAATGATTACAATGCGAATTTATTACGCCATTACGTATCCCCAAAGGAGGGGAGGACTGATCAGGAGTGGGATCATTAATTCCTAATCAATCAAGTTTTATAACAACCCATTAACTAATCACTGTTACAGAATTCCTTTATTATTTTAATCGCTGGATATATTATAAAACTCCTTCGTGTTTGAGTTTTTCGACCTTTTTATGTACCCGAATAATGTTACATAAGCAAAAAATAAATTAAAAAATCTTTAAAAAAAAACTTGCAAGTTTTTTTAGATAATATGTATTTTAACTAGCTGAAGTCCCGGCGTTGCCTTGGATCTGCGCCGAGTTGTTGAAATCAGATGTAAACAGTAACTTTTCTCTTGTTTTGAAGGTCAAGTGTTCGCAATTTCATCAATCTCAGAATACAACTATATCTTTTGTACAAATATCAAATCCACTCCGCTTGCCCTCAATCTTCTGAATATAAATAGAAAATAAATAATAATCAAAATTTGAGTTGAGTATGCATTTATATGTAAAAGTGTACACTCTATCTGGTACAATACTAGATTACTCATAAACACCACCAAATCAATTATAATGCTAAAAAAGCTTGAGGTGAATTAAACGAAATGTGATGTTTTTGGGACACTAGTAGGATATTTTAAAATATCATACTAATCTATCTGCCCATTATGGCTCCCGGTGTTGTTTTGTAGCATATTTAACATGTAAAACACAGAAACTTGTAAATAAATTTGATTTATGATGAGCATACATTCATACATTCCCGGGTTAAGAATAACCTGACAACATTTGAAAATCTCCTACTACCACCACATTAAGCGGAAGAGTGTTGCTGGTGTTGTGATGGAGGACTTAGCCAGCCGAGGAATCAAACACTGGACGACTGGGTGGGACCCAAACGCGATGCCCACTGCCCACTGACCGATTAAATTGTGTTATTTCACGATTAAATTATTAATAATATAGATGGTATATTTCCGACACTTTCCAGAGTGGAAGATACTCTCAGTATCGCTTTGGAGTAAGACCACCATTCAGAAGTGAAATATTGCTTGAAATGGCTTAAGCCGTATTGGTGACCAGATCTGAATAGCCAGGTACTCACTTACTATATCCTTCCCATCCCCACTACCTTTTCAGCATCCCAACATACCCCAATTTAGGAGCAGTTTAGGAACTCTTGTGCTGTATTCACATAATAAAAAAATAAATAAAAAATCAACCTGATATAATATTTTTGCACACTTTCACCACCAGTTTGTTTAAAAGCATTTTGCTTAGAGTTTATGTAAGATTATTATATGAATTCTATGCATGATATTAAGTTTTTAAAAACACACACACAAAATATGCAGTAACGAGAAAATATGGCCAAAAATGCATTTGCATAATATGCAATTATGCAGTATCCGTCCTGAGTATTTTTAAGTTTTAAAACCACAAATAAATTACGTGGAATAATTTTTTTAAATCTTCCATATTCATGGAGTTTTTAAGTAAAAGTTGCAATTTAGCTAATTTAGTATTCTTCCATACTTAAAATTCAGACTAGTCCAGTGGCGCCTCGTACCTGGCCCGTATCCAGGAAGAGCTAATGGAGCCTCGGGAAAGTAGGAAGGCACAACATCGGAAGTAATCGCATACAAAGTAGGCACATGGGAAGTACGAACGTAGGGGATCGAGCAAGTAGTTCGACTTGCTTCAATCACCGGTCATTCATGTTTCTACTTTTGGCCTTCTGCAGTTATGAATATTACGTTTTAGTTCAAATCCTTTTGGATCTGCCTGTTTCTTATCAAGTTTGATTTGATCTCGTATCCAGGAAGAGCGAATAGCGCCTCGGGAAAGTAGGAAGGCACAGCATCGGAAGTAATCACATACAAAGTAGGCACATGGGAAGTACGAACGTAGGGGATCGGGCAAGTAGTTCGACTTGCTTCAATCACCGGTCATTCATGTTTCTGCTTTTGGCCTTCTGCAGTTATGAATATTACGTGTTAGTTCAAGTTTCTTTGCCTGTTTTGCTAGCCTGAAATCAAGTTCGAATTTGATCTCTTGTCATACGAGAGCTACTCGTTCCAAAACCCTGTTTAAATGTAACCAGGACCGAGAATTTAAAACTCTCGCTTATAAGTAGGTTGCATAAAGTTAGCAATAGATACGCAGATGATTGCGGATTTATTTAACTGCACGGTAGGTATGATGCTATCATATCTTTTTTAATCAATATTAATTTTACCTACATAGACTAATAATATTTTAATCAATATTATTAAGTCTATGTACTTTCTTCCATGTTATAATTTAAGTACCTACGTATCTCTTACTTTTATACCCTCCAGAGCTTTTTAACGTTTTTTACTCTCTGATTTCATTTTACCATCAAATTATATATTATACATTAATAAATAAAAAAAATTAAAATATTTAATTATACTTTTAACTGTGACATGCAATCAATATTTGTGGTATATTTATACCCTGCACATTAAATAAATAAACTTGTGTTAATAAGGGATCGTTAAATACTTTTGTAGTTCCACTTTAATAGGACATATTTTGGCGAAATTGAAATATTTACTGAGGAGATTCCTAATCTCTTGCTACCACCTCTCCAGATATTTATAAAATAATATGTCAAGGTATTAAAATAAAATAAAATAAAAATATTATAATTTTTTGTTTTCTTTTGCTCCTAATAAAGGCTTGTAGAGATACAATATCTTAATTTTAAGCCATCGATAGTTCCCATAAGTACTAGTAAAAGATCATACCCCTTGTGATTTAGATTTAGATTTTCACGGCCAAAGGTATTTTTGGGGTGTTATGCCGTGTTGCGCTATCTCCTTCTTTAGCCAACGTTTCGGACTACAGATGAAGGACACTGTAACGCTGTCCGAAACGTTTACTAAAGAAGGAGAAAGTGCAACACTGCATAATGGCCCAAAATAAATAGCAAAAATCATACTCTTTGTTTAACAACGTGTTTTAAATTTTACATAACTGATAAATAACCATTTACGTTACATTAATAGCTTTTTACCAGTTGGGCAAAATTGAAAACACCTTTATCACGATGGCCACAGGTTTTATTTTATAATAATTGACATTTCAAACATTTCAGACATTTCAAAAATCATCTAAGTCCTAAAATTTGGGACAAAATAAGTGTCAACAAAACGAGGAATAAAACAAAACATATTGAAAAAAAAAATGAAGGCAAGTTCTGACGGAATCTGTTTAATATTTACAGGATCGATCTCATGTAGTTCGTTTAAATATTTTAGCTGTGTGAGTTATTCTCCTGCTAACAGCAAAAAGTTGTCAACAAAAAAAAGAAAATTGTAGCGATGAATCATTACATTTGTCCCATGCGGATAAAGTAATTTTAACAGTACCGAGAATTACACCTAAAATGATGTTAAAACCACTGGTTACTAAAATGTACCACATTGAGGTTCGTGGCAGTTGAAAACGTCGAGGAAAAATAAATTATCAAAACCCCCGAGAACATTATGGTTCGCCGAATCTTGGACCTCATCCAATACATTCACTCCAATGTCGTAAATATTTTGAAATAACACGTAGTAATTTAAGAAAATTATAGTAATATGTTGTTATTACAATAATGTTTGTGAATATTATGTGAACGATCGATGTTCAGAGTTTATATTATTATGATGTCAGAGTTAATTCGTCAAAGAGCGTAAATTACAAAGTTGATTTAATAAAACTATTTTTTAAATAACTTAATGAGAAAATCCTCAAATTATAATACATAGAATATAATATCAGTAATTCTAAAAAGAAAATTTGACACAGCAAAATCAGAAAAGGTTTTGGTCGCATCTCTAGAGAGCGTGTTGGATAAATATATCCATTTTATTTTAATGTGCGCCATCTATAGACTTTTTCTATAGAAGTCCAGGAAGATTTTTTTTAACCTTCTGAGTAAATACTCAAATTATAATTTTTAATCTACGAAGACAATATTAGCGACTCTCAAACGAAAATTCGAAACAGAAAACTCAGAAAAAAGATTCGGTCGCATCTAGATTAGGAATTGAACCCAGGACCTTAGCGTTGCCAGAGCTCCGCTCTGAGCAGACTTGCCGGGGCTCTGCTCCCGGCAAGGTAAAAGTCCGGTATTTAAAAAAAAAATTCTCCCTGGAATTCTAAAAAAGTCTATATGGCTCACATTAAAATTAAATTGATATATTAGTCATCCCACACTATCTAGATTGCATTTAATTCGGGAATAACCTTCCATTTATTCAAATATATACGTTAAAAAAATAGAGATAATGTTGGTGGTTCTTACTCAAATTTTTGTTGGTGTAAAAAACCGCAAAGGTAAGTGGTTTGCAAACCACATGCCCCAGAGCTCAATATATATATATATATATATATAACAGCTTTTAATAGATACATTGGAAAAGAGTGTTACCCAAAATAGAAGGTTAGTACAGTACTACGTACTTACAAATGAAGAAAAAGTTATTAATGAGTTGATTACAGGATAACTGAGAATATAAATATCAATAGATTGGTAAAATTATCGTGGCAGTATGCCTACATACACATATTTTAATATATGTAACGCAAAAAAAATGGAAATCAATATATATAATGGTTTGCGACTTTGCGAAAATGTTGACTCATTATAACTTAAATAGAAAAGTCAAAGCAATAAAAAATCGTTTACATGTATAGAACCAAAGATTGGCAAACCAATGTATAGTATATACATTGATATATCTCTTTTTTTTAAAGTTTTACTTTCATTTCAATGTAATATATAATCATAAGTAGAATATAATATTAATGTATGTATATGGTTGGAAAAATGATTTTATTTACAGATCATCTGAAATTCTGAAATCGACACATAGTAATAAAACACAGTATTTTAGAATTAATCACGAAAAGTATCACGACAATATGACGAAAAACCAATAAAAAGGACAAAAGAATATTCAGATCAAATAAAAAATATACTGAATCGCATCTCGGTCATGATTTCTTGCAAAGTACTCATGCGGCCCATTGTCACCGCGACGGAGTGCGAGGCTTTCAGGCCGAACTGTTATTAATCACAATAGGGCAGGGTCCACCCTAACTTACCACCCTCAACTTACCACCATCAACTTACAGCCATATTCATCACACTGCTGGCTATTTGGCAATCCACTTCACTTTGCGGACGGAGGAACTACAGAGGACATTTTTCCAAATCTCGTGATGACTGTCTTGGATGAATGAATTATGAGATGATGAATTTAATTTGTTGATTTTTTGTCATTGTCGGCAGGATAAAATTTCTGAAAGAATTGTGAAATGAAAGAAATGAAAACTTAAAAGAAATGTAACTGAAGAGGACATTTTTATAAATTGTGAACTGAGAGAATTCTCTTATCTATTTAAGTCTTTTTGAAAAGTGAAGTTGCTCGAGTTGCTTTTAGAGTTATGTAGTATAGTAATGATGTTATTGAGAGAAGAATTTGGACTTTTATATAAAACGTATTTTTTTATTAACAATATTTTAAAATTGTAAATAAATAAAAAATATTTTTGGAAGTCGGGTATAGCTCGGTAGTACCTGTCAAAATACTTTGAACAGTGATAATCAAATTGGAAATCCCGGATTATTTGGACAATACACAAATAATTTTACACTTCTAGAATCCCGGTTACAATATTTAGACCCAAAGTTTCATGATATGCTCTGTTTTCTTATCAGTTTAACAATCTTACATTGATACTAAAGCCACTGAAGCTAAAGATATTTCCCGGAAACATCAACGGAAAATAAGATCGAATCGAAATAAAATATCATCGTTTTTTCACTATCTATTCATATATCCTCTCCCCCATTCTCTGTCTGTTTTTATATTACATTTTTGGATAGACATCTTGAATGATAAATTGATGCCTAGCGCAGTAGGAGCAACATATTAATATGGTCTAGAATATTTCTTCACGAAAATGATTATCTCTCGTCAAAGAACACAAATCTTTCAAAAAATTTCAAACTATTCAGCCATATTATCATATTTATAACTATACCTAACATAAATATTAAAACGTACAAGTTTAACTCTCCGTACAATTTTCGTTTTTCTGTATACGTTAAAGATCTAACGGCCTCTATGGTCAAAGGGTTAGGTCCTTTACCACGATCCGGAGATCGCGGTTCGTATCCCGGCGTGCCCAAAAAACTTATTTATATAACCTCTGCACCTCATATTGTTCAAAATATAATTTGAGAAACAAACAAGTGTAAATTAGATATGTTGGCGTCAGTTGGATAGAAACAGTAATATAAACATAACTTTATCTTAATTAATGTATGTCAACGAATTTATTACAGTATAATAATCCACGGTATTTAACATTTCAAACACGCCATAATATTTATCATATATTATTATTTATTTGTAATTCATTTTTAAAATATGTTGTTTACTTGTGACACCTCTTCCAGACTGATAGATACTCTGAATATCACCCTGGTGAAAGAGCACCATTCAGACTTGAAAGTTTGCTAAAAATTACTTTAGCGTGTTTGGTGACCCAGTTGGAATAGCCAGATACTTTTCCAACATACTTTATCCGAATTTATTGCTTTCTGTATTCAATGATGCCTTACAACGTACCCCAATTGGGGATGCCGTAGTATCAATGACTTCGGTAAGCAAGGAGCAGTTGGACTGGAGAAAACTATTTTTTGAATGAAAACGTTAACGATTTTTTTTTACTTTCTCGCTGTCTTATTTGTAAGGAGCACAACCTTTTTTATCCATCTTCAACATCTCTACTTCCAAGTTGACAAAGAAAATTAGAAGCCTCCACTCCAAACGCGATGACAACGGTTGAATTATTATAAATATTCAAACCAGTACTGTAGTAACCCCCCAGTGCAAAAATATCTTTAGGTTGCTGAGTGGCTTTTGGATTTAACTGAAGTATCTGTTGGTACCTGGAACCTTATCAATTATTCTCACCAATGTTAGGCAGGATTCTTCAAATTGTCACGGAACTGCTGGGTCGAACTTACGCAAGAGTACTCGTGCGTAAGTACGGCAGTGCTTCTCAAACTGAAGAGAATTCTAGGTTACTAAAAAAAAGTTTTAATGTCCAAGAATGTTGCATTAATTTGTTGTTGGTGTCTTTATTATATCTGTGGCTAGCTTCTAAAATGGCCCATGTCAATTTTTCAAATTCCGTCAGAATTTGCTCTGTTTAGAAAATCACAACTAAAATTTGTTTTACAACTATTTTTTAATGCAAATGTCTTCTCTGTCACTGCAGCTACTGCCACCTACTTGCATTCAGTCATTTTTATCAAGCACATACATCCAAATTTTAATTACTAACATTATCTTCAATTGTCAATTTTCCTACTCTATAATTCTTGCACATTTTCATTACGAAAATTTTTATATTACCTTCTTCATTAATTAAATACTACAATGAGATTTAAAAGCTTTAATAATCTTTACGTATCCGTGTATCTTGACGGTCGTCCGTGGTCTAGTGGCAAGGCTCTAGACTCCCAATCGGAAGGTCGCGGGTTCGAACCCGGCGTGCGCAAATAAATTGTATTTGATTAATTTGTGTTATTTAACAAATAATTAATAAAAATAATATATACTATATTTGCGGCACGTTCCAGAGTGGAAGATACTCTCAGTATCGCCCTGGTGTAAGACCACCATTCAGAATTGAAACGTTGCTTAATAATGGCTTTAGCCGTGTTTAGTGACTAGATCTGAATAGCCAGGTACTTCCCCACCTTCCTCTTCCCCATCTCCTTCACTTCCTCACTTACCTACAGCCTCACAACATACCCCAATTGGGGATGTCATAGTCTCACTGGCTCCAGACGGGAGCAGTTAAGACTCTTGTGAGGTATTTATTCTCTATTAAAAAAAACGTAGATTTTTTCTTAAATCGCTCCCTGAAAGAAGCATCAATACCTCACATATCGAGGGATAACGGTCCCCAGATTGAGAAACGCCGCGAAAAAGGTTCAAAAAGGATTTTAAACAAACTTAAGTCTTGCTTAAGTTCCGAAAAGATTTTTTCTCAAGAGTCCTGGAAAGGGAAGACCCTTCTTCTGGTACACTTGTCTCCTCCTTGTAGGCCAGTGAAAGGCTTTCTCGCCTTGAAGAGAGATGTTAGATGATGTCTTTGTGTCCTTCTGTTTAAATAATGACAACGCAGCAAAACCTCCAAACTTTAAACCAAAAGCAACAGACGCAGATCTCACCCCAAAGCTCCCGAATTGTGTAGATTTTTATTGTACTAAACTTTTATTTAACTCTGTTTTGGGAAATTGTAAAGGTCCCCAACATTGTTGCAGAATTAATTATCTTTACAGGTTTAATTAATTTATTTAACGCTTTCTCTTCTGAGAATATAAAATGCTTTATGTGTTTTTAACTTATAGCAACTTTCTTAACTAAACAAAGGTGATCTGTATACTTGGTGTAACAGCAAGTACACTAAGAACTTTAACTGATTGTTGAGCATATTTGGAGTATAAAATGTGGACGTCATTTTGCTGTTCGATAATATTTTTTTTCAATTAAAAATAATAAAAATATTTTTCCATCATACTTCGCATCTTACTAGTGGGTTATGTGATAAGCACTCTGTGCATTCCAGCAGCATGGTGAAACACGAAACAGTGCTAGTATAACGTTATCCCTTCGCGACGCACGTGTAGCAAATAGTATGATAAATGACGACTTGTGATTAAAAAATAATATTTTTTTAATTTAAAAGAAGAAAAAAAATCAACGGACAGCAAAATGACATATTTTTTTAACTCCTTATGTACTCAGGAATCGCTTTTTAAAACCCCCTTTTATCTTCATTAATTAAAAAAAAAAAAACTTTGCATACACCACTATTTAAAATAGTGTTAATTAATAATGGTTTATTTTCACAACAGTATCATTAAATTGCTCAAAATTAGACATTTTGCTAAATAATTTAATCATGTTACTCAGAATCAGTGTATAAAAAATTAATTCATTTGTTGTATTATAAACATATGAATTGAGTTCGTTTATAAAAGCTTTTACCAAATCCGAAGATTTAACTTTCCTTTCACGTAACTGAAACGAATCTATAAACCGCTTTTATTCTCATAAAAATATACACGTTTTGCCAAAATTTGTTTCTTTGCCTAAAAAATTGAGCCGATTTTCAAATCCGATAAGCATTTTGACGGATTTTTATTATTTACAATATAGCTGGAACAGAGTGGAATATAAAATATTTGAGAATTTTGAAAAAAAGTTTAAGGGTGAAGAAAAATCCGTGTGTATTAGGTTACTTTAGTATTCTTATAATATATATAATCTGCATACTTCACCCGCCATAACACAGGGACATCCCTAGCATGGCGGGCGAAATAACACAATATGTACACTATGTATAAAATTCTTTAATAAATAAATAAATAAATAAATATCTTATTATGATGGCTGGATTATTTAATTTGTAGCAACATGTTGGGTACATACCTACAGATTGTTAATGTATGTACTTGACTTACTTTAACCAGTGATTCCTGACATCATTTGGAGTAAAAAATATAAATGAAATTTTGGTCTCCGGTGACTTTTTTTGATGACATTTAAAAAAAAACAATTTCTTTAAAATCAAACAAAAAAAAATCTTCCACTTGACGTCACTGGTCACTCAGCCGAAAAACCCCCCCACCACTTACCCTGCCCCCAACTGTCCAACGCCTATCATTTAAAAAAAAAAAAAAAAAATCACCAAAAATTTTGCCGGAGATCAAAATTTTATTTACATTTTTTACTACAAATAATGTCAGGAATCACTGGTTAAAGTAAGTCAAGTACGTACCTTAACACTTTGTATATGTTGTATTTCAACAAACCATGTCTGGATTCCGATATTTCACCTACTAAAGATCTATCTATATGATCATTAAAATACAGACATATTTATCCGAACTCATTATCCAGATACATCAATATCTAATATATCATTATCCCCCAATTAGCGCTAAATTGAGTCGTATTAATGATTATTTTGAAACAGTCAATTATGTTCAACAGGATTTCGATTGATTTCGGAGAATTTAATGAGAAAAATGAGATTATCTTGATTTTCAAGGCAAGCGTCGAGCATATCTTTGAGCATAACATATATCGCCTTTAGAGGAATATAAACGGCAGAAATGTTTGACTTCTTACTACTTTAGCACTCCGCGTCTTTTTTGTATTATCTGCACGAGGAATGTAGCGCCAAAGTTGTTTTTATTTTTTTTATGATTTATTTTACGATAATGAAAAAAAGTTAGTCAACGGAAAAAGTCAAAAATAATCTTCGCCATAAATGAGTATCTATTGTTTAAAAAGTTGTTTCTTATATAACTTCATATTTATGTAATGAGAAAACAAATTATTTAGTACTTAACGCTTATATATTTTTTAAAGTTATTTATAATGTATTTTAATTGCAATAAATAGAGAAAGTCGAAAAAGCTTCGATGTATCCATTGCATATTTTTTCATATTCATTATGTAAACCGATTCGTAGTAAAGATGGTCCGCACACTACAGAACTTCTTAAAAACCCGTTGTCACCGTTGTCAATGGCAACGCAAGTGACTCTAAACTCGTCGTGCTAGTTGCTACGATGACAGCTGCTTCTTCTTCGTCTTTGGTTAAATAAGCTGAGATAATTACTGAACTGTTATTAATTACGCTTAGAATGGGATTGTTGATTTAATTCTTACAGTTTAAAATAAAACTTTAATTTTTTGATGCGGATTCTAGTTAGGGAGCGACGTTTATTCACATTTGCAGCAGGAAATTAAAAAAATTCCAATCGAAAAGGTGCTAGTTATTAGTTAGATTTTAACGTTTAGAATGTGAGAAACAACAACACAACTATTGTCTATTATGTATTTGAGCAGTGTTGTTTCGATTAGATTGTGAGGAATGAACCTCAAATTTAATTTTAATTTATTATCGTTCGCCTCCGTAACGTTCGTAACGCCCAATATTACGCCTCTCGTAACGCTCTCGCCAGTTTACCCCCAAGTCAAGCGTGCGTAAAGAAGTTAGATAAGTTAAGTGGTGTATACGTTATACAAGGTGATTTGTTTTCATTTAATTAAAATGACGCCAAAAAGTGAATTTGCGATAATTATTATAAATGTTTTGTTATTATTATGTACAAAAACGTGTCCAATTAAAGTCTTCAATATCAAATCCTTGCATCGAGATGTTTTCCATATATCGATAAATGAATATCATCAACTAATTCTCATTTAAAATTATATACAAATAATTGAATAGTAATTTTCATTACATATGTTTTCTCACCAGATCTCAAAATATTATTTTTTAAAAACCGTAAAACGCAGTGATGGATGGAGCAAATAAATAAAAGCAGTGTCTCTTAAATCTGTGGAATGAAAATAATTGGTTTTCTATTAATAAATCTGAAATGCGATCTTCCCCAAATTCCGGGGAAATTCCCCATTACCGTCATTATTTTGAAGGTTAAGTGTAATGAGGGCGGGCATACCATTACTCCTGGGTTTTGAAGGGTGGGATCTAGGCTCCTTTAATGTGCTTCCCACACACCTGTGACCTGCGAGTTGCGAGTGTTAATCTGTACTCATTCACCAAAAACAATAGACTTTTTGACTTACGCATTTATATTGCATCGTTTAGAATTTGAACGGTTTAATGTATAAGACCATTTTTGGCGAAAGTTTTTTCGATGGATTTTTTTGTCGATTTATTTATTTTTATTTATTGATGCAATATTTTTACATTTTATAATAAAATTCAATAATGTTGGCCTCACTAGGTGGTTTACCCGTGCTGAGGCCTCCATTTTATCTACAAATAAATTTTACACAATACATTAAAAAAATATATGAAAAACATAAGATTAAGATAAATTAAATTTAAAAACAGAGATTTGAAATTAAAGTAAAAATAAAAATAAATAATATTATATAAGGTTTAAATACGTATATTTATATTATGTGTTGTGTGTTTATGGGTGATTGTGTTTTATATTGGTTTTGTGTGTTACTTTATGTTTTATTATGAGATTTTGGTAATATTGTCTTTTTTGTTCTTTAATCCATTTTGTAATTTTGTGTCGGAATTTATTTTTGTTTTCCTCAATTCTATTTGCGAGTGTCAGACTGTTGAATGCTTTTATAGCGTGATATTGGTAGTGTCTTTGTGGTAGTGTCTCCAAAGCTTGTATTTACCGTCGGAGTTTTTATGATTTCTTTGTACTCTCGTCTAACTGGTCTGTTAGTGATATTTTGTGTTTGTTGAAGTTTGTTTTTTTGGTCAAAAATGTAGTTAAGTAGTGTTTTAACGTATAATTGGCGTATGTCTAGTACAATTGAAATTCCCAAAAAGTCCCAACAATTGAATATTTGGTCTGTATCAGTAAGTCTATGTTTTTTAAGTATTACCTTTAAGATCGCTTTCTGCGCAATTTCTATGTGTTCGATAGCCTATTACTTCCAAAAGTATAATAAAATAATACCACTTGGCAGCTGGTTTCAAAAAAAGGCTGAAAATTACCTATAATCGCCGACTAACGGGGTTGGTTCTATTTTTTTTAAATCATAATGATGATAATGATCGATTTCTCAACCTTACCTAACCTATTGTTTTTAATGTGGATGCGGCATTCGCAATTAGGGTGTGTTGTGAGGCTCTGGGGAGGGCAAAGAGAGGGGGAAATAGATGTTGGGAAGTAGGTACCTAGATATTCAAATCTAGTCACCGAACACGGCTAAAGCCTTTTCAACTTTGAATGATGCAATCTTCCACTCTGGAGCGTGGCCCAAGTGTATTACGTATTAATTTAATTGAACAATTTATTTAATTAAAAATTATTTGTGCAATGATTCGCGTCGGAAATTAAACTCGTCACCTCCGGATTCGTAGTCGAGCGCATTACTCTTCTACAACGGAAGTTATTTTTATATCTTGAAACAAAATTTTAATAGTATGCAGATTTTAATAGTATGGTGCACACTCTTAGGAAATATGAAAAATGTTTTATATAACATTATTTACGAAACATTATTTGGTAATTCTTGTAATTATTTAAATCATGGAAAAAATATTTTTTCTGGCCCCCTAGCACACTCGATCGAGAAGCATTGTATCGATAACTATCAGCAACTTCTCATCGTTCCCTAGGACAACTGCAGATCGCTAATGTTCAAACAACAATTGATGTCGAATATATTAAGGTCACTTATTACTCATGGTTTAGTAGTATCTGTACGACATAAACAAGCTCTTTACAAATTAACTACTCAACAACCAAATAATATAAATTTACGCAATCATTTTAAAACATATAAAAACAAACTTTCATATATTATAAAAAATACAAAAGAAAATTATTATAAACAAAAATTGAATCAGGCTGAAAATGATAGTAAAAGAGTATGGACAGTTATAAACGAAATAATCGACAAAAAAAAACAAGAATAACGAAATCGGTGCTATATTTCATGACAACACGAAAACATGCTGTAAGGAAAATCCCTCAAAAGCTGCAAACATATTTAACACATTCTTTGCGAACGTATGGGAAAATCTTGCCAATCTTATTCATACTGATTCGAATATAACATTTCCAGACTGTAGTATTGATACTACCGATAAAATAACAACATTCCAAGTCACCAAAGAGAACGAAATAGTATCAATTATAAACGGTATGCAAGGAGGTTCTGCCCCAGGTTTTGATGGAATTACAGTTAATATTTTAAAAAATATAAAAAACCTAATCTCTAAACCACTAATGCATATAATAAATATAAGTCTCCAAAGCGGGGTATTTCCATCAATCTACAAACAAACTACCATTACTCCAATATTTAAATCTGGAAATCCGGAAGAAGTAAACAATTACCGACCCATATCAGTTATCTCGAACATAGCAAAAATTTTTGAAAAGATAGTTAAAAAAAGAATGAACCAATTTATAAGCAGTAATAAAATAATTTATGAAAATCAGTTCGGTTTTATGGAAGGTAGAAGCACTCAGGATGCAATTGCAAAATTAACTAACCTTGTTCATAATTCATTAGATAAATCTTTAAAATGCATTGGAATTTTCATAGATCTCAAAAAAGCGTTCGATAGCATATCACATGATAAACTTATTAGGAAATTAAGAAACATTGGAGTAAATGGTACAGCTCTAGAATGGTTAAAGAGCTACCTTTTCGAACGCCCTCAAGTCGTAAAAATCAACGATGTATTTAGTCAACAAAAAACAACTCACTTCGGCATACCTAAAGGTACAGTCCTAGGACCATTACTGTTTATCATTTATGTAAATGACATATTCATTCAAAGATTAAATGGAAAAATAATATCATATGCTGATGACACTGTCATAATAATTGAAGGCTGTGATTGGAATACTGTTAATAACTTAGCAAATACTGATATTAATATACTGAAAAATTGGTTCGACAAAAACCTCCTCTCATTAAATACAGAAAAAACCAAATTTATCCCATTCTCTATCAATAAAATTAGATTAAAACCAGAACTAAAAATTACAATTCATCAACTTAAATGTAACAGAACAAATTGCAACCAAGCATGTTCAATACTTAGTCCAACTTCTGAAATTAAATATCTTGGTATATATATAGATCAACATTTTAAATGGAAAAAACAAATTTGTGAACTTGTCAAAAGAATTCGAAAATGTATTTATATATTTATAAGACTAAGAAATATTCTTAGATTAGAAAACTTAAAAAGAGTGTACTATACAATTGTTCAATCTATATTACAATATGGTATTATTGGTTGGGGAGGAACTTATAATAATATTTTAAATCCACTCAAAATTGTTCAAAGATTGATAATTAAAGTAATTTTGAAAAAACCATCCAAATTTTCTACTGAAATTCTCTTTTCAATATTCAATGTACCTACAATAGACAAAATATATAAAAAATATTCAATTCTACAAATTTACAAAGAAGTACAGTTAAATAACTTACCATTCCATTCATCAGCAAGATATCAAAATACTATCAAAATCCCTAAATTTAGTACAAAGCACACACACAATACTTATCTCTATGTAGGTATAACATATTATAACAAACTACCATTATATCTGAAAGTTATCGAAAATATTCAGGAATTTCAGCAAAAATTAAAAAAATACCTAAAACAACTATAAGAGTCTATATCTCACTATTATTATTATTTCTTTCATATCCTTTATTGATAAATCTTGAAATTTCTTAATTATGCCTTGTTTTTTGCCATATTGTATAATGTATTTACTTTCACACATGATATTGTATAATTGAAATATAATTGAACTAAAATTCCCTCACCAAACACAAGAGCCTTGTCTTTTTATGGTGAGGAAAATCTATTCTTATCGACTATTTTACCACTGTATAAAATGTAAAAATTGTGTATTTTATTGTAATAAAAACCTTTAAATATTAAATAAAAAAAATAAAAAAAATAAAAAATAAAATAAAAAAAACTTAGTCATTGTGAACTGTCACTTATTCGTTGGCGGTCTGCAGTCACTATAGGAAACGTGAGAAGTTACCGAAAGTTATCTTATCAATCGTTATCGATCGATTGTGCTAGGGGCTAGTGACGGCCAGCGTAGTCCAGCGGTAGGGCGTTAGACTCCCATTCCGAAGGCCGCGGGTTTTAACCTGGCGTGCGCAAATAAATTTTATTTAATTGATTTGTGTTATTTCACAATTAATTATTTAAAATAATATATACTATATTTGCGGCACGTTCCAGAGTGGAAGATACTCTTAGTATCGCCCTGGTGTAAGACCACCATTTAGAATTGAAACGTTGCTTGAAATGGCTTTAGCCGTGTTTAGTGACTAGATCTGAATAGCCAGGTACTTCCCCACCTTCCTCTTCCTCGTCTCCTTCCCTTCCCCACTTACCTTCAGCCTCATAACATACCCCAATCGGGGATGCCATAGTCTCACTGGCTCCTGACGGGAGCAGTTGGTACTCTTGTGAGGTGTTCACTATAAAAAAGAAAAAAAAAGGGGCCAGGGTCTGTTTATACTGCTACCACAATATTAACGTTGGAGAACATAAAATCATTACAATAAGGCAATTTTTCTACGATTTTCTCGGAATTCAATTTCGGAAATAATTGAAAAATAACCCTTATAATATTATGATCATGGTTAGCTCTACAATCCAAAAAATCGTTTAAAAATGACACAATGATTTTCTTTCATCATAACCAGGCCTGTTTTTGTTTAAAATAAGATAACTAAATTATAAAAATAAAATTCTCTCTTGTAACAAAGCACCGTTCTTTTAATATTATTACATTTTAAACGAGTTTTGCGTTACGAATTCGTTTCCAGGGATTGTTCGGGGTTTCGGGTGTAATGGAAGAAAAGCACGATCACCGTTCTTACCCTTCCTCCAACCCCTTCCCGTTCCCATTTACGGCCTTCCCACCCCCTCTACCCTTACCTTACCGGTTTCCAGTCGATTGAATCTGAAACCGACAAAGCTACCATAAACTAAAGGGGGGAGCCGAGAATGTCCATACAAAAATGATGTTGCCTCTCTTTAAAAGACATAAATCTCGGAGTTTGAACGTGGATAGTATCCAGGATGCCTTTTAGGTGAATTACCTACCAGATTCTATCAACTTTTTCTTTACATATAAAATTTAAAGATTTTTTTTATTAGATCACCATTTTGATAGCTTATGAAATATTTTTCGGTGAGCGAATTTTTATACTTGCGCTTAAATCTAGGGGTATTCGTGAATTCTGGTGAAGCATTACCAACAATATATTTAAATATTAGAAGAAAATGGCTGTTATCTGTTTGTGTAATATTATATTTTTTTTTTAAATTACACGTTAAGATTTTCTTCAGAGTTTTGTAATTATTTATCACAGTTGTAAGTGAAGTCAGAAAACTCAAAAAAATTTGATTTGAAAAGGATTAATTTCTGGTATTCTCTGAAAATAATACCCTCTTAAGTTTTGTGTCATATTTTGGGGGTTATGTGTAGGTAGATGAATTCATTTTTTCAATTTTTTTTTTCATTTTTATTAATGACCATTTAATTACTAAGTTTATCAGTTTATTCACAGGGATTAGGAATTCCTGTTCCGAGGCGAATGTAGGTAGTTGTGTTGGTGTTAGATTATGGTTTCCTCATCTTTATGTTTGCTGATAATATCATCTTCGTTTTTGTTGATTTCCTTATCTTTATTTTTACTTAGCCATTATGTTGATGTTGTTTGACTTGTTGTTTGAACTCAAACTTTAACACACCATTTATGTGTAAGTAAAGTCAAACATTAACACACTCTTTTATGTGTAATTGAAGTCAAACTTTAACACACGCTTTTATGTGTAAGTGAAGTCAACCTTTTACACACGGGAAATTCTTAAAATAATAAACTAATAACAATACTTAAAAAGTCTTAAAATACAAAAAGTCTTACAATACCTTAGAAAATTCTCAGCAAAGTCTTAGTTTAACGATTATTATCGAAGAACCCAGGGCAGTGGCTTCCCGTCGGGCTGGTAGCTCCATAATGCAATGGAATTAAATTTAATTACTGCACTTCCTTTGCTAAATGCCAAACCAAACAATGGAAACAACACAAAGGTAAGGCTTAAGAACAAAGGAAGTTTTGGTAGTCCAGTATTAATTGAGAACCAGAAGTTGGAACGGAAGGAAGAAGTTATTATTTTTGAATGTTGAAATGGTTTAAAATTAAGATAGAAATAATAAGAAAAAAATAGGAAGAAAAAGGAATGTTTTTCTTACTGAAATCAAATTGTTTTAGTAGAAACGAAATAACTTGGTGGAATCGAATCAAAACCGAGCAGATGTTAAAATACATCAGAATCCATTCTAATAATACACAATATTTTTCCGAAAAATTAACTTCACATATGAGGTCCCAGGGTAATTCATTTCCCTTAAGAGCGATTGAGCAGCAGCTGAGAATAAAATTTTAAAAATGCTTGCAACTGTACAGGGAGGTTCCAATGAGAAAGACCGATTATTCCCCGTATCAAATTTTTTAAATTAAAAATGTAATATCGATTTATTTCATTCAAAACTTGCTTTAATATAATATGTACCAACATTCAAGTAAGCAATAAAAATGCTCAAAACGCAGGATGATAAATTATTAAATATGGTGTACTTCTTGTAAGTATTTTTTGATCATAAGTATTTATGATTTTTCAATTATGTCCAAACAAAATAGGAAAACATTACAAAGAGTGTAATTTTTTTTAAAAATATTTTAGTGTGTAAGACCTTTAATAAATAGAAAAACTGAGGTATATTTGTCACAAAACACGTTCTCGGATTTATTTTTTAATGATTTAAATTTAACTAAAATTAAAATGATCAAAACTGTATTGACTAGTAGATTACGTATTGATTTATTTTGTTGTATGATTGTATGATTTGAAATTTGTGTTGTTTAATAAAATCTATTGTTTGAAAATTGAACAAATCTGCCAACGACAAACGGTATAACCTTAGTATATAAAAAAAAAACTTAGTTTTTCAAAAAATTTCAAAAAACTGCATGTACCAGATAAAATAACAATCTTTCAAAATCAATTTATATTTTTTTGTAAAAAAGAGTCAATACGTCTAGAATTTGATTTGAAAAGGACTAATTTCTGGTATTCTCTGGTAATAAATACCCTCTTAAGTTTTGTGTCATATTTTGGGGGTTATGTGTAGGTAGATGAATTCATTTTTTCAATTTTTTTTTTCATTTTTATTAATGACCATTTAATTACTAAGTTTATCAGTTTATTCACAGGGATTAGGAATTCCTGTTCCGAGGCGAATGTAGGTAGTTGTGTTGGTGTTAGATTATGGTTTCCTCGTCTTTGTGTTTGCTGATAATATCATCTTCGTTTTTGTTGATTTCCTTATCTTTATGTTTACTAGGTAGTTGTGTTGGTGTTACATTATGGTTTCCTTATCTTCATGTTTGTTGATTTCCTCATCTTCGTGTTTGTTGTCTATTATGTTTGCTGATTATATTATCTTCGTATTTGTTGATTTCCTTACCTTCATGCTTACATTATGTTGATGTTGTTTGAAACTTATTTATCTCCATGGAATTTTTTTATTTCATTTATGGCATTATAAATTTTGTAGATTTTCTTTTATTAATTATTGTCTTTCTAACGGAAAAAAGACCCTATGAAAGTTTTTGTATACAACTTATCTTGTGTTTTACATATTATTTTTTAAATTAACAGAATATATTTATCCCCTTGTTACATTATTATCAAGTACTAGCTGATACCCGGCACGCGTTGAAATGCCAATAAAATAAATAAACTGTTTCTCCCTTCGTGTCATTTCCCATTCGTCCTCATTCCCCTCCCGATTTCTCTTCCTCGTCCCCTCCCTTTTACCCTTCCCTCCCCCCCCCCCCCTCTCCCACTCTCCCCTTTCTCCCATTCCGCTTCCACCTTCTCTACCTTCCCTCTCCTTCGCCCCCCCTCCCGTGAAGCCCCTTTCCTTAATTCCCCATCCGACCCTTCCGCAAATCCCTCCCCTTAGCCTTTTTTTCCTGTTGTTTAACTCCATAAAATACACCCATTTTTCTAACAACTCGCGAGACCTATTTCATTATTTAATGCAAATTTCATAATGCCAGAGTATATATATATATAGAAATATTCACGGGCACGATCACAACAATCCAAAAAAATGAATAGCAATCGGATGAAATTTTAATCGCAATCGATAAATAAATTAAGTAACAAAAGTACATTGAAAGTAAAACTCTTCAAAACAAAATGTCTATAAATTGTTACATAGTTAATTCCCAAGAAATACAAAAAATATAATTTCACCTATTTCAAAAAGTTTTTTTAACCATAAGTGGAGCCTTATGTTAAATATTATCTACATTTTTTTAATATTCCACTGATGTTTAAGTGCTTTTTTTCTCAACATGTAAAAAACCATCACCTAAGAGTAGTGTTCTTTGTTTTAAAAAATCTTTACTGGGAATTCAGTGGTTCACAACATTACCCGAACTATGACAAACTTTTGGAAAAAAATAAAGGTAAACTCAAAGAAAATGCTTGTCCTTTTTGTTATTGATTTCCACTAAATGTTCTGACTCCATTTACGAGGTGTACTAGAACCATTGATAAAGAATACAATAGGATGAAGTTGGCTTTTACAAAATAACCATTAAATTATATGGACTACAGAGAATTGGGAATTAAAAGACTCTTGGCTCGTACAAAATTGGGCAATTCTTTGGACAAATTCAAAATACCAATATTTGGATGCTGTGCTAATTCTGTCGTTGTTTCAATGAAAGATGTTACAAATAAGATTATTTACTCGACGCTGGTAGACACCTGAACACTATTTTACGGTTGAAATTACCGCAAAGAAAACAAATTAGCCGATGTTAATTAAAAAAATCTAGTTCAAAAATAACTTTTTATTTTTTCTTCGTTATAAGCAATCACTTTGTGGTTAAGCATTATATTTTAAATAAAACAAACACTTAGTATTTAACCACGTATATTTATTATTTATTTGGTATATCGACCGGTTTCGCTCCAACCGAGCTTCATCAGGATATAATAATAACTTATTAATATATATATAATAACTATATAATAAGTTATTATTATATCCTGATGAAGCTCGGTTGGAGCGAAACCGGTCGATATATCAAATAAATAATAAATATACGTGGATAAATACTAAGTGTTTGTTTTATTTAAAAAAAAAAACTTTTTAATTTTTAAATATACCATTCACGTTTCCCTAAATAAAGCATTTTATGTCTTCTATTTTTAGATAAGTATGTAGTAAGTAATAAGTTATTTAAATACACAATTTTTTTGTCATGGATTTTATAATATCGTGATCGAACTTAGTTTATCTTTTTTCTTAAAAAAATATAAAACAATCCCAGTCACTATTCGATAAGACTGTTCACAGTGTTCTCAACCTCATAGCCTACTTCATCTCTTGATATTCTGTATGGAGGGTCTTTTTAAGGAAATGAAGGAGAAAAAGTTCTGGGAAAGAAAAAGGTATGAGGGGTGGATAGGAATCTGGGGTCAATGTGTCCAGGAGTGACGGACGTATGAAAAAATGCCTCCTATTGCGGTTTAAGGCGATGGTTCGAGGGAGTCCTGCCGGAGAAGTCAAAAGGTGCCCCTCAACCGGTCTCTCCCAATCCGGCTCGCCACGCAGAAGATGGGGAAATGCATCTGCCGCCGAAACCTACAAAAACCTCACCCATGAACCCGGGCATCCATTCCAAGTCACCAAACGTAGCGAACCACTTGGCAGAGGTGTTGGTTATACAATAAATGTTTCCCTGGCCAATAAATTGAAAAAGACCGTTTAATTGAAATGATTAGTTTAGATTAGATAATTGAGCTAGTACGTTTTATTTCGATGCCTTAAAGGAACCCAACATTTTATTGCCGGAGCCAAGTGTTGGGTTGGGCAAAAAACATAAAAGGTTTAAAAGGTGTTTGAAAATCGAACTGTGAATAATTTGTGGAAAACCTTCTCAGGGAACACCATTCAGTGTACTATAAACAAGTACTCGTATGTTCCTTTTAACACAAATAAATACAAAAGCTCTAAATGTTTCTTTTTGTTGTAAGGTTGCAAGTTTTTTTCCTACTATAACAATTTATCTGAATTCCACGCAAACTTAAGTGTTAATGCTCGAAGCCAGTGTGATTATTGCATCTTTAATGGGAAATTGTTGGGAAACAGAGGGAAATGGGAATGGAAAGGAGAAGTGGGAAGTAATTGCAGAAGTAATGAGTGGAGCGAATTGCATTTTATTAAGGGTTGGTAATGATACAAGATATTAGTGTAATTTGCACTGAACCAATAATACACTAAACATAATACCTATGTATATAGAGGAGTGTTAAGTAAGAATTATGTGCACCTACAAAAAACTACAGACCATAACAATAACTAATATGTATTAATTTTAGTGAAACATCATTGAATGGCTAATTAAAAAAGGATGACCCGACAGTTGACCCCCGACAGTTGACCCCCCGACAGTTGACCCCCCGACAGTTGACCCCCCTGACAGTTGACCCCCCGACAGTTGACCCCCCCCCCTACAGTTAACCCCCCTGACAGTTGACCCCCGACAGTTGACCCCCTTGACGTTGACCCCCCGACAGTTGACCCCCCTGATAGTTGACCCCCCGACAGTTGACCCCCGACAGTTGACCCCCGACAGTTGACCCCCCTGACAGTTGACCCCCTGACAGTTGACCCCCCGACAGTTGACCCCGACAGTTGGCCTCCCAAAATTATAATTATAATAAAATCATAATTTTTGTGTCATTTTTCCAATATCAAAACTAAATTCGACTTCAAAAATACCTTTAATAAAAATTTGGTGTGGATATAAAGCGAACTTATTTATAGTGTCGATTTTTTGTACTTAAACGCTTATTTATACAGTGACAAATAGTTTTGTATGTATCTTGAAGCAATTGAATGAAAACGTGTTTTATACTTTTGTTATTCGGCGGTGCATCCTCTCTACGCACCCCTTCGGAGATACTTTGTTATATTTTGTGTAAGTAGGTATACCTTATTTTTCCTAAACCAACTGTATATTTTTTATACGTATTCCGGGAGTCAACGTCAGGGGATCAACTGTCATGGAACCTGAAAATATGCCACAAGACCTTATGAACACACAAATTGTTATTCTTTATGCATTGCTTATAGTATTGTCTTTCATTTTAGCTCCATATTATTTTATTTCTTTATATTTATATTATTTAATTGTCGTCTTTTTATCCATATTTCAAAGAACGTACCCTTTTTCTTCTTATTTTTAACACTGCATATTTTATTAATTTTTCTCCTTCCCATGTTTATCTAAATTTAACACTTCCTAAATTTGTCAATAACATGGCAATGAAATTCCCGTGTTCCAAATGTATATTCCTATCACTTACCTCAGAACAGGTTAATGTAAAGAATATAATTAAATTATAACGAACATGAATTTTGGTACCTACCATGTAAAATTTTTTCTATGAGTTTCATAAACATCTCACTTTTGGCCTTAAAATAATATCTTTCAGAGATACTGAACACCCTGAAATCAAAACAAAAAACGAGTGTGCTTTAGACCACACGACTGAAGTAAAACATCTTTAGAGAAAGAAAATGTTCGCGCGCACTGCTCTCTCTTGCTCCTACAGTATTTATAAAATTGTTCAAGAACGAAATGAAATTACGAATAATCTTCATGCACTGGCTATGAGAAGAAGAGAAAAAGAAAATGTGCGCGCGATCTGCTCTCTCTTATTCCTACAGTGTGATACAGCCCGTTCGCCTCGCCCGACTACAATTTTCGTAACGCTCTCCTCACGCATTCGCCAGCTTATCCCCCCAACTCATGCAATCAATGCAGAAGGACGTATTTTGGATTATTCATTCATCAGCCACAAGTCGTTAAAACTAAAAATGATTAATTTTATTTCCCCTATTCTATACTTAAGATATGGGAATTTTACCATATTCAGCTAAGTGATTGCTTATCCCTTAAAACACTTGTGCTAATTGAAAAAAAGACACCATTAAATATTTGCTTAATAAAATGCGTAAATATTTATTATATTCATTGCTAGAAATATTGGTTTATTTTCATGTCCATTGCTTGAGATAGGTATACGAGTGTTTTTAACTCGAACCTAAAAGTGAAACAATTCAAACGACGCGATTTAATGACTTCATAATGTGGAAATAAATTTTCTCCAAGGTGTAAACCATTAAACAGGTTGTTTTCAATAGCAATTAACTTTCGTAATGTTAAGTGGTGTAGGATATTTTGGCTCATCGATAAAATGTTTTGAGTATTTATCATATATTTTCTAAATATATGATAAATACTCAAAACTACCTCAGAGCAATTGAAAATCTATATTTTGGATATTTATAAACATAAATAAATCAAAAAACACAAATCCATTTAAAAGTTTTTTTCGGTATTGTAGGTAGGCACGGATATTTTTGGGCGACATTTATGTATACATTCCTTCTTGTGTCCAGAATTCACAGAGAGTTTTGTGGCGAAATTATTTTGTCCCCTTGAATCCTTTCTGGCATGAATAATTTAAATAAACAACCCTTAACACGTAGAATTCATAGAAAACTTACAAAGATAAAAAAGTTTGTATTGAATTACTGAAATATGATATATTTTCTCAATCTTATTGACTGAATATAAAACAAAAACTTTAAGCTCTCTTTTTTATATCAAAGTTAGGATTAAATACTTACCTACCATTAACATCAGTCTGGTTTCTCAGAATATATTTCGCAGAACTGAAAATTTAATGTGCCTATAGAATTAGGCAAAAACAATTAATAATAACGGTTAACTTATATAGCGCAGTTTTGCGATAGCTAACCTCAAATGAGCTTTAAACCGAATAATCTAATATGATAGTGAGAAAATCTCATAAAACGGATATATGCATAATAAATGTTATTTAATTGATTTGTGTTATTTCACAATGAATTATTTAAAATAATATATAAGTAGTGTATTTTGCGGCACGTTCCGGAGTGGAATATACTCTTAGTAATGCCCTGGTGTAAGACCACCATTCAGAATTGAAACGTTGCTTGAAATGGCTTTAGCCGTGTTTAGTGACTAGATCTGAATAGCCAGGTACTTTACCACCTTCCTCTTCCTCGTCTCCTTCCCTTCCCCACTTACCTTCAGCCTCGTAACATACCCCAATTGTGGATGCCATAGTCTCACTGGCTCCATACGGGAGTAGTTGGTACTCTTGTGAGGTATTCACTATAAAAAAATAATAAAAAATATGCAATGTACGGATGCATGCAGATTAAAAGAAAAAAAAATAAAAGGTTTGACGTGCAGGTCAAAGTAGATATTTTCATTTAGTTTATTTCGATATTACTTAAATTTTTGATTTTTAAGGAACAGAAAGAAAGTTTTTTCTTAAATATTATTTTATTAAGTTCTGGTAAATAAACCAAATGATAGGTACTCCCTATCAATAACTTTTGCTATTTCAGTATTTTATTAGTTTTATTGATTTATAAATATCTACATTATATAGTCAATGGTGTGCGGGTAAAATTGCTATGACACCATTATTATACTGTTATAATATACAAAGGAAATCAGAGCAGCCAGTTTGCCGTATTTCTGGCAAATGCGACGTGGCATAAAGTTGGAGAAATTGCATTGTTATTTACAATGTGTGAATCAAGGTGGAACCGAGGTGAAAGACATTTAGAACATCTGTAAGATATTCAAACTTTTTGTCAGGAAACATAAAGAGACAATTGAATAAAGCCTGAATAAAAGTTGTTCATTTTTCAAAGATTCATCCAACAATACTCACATTCCATTCCTACAACTTCGTCTAAACAAGGTGTTAAGGGGAGTACTTGACTTACTTTTTAACCAGTGATTCCTGACATTTGGAGTTAAGAAATAAAATGAAATTTTGGTCTCCGGTGACATACCTGTTGTTTTTTTTTCAACTAGACATATAAAAATCTCGGCTGAGTGATCAGTGACAACATGTGGAAGAAATCCTTTATTTTTGATTTTGAAGAAAAAAAATTAAAAAAAGACATCAAAAAATTCACCGGAGACCAAATTTCATTTACATTTTTTAATCCAAATAATGACAGAAATCACTTGTTAAAGTATGTCAATAGTCCCTTAACCTTCTGTATATTATTTACTTTGAGAGGTAGGCTAAAATTTCCAGCTTTCCTTTAAAAATAAAGTTGAAGTATTATACCTACAATATTTTCCAAAAATAATTGCAAAATCACTTCAAAGAAAATTCGACTTTACCCCAAAGTGTTGGGCGGCCTTTGAGGGCGGCCGGCGCCTGGGCGGGGGCAGGTGCGACGCGCGCCCTAATGTGTCCTCGACGTCATAAACTTTGCCACAGATCTAAAGGATACCGTTAAAAGGCTTGTGTTACGGCGGGAGGTAACTCCTGCTGCCCCGGGCTAGTCCTTCAAATGGACCCGAGCTTAATTGTAGAAATGCGCAGAAAATATGACGATATTTTTTTAAGTTTCGGAGAATTTTTCTGGTGTATTTTAAAAAATGGAAAGATTTTTCAATGTGTTAAAAATTAAAATTGCAGCATTTTTAATACATAAAAATTCTAAAGACTGCAGAAATCTTTATCTTTTTGACGATTGACTTGTGTTAATTAAAGATATATCAGCTTGGTTCATTAATTTGCAAATAATAAGCCTTTCTAAGACCATTCCTATAATATTTGAAAAATTTAAGTCAAGTTCAAGACTTTGTCGTTTAATTTGTTCACTTGAAATGAAGTTTTTTTTTGTGTGAATACCGCATAAGAATTCCAACTGATCTCAACCGCCTGGAGCCAGCGTGATAAAGGCATCCCAAATTGGGATGTGTTGTGAGGCTGTAGGCAGCAGGGAGTGGAAGGAGATGGGGAAGAGGAAATTGGGGAATTCGGCAATTCAGATCTGGTCACCAAATACGGCTATATCCATTTCAACGTTTTAATTTTGAACATTGGCCTTACACCAGGGTGATACTGAGAGTATTTCACTTTGGAACGTGTCGAATACATTATTATTTTTAAATGATTAAATTGTGAAATAACACAAATCAATCAAACAAATTTTACTTGCGCACGTCGGAATTTAAATCCAGGACCTCCGAATCGCAGTCGAGAGCCTTACCCTTCGACCTCGGAAGTTGTCTAAACAAGAATAATCAAAATCTAGTCGAAGCTTTACAGCTATAAAACCATTTCTGTAAGATCTCACGTAGATCTGATCTCTTATATACTCCAAGTTCATGCGCTCCACATGAAATTAGCCAACAATAACCGTAATTTACAAAATAATGAGCCGGAGAAATTACTCGTTTCCATGCTGTCGAAATCCTCAGAACTCCGCTCTCATCCACCGAGTATTTCGTTGGTTAGATTACTGGTACAAAATGTGAAATTTCTTTGGCGATTTTCAGGGTTTCCATAAAAGACGACTGAATCTTTATCGTTGTGTGAATTTCTAAACGTTTCGAATAGAAGGTATCTATTGCCATTTCGGATGAGGTCAAATTGCCTATTAGTATTAAGTGCTACCACACAATGAAAACGAAGAATGAAATTACTCCCCGTCATGAAAAGGTTACTATTGTAGTAAGTACCTACAGAAATTTGAATTCAAGAATCTGATTATCACTTCTACGTCACCAATCATTTTTGTATCCATGCGGGTATAAAAAATAAAAAAAATATTTTACATAAACATTTTTTATTTTTTATAGTGAATACCTCACAAGAGTCCCAACTGCTCCCGTCTGGAGCCAGTGAGACTATCGCATCCCCAATTCAATGAGCCTGAAGGTAAGTGGGGAAGGGAAGGCGACGAGGAATAGGAAGGCGGGTAAGTACCTGGCTATTCAGATCTAGTCACTAAACACGGCTAAAGCCATTTCAAGCATGGTTTCTGAATGGTGGTCTTACACCAGGGCGATACTAAGAGTATCTTCCACTCTGGAACGTGCCGCAAATACACATATATTATTTTAAATAATTAATTGTGAAATAACACAAATCAATTAAATAAAATTTATGTGCGCACGCCGGGTTTGAACCCGCGGCCTCCGGAATGGGAGTCTAACGCACTACCGCTGGACTATGCCGGCCGTCGCAATCTTTTATATTACCTACGTTACCAATAGCGGTCTTTCTATCAAAAAGTTAAATGAATTCTTTGCAATGTTAGAAAGAGTATGTTTGGAATTCGAATGCATCAAAAATTTTACTAGCGTGTTTCATCACTAAAATTAATGATATTAATGATCTTTCTAGAAATTTTAGTATTGCGTTTATATACTTTATTGTGACACATTCTTTGAAAGTATTAAATATGTTGGCGTCAAGACGTTCAATCGCAATCTTCGATGCCAGAAATAAGCAATGAATTATTTTATTACGATTTACATTTTGGAATATATGTATGGCTTACATTGTTGTTAGAATTATGTTCTCTATTTTGAACTAATTTCGATTTATTTTACACTTTCCATTCAAATGTCCATAAATTCACCCACATCGCCGTTACATTTTCTACCTCGTAATATTAGGTCCTTACATATGAAATTGGCGTTTTGTATGGGAGGAACATAAAGTCGATTTTTTTAAATATAATATATTTATTTAATCAAAGTGTGTACCATTGCTATCTATGCACTTTTGCCATCTCATAGGTAGTTCATCGATCCATTTACTTAAAAAACCATTCGGACGGTAATCAATAAAATCTTTGAAGGCGGTTTGGACTGCCCCATCGGAGTTGAACTTTTTCCCATGGAAGAAGTTAACCAAATTTCGAAAAAATGGTAATCTGTTGGAGCAAGGTCCGGAGAGTACGGTGGATGTCTTAGACATTCCAATTGAAGCTCGTCTAATTTGGTAGCCGTCTGTTGTGCAGTCGTTATCATGAAGCAGCAGTGGCCTAGAGCGATTAACCAGCTAGCTTTTCCATCATGGTTTGCAGTTGCTGACAATAGATAACTGCCGTAATCGTCTGGCCAGATTTAAGAAAGCTGTAGTGAACGACACCAGCACTAGTCCACCAAACGCTCACAAGTAACTTTTTTGAAGTCAATTTTCGCTTGGGGCATGGTTTGGCTGGTTTGGCAGGGTTCAGCCATTGCAATGAGCGCTTCCGATTATCGTACAGGATCCACTTTTCATCACAGGTAATGATTCGATTTAAAATCCCTCCATTATTGTGCCGGTTGAGTAATGCAACGCAGCAGTCAACGCGCGTTTGTTGATTTGCTTCACTCAATTCATGAGGTACCCACCTTTGAAGCTTTTTCACCTTCCCAATTTGCTTCAAATGGATTAAAACAGTTTTATCACTAACACCGCAGCCTGCAGCTAACTCGGACGTGGTTTACGATGGATCCGCTTCCACAATAGCCTTCAATTCTTCATTATCAACTTTGGTCTCCGGCCGTCCACGGGGCTTGTTCTGCAGGTCGAAATTTCCAGAACTAAAACGTTGGAACCAAAAACGCACTGTGTTTTCTTTTGCGGCACCGTCGCCATACACATCATTAATCTTTCGAGCCGTTTCTGCAGCACTGGTGCCACGGTGGAACTCGTGCTCGTAAATATCGCGATATTTCAAGTTTTCCATTTTGTAAACTAAGTGACGCAAAGAAAAAAAATTATTAAGGAAAAAACAAATGAATTATAATTTTCGAAAAACAAATAAATGAGAAAATAGCTGTATAAATTTGAATTTGGAATTCCTAACCAAAGAGAATATATTTGAGATCAAAGTTGCCAGTACGGCAAAACGCCAATTTCATATGTAAGGACCTAATATTTTCTAAGGCTTATATTTACATTGTCATGTATGTAGCGCAGTATCAAGTATTTTCTAACAGGAATCATTTCATCCATGGAATTAACTTGACTGGGATCTAGAATGTAGTACAGTTGTACATTAGACAGTAATATGTTAGTCAAATGGTAATTATTATTGTAGCATGGCAGTATTCTCGTGAGAAATTGGTTTCTTAGCAGTATTTCAGAGAGTAATTACGTTGTCGAAGGGTTGGTTAGCGGTTTGTACGGAAACTAAAATTATCCCCGGAAATGTGTCGACAAAAGAAGTGAGTGTTGTGCAGCATAGTACGTACCTTGACAGAAGATAGTGTATAACTTATATTGCATGAAAAGACAAATATCATAATCATTGAAGACAATATAAGCGACTCTCAAAAGAAATATTGAAACAGAAAATGATACGGTCTCATGCAGGAATTGATCCCAGGAGCTTTGCCTTACCGAGGCTCTCCTCTAACCACAGAGCTAATTGGACCCCATCCTCTTCGGTCATATTTAACTGTAATGTGACCGAAGATTGGCTGATTTAATAATGACAAACATTCTCTTAATTTTATAATGCATATTTTTATTGGCTGCAATTTTTTATGTATGATTGCAATATTCTTCCTAGTGAAATCGAAAACTTTGCAATATTGGACCGTTAGGCTTAACTTCCGATGATTTCATAATAATAATAATAATAATAATATTTGGATGATTTGTATAGCGTCGTTTTTGTGAAAAATCACCTCAAGGGCGCTGCACAACTTCCAATACAGGGTGTAAAGGACATCGATATCACACCGCAGGGTGTAAAGGATTACACCGTGTAATCCTTTACACCCTGCGGTGTGATATCGATGTCCTTAGTATGGTTTCGCCGTTGACAGCCGAACCGATATTGTTAGGAAATAAATAGGAAATCAATACACGCTGGTAAAACTGGTAGATCTGTCCACGAATTCACATTCCGAAATGTCAAACGCAATCAATTATGTTAGAATATGAATAATTTGGCAATGTTGTATTGAAATACTAATCTAAATATGCATTGGCCGTCAGCATTTACTTTTTGACACTAACTATGCGGGAGTAAATTAGTTTAATGAGGACTTTATTGTATTAAAGATCAAACGGAATAAATTTATTGAGTCTTAGATGCATTATCTAAGAATATGGATCGCTTATATGACTTCTTTTTTAAGAGCTTCATTAATTCAATAAGTTTATTAAATAAGCCAGGAATTTTGAATAACGATCGACATAATCCAAATAAATGCATATATTGGTAGTTAACCGAAAATTATCTGGTGCTATGGAGGGCGGGCTAAAAGTAATCAATCGTCGCCGTGGGTCGGAATATTTCTTACCAATTGTTGACCGTGATGGCAAATATTGATAACTGACCATAGATGACGGATTTGGTCAATATCGTATAGATATACGGCCTTACTAAAAAAAAAACACTCCGCGGCCGTTAAACGGTGTTTTTGTGAATCTTTAGATTCGACAACGCCGTATTTTCTTGTTCAAATTGGAGTTTTCATAATAATCCGCTAGGTGGTGTGATTGATGCGCCTGCGCATTGCTTTCCCGCTGAATAAAAAAAAGCCGCGGAAATGCAGAATAAAGTCGGTCGCGGTGTGTGTGTGATTTAGATGATATTTTCGTAAATGATTTCAATCCTTGACTAATTCGCACTTATATTCATTTACGCAATATATTTACTATTAATTTGTGTTGTTTTTCGTTAGTTTAAGTCAAATTGTGACACTAAAATCGTGTGTTCTAAATTGATCTGTCAGAAAATGGTTATTTAGGTTATATTCAGAAATAATTTGCATTTTAAGATCTTTATTTTATTATAAATTCTTGAAAGTAATGTTTTTTGGTGACTAAAATGTCTAATACATATTTTAGTAAACGTATCAAAGAAATTAATGTGTTAAGATGTGCAAGCAATGTATTGAAACGTGAGTTTTTTTATTGTAAATTTTTGGGAATAAAAAGCTAATTTCAAGATTTTTTTATATTTTTTTATTGTGTGAAGGAGTAAATAGTGAGGTGACAGTTTTATTTCAAAATCATTAAATAAAAGGACTGTGTTTTTTGAATTTTGAAATTTTCCAAATATTTCAATGTTTTAATAGAAAGTGTTTGGGGTAAGTGAGTTTTTTTTTTCAATTTGATGTTTGAAGCTTAAAATACTACAGTTTTTAAACATTTAAGTATATTTTAGATATGAAAATCTTAAAGGTAATTACATTTTGGTTCTATGGTATTTGTTTTTACGACATCTCAAAAAATAATAAATATATAGGACATTAAAAAAAGTAATTCGAAATTCGTTGAAAATTACAAATGGAACAAATATATACAACAGATAAACTACCCTCCTTGGCCGTGTAAGCAATGTACATATCTTTCCATGGAAATTTTTTTGTCAGTTCTTAATTAGTAAGGATTCTTCATACATGGTTGTTTGACCACTGTACAAATTTTTCAGAAAGTTTATTAGTAAGGCTGGTAAAATGGCGACGTTGTCAGATCAAAACCATATATTTTGTTTAGTAAGAATTTGAAAAACGAAATGTACAGACTTTACACAACGTGCTACAGAAACACCGTTTAACGGCCGCGGAGTGTTTTTTTTTAGTAAGGCTGATAGAGTTTTATCGATCGTCCATGCTAGGTACTTTCATCAATATCGTATAGATTTTTTTTATAGTGAATACCTCACAAGAATCCCAACTGTTCCCGTCTGGAACAAGTGAGATTATGGCATCCCCTATTGGGGTATGTTATGAGGCTGAAGGTATGTGGGGAAGGGAAGGAGACGAGGAAGAGGAAGGTGGGGAAGTACCTGGCTGTTCAGGTCTAGTCACTAAACACGTCTAAAGCCATTTCAAGCAACGTTTCAATTCTGAATGGTGGTCTTACACCAGGGCGATACTAAGAGTATCTTCCACTCTGGAACGTGCCGCAAACATACCATATATTATTTTTAATAACTAATTGTGAAATAACACAAATAAAGTAAATAAAATGTATTTAGGCATGCCGGGTTCGAACCCGCGGTCTTCGGAATGGGAGTCTAACGTTCTACCGCTGGACTACGCCGGCCGTCAAAATATAGATATAGGGTTTTATCGATCGTCCATGCTAGGTACTTTCATCAATATCGAATAGATGCGTCGCTTACTAATGAACTCTACTTGACAGAAGTGCGAACACTTTTTGTTGAGTCAAGTAGCGAGTTACTCGCCACTCGACTTACTACTTGTCAGGTGCGAACAAGGCTAAGTTGCACGAATGCCACCGTCATTTGGCATAGTTCAAATATGATCAAGAAGTTGAGTTATTTAATAATTTCGGTTGAAACAAAACGGGTTGGTGGAATGTAACAATTCTGGATAGTCGTAAATCTGAAAATACATTTTTGTATGCGAATTGTTCGGTGGTATTTTAGTTAAATTGTTTGTATACATTTTGAATTTGACAAGGGTTTTCTTTGAACAACCATTATTTGCGTGAAACGTCAAATGGTGAAACAAACAAGCGTTTTGGTTCAGATGAGATTAAACTTTCTTTAGATGTCTCAGTTTCTGTATAACCAGAGTGTAGGCTAATAGTAGAACATCTGGCGGTCGTGGTCTGTGGTAACAACTTGTTTGAGAGAGGCTAGCACGGATTACAATACATTAGGTTAGTTTCAGAAGCTTTAAAAGGTTATACTTACACGGTAACACTAATAATAATTTCTTCGGGATATGTTTTCTACTGGGATTATCTGCATAACTTCAATTCGAATATATAAGATTTCACGCTTTCGAAGGGCATTAACGAGACGGGTATGGCTATCGTCGCCCCGGAAACTATTTATTAGGTAACCAACATCCCTACCTAGGTCTCCCCAAATGGTTCGCTACGTTTGGTGACTTTGCATACGTTGATCGCTAAACTAAGAACTCCAACCTAGAGAAACTCATAGTCACTGGGAAAGTAAAGGGCAAGAGAAGCAGAGGAAAGTAACCAATGCGCTGGAGTGACCAAGTTCCACTGGCGTCCGCAGCTCTCAGACTCTTCAGCAATGAGGAATCGACTTAAGAAGTTATGATGTTGACCGTAAAAATGGAAAGTCTTTTAAAATGAACCATAATTAGTCAGGAATATTGACAAACTGCATCGGAATTCATCATCTCTCATTATCTTCACTGACATTCGTCGAATAAGAAAATAAAATATTTGGTATTCTGGCACTTAGAACATAAAATATTGCACCCATGACTATCCAGCATGGTCAATTAATAAATGATTTATCGATAATGTCTATATCTTGTCATCGTTCCAGAGAACGACTGCAGATCACGTAGAATAAATTAAGAAAACCTATTCAAGAATTTAAGAAAACCTAGCATTATGAACTGTTGTGGATTTGCAGTCGTGTTCAAGAAAGATGACGAGGCGAAATGGAGCGATCCTAAGATTACACATCCATATTTGGTTGGTATTCTTTGTCATTGGCAAAGGTCCAAACGCTTGAGATAAATATTCTTTTGTACGCTCTCGAAACGCCGAGGTAAATTCCATCGAAAAATTAGACAAACAAGTCATGTTTCCAGCCTGTCAGATAAAGGAAGCCATAAAAAATATTATTGCTCCTGTAGACATGGCGATATCAAAGTCACTGAGTTGTATGGTGTAATTTTATCGCATTTGGCAAGATCCCAACAGTAATTTAATTTGGTAAAATTTCTTTTACTTTTGAACTTACAATTAAATTTAGTATCCGTGTTACATATTATCTCCTACAATATGCAAATCACATTTCCAATACTAGAGACGGTTAATATTATTATATTTTTCTTAAAGATTTTTATATTGAAGGTAGCAAGGGGGAATTCCGATCTTGAGTTTGTGATGGCTTCAACACTACGTTCGAAAGAAAAAAAAAGCATCCTCTTCATGGGAAGAGCTCATACAAATTTTTCCCACCTAAACGAAATTTCAAATCGATTACACTAGGTGACTAGGTAAATCAAGGTGACGAAATAATGAAGAGCTCGAGGTTTCAAATCGATACCACGTTTAAAATTTATCAATATTGAATGTAAGCCGACACTTCAGACGACCATAAATTTAAAATTCCAGAGCGTATACGAAGAGGGTTTGTTTAATAACAAAAAAAAACTAACATGGTTTTGAGGAATAAATGGGGTAATTAAGCCCAAATTACCACTACAGAATACAGACGGAGTATTGAGAAAACCAATTAAAATTAACGACGTACACAATCTATGCATTAGTGCTATAGATCGAGATTTTTCAAAAGGTAAACAACACACTCAGATTAAAAGTAAATAAGATTTTTACTTTTGGGTACACAAAAAATGAAGCCAAACAGGTACGTACTAGACCATAGAGCTATTTGGAACGCATTAAGAAAATGAATTCTGAATTAATAAGGTGATATTAGTTATTACCAGACAAAGTTTTACGAATATTATATCTGATCATGAAAAGGGACGAAGGATAAAAAATAGTTGTAAACATCTGCAAGGAATGTGGTGAATCAAGTAAATGACAGAAACAATTTCATGTCACCATGAGAATTAAGCCGAAATACTACTGAATTCAATTTTACCGGCCGCAAACGTTAAACAAAATAATAAATGGAGAGAGAGAGTCATGAAAAATAACATATCAATGAAAGTTGAAATTGTCTGAACTCTCAATTATAAAACGCCCTACGGAAGACGAGATGTACGTCCTGAATCCACACCTGGCGTTTTTTTTTAAGAAGATATTCGAAGGGCTGAATACCATGTGGCAGTCGGGGTCGAAGGATCGAAGGGAGGCGAGGGAAGAGTGTTAGCAGTGATCGTTCGTATTTAGCAAAACAATTTATCCATATTATAAAAACGAGTGATAAGACATAATCCACCGAAGAATTAATAAAGTCGTGATAAACAGTGACAAGTGTTTGTTTATGTTGGGAGTGCTTTTGTGACTTCGTGAGAGACAATAGTTCGTGTACATAAATTAATTATTTGGCTTGTTAAAATACTCTATTGAAAATTAGCTGCAGTGAACGACAGTGCGCCGCGAGTGGATTAATTAAGTAATAAAATTAATTTGAATTATCAAAACCAAAATAATAATCAAAGTGAATGAAATACTTAGCTTCAGTGAGTCAATAATAACGTAACTTTGTGTTTTAAAAATAGAAGGGAGTGCATCGCGCGAATTTTGATTTGAAATATAAAATTAGCGGAGTCAATAATTACGTACAAATATTATTTTCGAACTTGCACACACGAAATAATAATATCAAAACAACATCAAAAATGCACCTACGTACTTAAAGTCTTCTGCAATCTCCACAAAACCCAAAATAATAAAAATATTAACAAATACCCACATACTAGTGTCTTCCTCAATCTTTCGCAAAACCATAAAAAATAATATAAATACAATGTATATAATAATATAAAATACCTACATGTTTATAATTTCTCCGACCTTTCGCGAAAATAATAATAATACCAACATACCTACGCGATTGTAGTGTCTTCAATATATCATATAATCAAGATAATACAAATATTCAAAATAATATCAACATATACCTACGTATAAATGTCATCTTCAATAGTCCCAAAAAAAAAACAAAAGATAATAAAAAAGGTTAACAAATAACAATTAATAACCTACGTATTTTCTTAAACTCAAATAAAAGTGTGACATAGAGTCATGGGTGCTACTACTTCTAGGAACTAAATTACCGAATCATAGTGACAGGAAGGTTTTTTACTTTTAATATTTTCCCCACATGTACGTAATCAGGCTTCGTTCAGGTGAGTGAAAGAAACATTTTAATTAAATTACAGGTCGTACATGGTCCCGATACCTGAGAGGATCTGCCAATCTACAAAACCAATGATAAAAGAAGTTATGTTCCAGGATTTAAATTGTGTTCTAAATATTATTCTCGATGTGTAATTACGAGATTTGTCCCAAATTAAATCTATTATCAATGTGGGTTCAACGAACTTATATTTTTTTGCGTATCAAAAAAAAGGATCTCGGCCATAAATCGTAGCCGTACGGTCATCCAAATTAGTAGGGTTTTTTTTCTGAGGTATGCCGAACCAAAGTGAGAATGACGGGAACATCCATGCCATACTGGATATTAGTTCAAAAATGAAATTTGGAGAATTGAATCTAAACATTAAAATTGTTTACTAACAACAATATTATCATGTCAAGTTTCTTTCAGGCTCCCTTACAAAAAATGAAATCAACATTATTTCGGTAATGTTTTCTCAATCAAACCCTTCCAAAATCCAAATTTGACCTGCGAAATATAGACTTCACGATTGGGGAATGCAATAGCGTCGCTGAAATTATATCCCCACAAGATATGAGACAAAGAGGGCTTTTTTTCTTGCGCTATCATGCGATAGGGGATGTCAACGTAAACTGAGCAATCACGCGGGGTACTGGAAGTTAATCCCTTTCGCGGGGTCATGCAGAGTGAAAAGGCATGAAAGACAGAATAAAAAGAAAATGCCACTTGGAATGGTAGGGTATGATTCGCTGACGGAGGCGTTTCGACCGAAGGTATCCCAAGTTTTGCGAAGTTATGTGGAGGGGACGTCGGCGTGGTATTCCGTGAGAATAAGTCTGTAGCACTATTGCATACTACCAGTAGTGTCGACCTGAAAGCAAACATAGTTTTTACGAGGTAGAAGTTATGTCAGCTCTTGGAGGCGAGGAACGCAAGCCAATGATTATCCTACGAAGGAGACGAAAGGATCATCTCAAACGGCTCCGTACGCACTCAACGCGAGTAGAGTCATGATAAGGGAAGAAATGGACATACCCCTTTTAGAATCAGTCGAGTTAAAATCAAATCTGGAGGATAGGAAGTCGGGATAATACTGGAAGTGACATGAGGACTCTGCGCGCTTTCATCTGGCGTGAAGGGACCCTTTCGTAGCAATGAAGTTCATGCAAGAGAACAAAATCAGGACTTAAGGACCATCCTAGCAAACGTAATGATTGAGTCTTTGTCCGGAATGTTGGTCACCAGTATCTATTTGGTTAGTGGAGGAGCCGACTTATTCAGGAAACAACATTCCCCAGATCCTCCTATCACCCCTCCTCACCTTCCTCTTCCCCAGTACATGTAGTGTATACTAATAACAATAATAACTTGACCATTTAGGTGCAGTACGACGACATTGAGAGCTTCGCAAGGATCCTGGCATGCATGTCATAATTCACTCTGTCCATGTCATGTTAATATAATCCAATGTAAATCTAGACAGGAAAAATCGGGTAAGAAAAACTACGACTTTGAATTTTATAAACCGGGTGACAATTTACGGTAGAGTTAGCGTCAATGACATACTTGTCCAAGTTGAGAAAAGGCGGGTAATACGGATAGGCTTGAAAATAAAACAAAACAATCTAAAAACGGGGTTAGTTTATCAAACGGATTCCTTCCACACTTTCCTCTGAAAGAATCTGAGGTTACCACACATACTACATTATTTCCTCTACATGTGTATGCGTATTAATTTACACATTCAAATGTAATTACCGAATCAAAAAATCACACAACGTGGTAAATAGGAATAATGTGCAATAAAATCTTAAATCTTATTTACTGTGAGAAAATCGCAGGGGTTTAAGGAAAAGTTAGGTGTAGCTAGATACAAGGGTATATTGATCGAAGGCCAAAAGATAAGGGAAGCGTAGCCAGTAGATCCCGACAGCTAGTGTTAAAGGGAAAGAATAGAAAAACCAAGGGTAGACGACTACGGATCATTACAACGGGTGCCGGGTAGCCCCACAGGTACATTACAACTGGTCCCGAGACCCACAGGAGCATAGAAGTTAGTAAGGCCAGGGGTAGGTTCACTACAAGTTCGAAGATTGCGCTTTCTCAGCTTGGAATAAACTCCCACATGAACTAAGATGAATTATTAATAGAATTTAAAGCAAAAATCAAAACATCCAATTTCAGAAAATCATATACTAACCAATAAGACGATTGAAAACCTTATTTCAGAGCAAATTCGAAGAAACTTATTTCGAGTAAAGATATGATAATAATATTTATTCGTACTTTAATTTTTTTCATACCAGTTAGTTTATATCCCACCAAACCCTTTAAAACCACGAAACTCCAAAAATGTTTTTAAAAAGTTTTCGTTGTGTCTTCTACGAGTATTAATAAAAATATTTTTTTTTATCAGTAGACACTTTAAAGTTTTTTTTAGATCAAGAGTGTCCCCTTGGGATGCTAAAAATTTAACAAAATTGGTGCTTTAAACAAGTGCTTTTTTAATTACACGTAAAATCCTCTACTTTCTTGAGGCGCGCTGAACTTAAGAACGTCCATTACGTAATTGGGATATTTATGAAAAAAATATGTAATTTCTGTATATTTTCGTTGTTTGTTTTTGTGGTGTTATGCCGTGTTGCGCTACCTCCTTCTTTAGCCGACGTTTCGGACAGCGTTGCAGTGTTCATCATCAGGGCAGATCCGGCAGATCCGCCAGATCCGGCAGATCCGGCAGATCCGACGACGGATCTGCCCTGATGATGGACACTGCAACGCTGTCCGAAACGTCGGCTAAAGAAGGAGGTAGCGCAACACGGCATAACACCCCAAAAAAAAACAACGAAAATGATTTTGGCCGTGAAAATCTAAAAACGTACCTTTCTGTATATTGTTTTTTTAGACACACGTGATCTTAAAATAATATTCGTACCCATTCTGCCAAATCTCTTCTGATCAACAGAAAACTGAAAGAATTCACCCATACCTTAATTTTTTAATATACACTGACAAATTTTCCTCAACAACAAAAATATCCAGTGTTAGAACATTTTCCTTTTATATTCAGTCTTTACGTGCGGTACAATAAGTTTATCGAGAGGTGTTTTTTTTTTAAATTAAAATACGACGAAAAACCTCGACAAAAGAGTAACTCATTTAGAAATGAAGATAGAACACTCGGAGTAAATTGAAGAGTTACGATTCTGCTTACCAAAGCCAGTTTTTCCTCAAATTTACGAGGAATGAAAAAAAAACTCACAGAGATGACAAAAAACATAGTTTTTTTCTGATGGCTATACCAGATAAATGTAAATAATTTGAGTTCAATGGATCGGATTTAAGCTTTCAGGAATTCAGAAAACATTGGAAGGGCCATTATGGTCACATGACCAAGCAAAATAAAAGTCAATATATTTGGAACAAAGGAGTTCTCTGAAAATAATAAAAAATACCGACTACTCAGTGAATAGATTTTTTCAGGGAAAAAATTGACGTTGGCGAATGTATCTATTCATACGAGAAAATATGTAAGCTTTTGTAAAGGTCATTTCATAAAAATTCTCCAGTCCTGAGTAATAAATTTTCCAATCCTTCAGACTAAATATTAACACTACTCTAAGCACTAATCTTCTCATAAATGTAATATCAACAGTGATGAGGGTAGCAAATTTAAATCCATGCAATGTCTAGGATTTTAAATAGTGTCGTCCGTGTGTAAAGTCGTATCTTCTCCAAACGTAAACTTTTTAATAAAAGTGTGTTTATCGGAAGTGACCTGCCAGTTAAGAATTATTTTCTAATTGTAAATAATAAAATTAGCTTTCGGTGATTTTTCACAAAGACGACGCTGTACAAATGAACCAATCATTATTATTGTTAAGTAAGTTTAAAATACTGTAGAATTATTTTGGAAAATTAAAAAGTTTAAAAATTATAGCATGATTTGTAGATAAAGAAAGTCTATTAATACCATAATTAAAATTTGTTGTCCACTTTTTTAATTTTATAAACTATAATGCATTTTGATTTTGTTTTCAAATATTCTTTCTAGTAGTTTAAATTCATTTGGGCATTTATTTATCTAGAAAGGCAGCTTTTGAACTAGCGTAAACGTATAAATTGCAGTAAATAATATTCCATATAATCGAAGTCATTGAAAAATCCTTTAACGTCGAAATTCCAAAAACAAAAAAGCCATAATTTTGCAAGTGCGCTCATAAAATTTTCTCACATTTACGCTATGAATATAGGAGATATATATTTCATCGCTACTGTAAAACTTTTAACGTGTGTTTCTCAAGGCTTAAAGCGCTCGCAGTTGAAGAATAAAGATAAAGTTTCTCGAGTGCTGAAAATATTGATGCTTGAGAATGTTTGCTCCAGTTCTGTACTTCACGATGCAATTTTCTAAAAAGTTTTGAAATTTTCTTGTTGGTCAGTATTGACACTGACGTATTGCACCCTTTACTTAAGAAATAAATCAATGAGTAATGGGAAAATATCCCCGTCCATCCATCTTCGATTGAAACAAACCATTTCTGAGAACCATTAAAAACTTTAATTTACTTCCTGTCACGAAAAATTGATTTGTCTTATAAGTTCGTAACCAATTAGAATATAATTCCATCATTTGGTCACCTCACCAAAATATTTATAAAAATGTCGAAGGGATTCAGCGAAAGTTTGTACCCTTTAGAACCGATTGACTACACTTTTTTTTACTAAATACCTTAAAAATAAATTAATTTATTATTGTTATCATTATAATTTCTTTATATTTATCCAATTGCACAGTAATAATTTAAGAAATTATATTAGTAAAACTTGCATAAAATAAGGAAATTATTATGTACCAAATGTAAAAGCCCCATGATCTTAAAAAATAGTAAATAAAAAAATTATAAATAAATAAAATTTCCTTGAATTGCTTAAAAAACCATGAGAAATTTGAAATAAGGTGTATTCCAATCTACGAGATCAACCAATATTTTTGGCTTATGTAAAGTGCGATTTTGGGATTTTTATTAACGTACTATTTAAAACTGGTACGCCCAAGACTTCTAGTATTTTTTTTACACTAAAAACTACTCAATGGAAGTGTGTTCTAAGCCGACTTCAATGAAAACTGAGGTTGCTATTTTGCATAAAATCTACGACCCATTGTCTCCAGAATGTACATATTTTAAATTTTAGCAAAAGTAAGAAAAATTGATCAAACTTTGGTCAAACACCCGAAGTACTTTTATTGGTTTGTCTTTTAGATGATTTTTTAAAACTTTTGCCTTTTTCTAAGCTCATATAGATGCCGTGCATCATTAAATCTTATATTTTTATTTCAATCATTATTCAATAATTATTTGGTTATTTATTAAATCTTCATTCATTCATTCGTTCGTTATTCATCCTTTATTTAATTTTACTAGCTTTTATAAAGATTAGATTTCTGCTAAATCAATGTAGGTGTATAATCTATCTATTTATATAAATAATAGTCAGTAATAATAGTCAATAATTTTATTCCGAAATTGATGAAATTTTGTACACTTGACATTCAAAACTACCATAATACGGGCATTTGCCTAGCTTGGTAGTCAAAAAACCACGTAAACAAAATTAAGTAAACAAAATGAATAAAGAAAATTTAAAAAAAACAAGAGAAATATCACTGAAACTTCTAAAAACTTGGCGCGTACCCCGGGCAACGCCGGGAATCAGTTGTAATTATTAATTAAGCTCACCTAGAATCAATGGTTTCTATCTGAAAAATAATGCCTTTTAACATCTATTAAGCAGCAATCTATCATACATATATCTTTATTTATATTCCGGAATAAAGAATGTTAATTCTCAAATTGATCATGAAATGTAAATTCTTTATCATAATGACCGACACAAATGACCTAACAGATGTGGCGATCATTTATAAATAATGTAAAAATCAAAAGAAAAATCCCATTCTAATGCCGTTTTATAGACCCAGGTATAAATAAAACTGTGTTTACACGTCGTTACGAAATCATTTAAATCATCGTGCGTTTTAAATTCCTACTACAATAGAGATATAAGTCTACATGTTTAGTAAATCAAGCCACATGAAAAGCCGCAAGTCGTTCCAGCCAATTTGGCCCATATGGCGTTTGACTGATTGATCATAATTTACGATCAATAGATATGGCGCTATCAGTGTCTGCACCATTTTACAGAACATCGGATAACCTGTTAATGGTTCACACCGGCATAGATTCTTTAGCCAAATAAACGTCGTGTAAACATAGCTTTAATGCTCTGGGCCTCGAGTCATATTTTTGTTAATATTTCCAGAAAATATCGCTGTTTTCGTAATGAAATTTATGTTCGTTGTAAAAAATAATTTTAAAAATTGCTAACTAATATTTAATAACACATTTTTTATTTTGAATCTATTGGATTCAAGAGATAGCTATATTTTATGAGTTCACTATCTACTTACAGCGCATTTTAAGATATTTCACTCCATCGCGGAGAAACTCTTGGTCACTGGCAAAGTGGAAGGCAAAAGAAGCAGAGGAACAAATTCCAATGCGCTGGAGTGACCAAGTTGAACGTCGCTCCATGCAGCGCAAGACCGCGAGGAGTGGGGGAGCCTTGTCCACCATGAGAATTGGATTAAGGATCACGATCCTCAGCAATTTAAGAAGAATAACGAATATTATTTTATGAACATACTTGGAAAGAACTTGAACTGAAATGAATTTCATCAATCCAGGATATAGAAGAAATATCTAACTAAACTAACTAACAGTTAAATTGATATTTGAAGCCTTCGTCGATCAATGTCCATCGAAAATGCGGTCTGCAAAAAAAATGATTTTACCTATAAATTCCAGAGAGTAAAAGCAGTGCAAACTTCATAAAGCCAAAGTAAACCTTTCGTGAGTTTTTCCTAATTCATAGATAGTGACGGCCTCCATAGTCGAGTGGTAAGGCTCTCGACTAGCAATCTGAAGATCGCGGGTTCAAAACCCGGCGTGAGCAAAAAAAATGTTTAATTCAGTATCGCCTTGGTGAGACCAGCGTTCAGAATCGAAACGTTGCTCAAAATGGCTTAAGCCGTATTCAGTGACCAGCTCTGAATAATCATGTACTTCTCCACCTTCCCCTTATCATCTCCCCCCCCCCCCCTCCTTCATCATAATATACCCTAATTGTGGATGCCATAGTCTCACTGGCTCCAGACGGGAGCAGTTGGGACTCTTGTGAGATATACACATAATAAATAAACGTTTTACACTCGATTGTTGGTTTGGTAATAAATTATTTGTTCAAACTTCGCTAAATCACTTTGTGGCGTCACTTTGAATTAAATTAAAACAAATAACTTTGTATTAAACCATTATTATATAATCACAATTACCTACATGTTTCGAAACCTATGGTTTCTTCGTCAGGGTAGTAATGACAATAATAATAATAATTGTCATTACTACCCTGACGAAGAAACCATCGGTTTCGAAACATGTAGGTAATTGTGATTATATAATAGTGGTTTAATACAAAGTTATCTGTTTTAATTTATTGGTAATAAATTGATTGAAATAGAAAATCCAGTTTAAAATAGTTGACATAACTCACGTGACCACCATTGACAAAGGATAGCAAATTAATACCGTAGCCCATGCACATGCACCACGAAAATTCATCATAAAATCGAAAATATCGCATTGGAATGTTGGTAATAAAAATAATCTTTAATGAACGTAATTCGGAATTTCATATTCCCGGAGTGGCTAAAATAATAATTCCTCGTGGCATTCCATAACTCCAATAATATGAATGCCTGAAATATGCGATATTGCGAATAGGAATTCGGTCCATGTTTCGAAATTGCAAGCATTTGTAATTTAGACTAATTGAAGTGTGCTTGAAATATGAAACAACTTTCTAGTGGAAATGATTTTTCGCGGAAACCAATAAAATACAAAATATTGAATGTGGATTATCGTATCAAACGACAAAATTAATCTGGACAAAAATGTTATTATTTTTAATAGCCGGATTTAAAAAAAGTTATAGACGTTCAAACATTAAGCTAACATAAAACTCGTTTTCCTGAACAAAAGTCCAAAGTGGACTCCCGTGGAATATCGAAAACCTTATTTTACTTTAAAACCCCCTTCCGATATTAAATTATTTAAGGTCAACTGGTTGCACAAAAATAACTGCGTTGCTTTTCAGGAGCCTGTTTTTTCCAAGTCTCAATTAAAGTTTTAGAGAGTTTGTTTCCGTGCTCGTTATTTCAGCAATACTATCGGAAATGGTAGATACTTTTACTCCAATTCTCAACTTCGGAAGTTTGTTAACATTCATACGAGTGAACACATAATATTAAATATTTTTTAAAACCGCTCCATTATATTTTGGTCTGCGGCGGTGAACTCTTAAATTTCTGATATATTTATAGACAAAAGTGAGTAGACCTGACTTTTGACTTTTTGGCTTACAGAGCTTTCTTTTTCATTCTTCCCCTTTCTCTTTCATCATGATTTTAAATACTGGTTGTAGGAAAATTAGATTTTATTTGGTTGAGTTAGAAAATATTTTTGCAAGGCAACATGGCTGCGACCTTTACCACGCCATTACCACGACAACTCAACAAAGTGGCATTTCAATACCCTTTCGAAAAGTCATTAAAATCGATTAAAAAAAAATCCAATAACCCAACCTAACCTATTTAACCAAGTTTTTGAAGGAAATAGTTCTTTACGCACGCTTGACTTGAGGGGTAAACTGGCGAATGCGTTACGGAAATTACAGCGTTACGAGAGGCGTAATATCGGGCGTTACTAACGTTCGGGAGGCGAACTATAAAAAAATAAAATTAATTTAGAGGTTCATTCCTCACAATCTAATCGTAACAACAGTGCTCAAATCCATAGTAATGACATTTGGAATGCCAGCATGCATTTATGCTGACAATAGTTGCGTTGTTGTTTCTCACATTCTAAACGTTAAAATCTAACTAATAACTAGCAATTTTTCGATTGGAATTTTGGAATTCTTATACACCGATGTTTGGAATGGTTTTATTCGATGCCAGAAAGAAATTTAGATTAAATTACTAAAGAAGTATTTACTTCAGTCGTGTGGTCTAAAGCACACTCGTATTTTTTTCATCACTTTTAATGACTTTTCAAAGGAATTATGAAGTTGCATATTGTTGGGTTGTCCGGTCACCAATTCATTCCATCATCAATAATATTACTTAGACAAAAATGTTATCTGATGGCGTTTAAGACTTTCTGCTCCTGAGCGCTTCAATCGAAAGAAAATATTTTCACTATAAGTCGAGCAAGTGTATAAAACTCAATAATTTTATCCTGAAAGTTGAGTGTTTATTATTCAAATTGAAAAAGCCGACGATGTCGGAGACCGCAAAGTTATGTTTAACAACTTTGTCGATATTCATTACCTACTTCAAACTTTTTCTTTTTCAGACCTCAGCTCGGGAAAGTTCGACTCTAACGGGAAAACTTCCTACCTTCAACTACATATGAATTCTGAAGGCATTATATTAATGTGTTCGTATTTGAACGTACCTACAGGGTGTTACGTACTAAATGGCAGAGTACCTAAGTATTGAAGTCGAACCAGTTCAGTAATACTAAAAAGTCTTCGATAACATAGACATGTGCGAATCTTTTTTGCGATTAGAAAGGTTTAGGACGGGGTCATCAAATTTCGAAGATAATATTCAAGTTCTGTGAAGGTCCTATTCAAGTACTGTAAAAGTTCCATTCAAGATTTGTTATTATTCATGTTCTGTGAAACAACCAGCCCAAGATGAAATAATAACAGAACTTTAATTTAACTTTGAAATTTGATGAATAGATCATAATTCTGTGAAACAATCCGTCCGTGTCTTTGGGAAAATGGGATGAAATTTATTTTTTACATGAATACCGCACAAGAGTCCCAGCTGCTCCCGTCTGGAGCCAGTGAGACTATGGTATCCCCAAGTGGGGTATGTTATTAAGCTGAAGGTAGGGGGAGAAGGAGTTGGAAAGAAAGGCCACTTCAAGAAACGTGGTCTTACACCAGGGCCATACTGAGTGTATCTTGCACTCTGGAACGTGCCGCAAATACACTATATATTATTTTTATTTAATTAATTGTGAAATAACACAAATTAATTAAATAAAATTTATTTGCGAACGCCAGGTTCGAACCCGCGATCTTCGGATTGGAAGTCAAGAGCCTTACCGCTTGACCACGCCGGCCGTCATGAAATGAAAATGTGTAAAAATATGTATTAATATAGGTACATAAAGTGGGCACATAACATATTTTGGTGGACTGGCCACCCTTTAGCTGAGGAACACACAATACGGTCAGCCATCTTTTTGCCTAAGGTAGTATTTAAAAATACATGGGACGCAAATAGGAGCCTGGAATGGAGGGGAATTGAAACTTTACTTCTTGCATTTGTCCATGCGAGTATGAGCTTGCAAATTTCAACCTTTCATAAGCTTTGTAAGAGAAGTAACCATTTTCCTAAATAATGTTATAAAATTAGCTGAAAAATTCCCATCATTACAAAAGATTCCAACTAAATTCACCTTCCAACTGCCACTTTATGTAATGTTTTCGCATTATAATACATCAGTAATTAAAATCTTTTTTTACCATATTACTGTTTAAAAAATAGTGTTTGTTATTTTCGTTTACTATGGTTTTAGACTTCACCTTTCATTGATCGCTTTTTATAGTATTTTTTTTCATTTATCACCCTTCTACAAATTAATAATAATTAGATATGATAAAAAATAAGCTTGGATTGTAACATTTCATAACGTTATTTGAAGTAGAGAATTTTTTTCCAGTCATCTGCCATTTAGAAAAAAACGAGTGTGCTTTAGACCACACGACTGAAGTTAAACTTATTTAGCTCCATCTATATATATGTATGTATACATGTATAATATATATATGTATGTATATATTAATTTTCTACAAATATTTACTTAAATTTATTATCGTTCGCCTCGCCCGATCACATTTTTCGTAACGCTCACGTCACGCATTCTCCAGCTTACTCCCCAAGTCAAGCGTGCGTAAAGAAATTTTACTTTAAAAAAAAAATTTTAATGAAAAAGTTTATCCAATTGCATCAAAAATTTAATTTATTGAGGATAGTGTTGGTTATTCTTAAATTGAAATATGAGATCGATAAATATATCGGAAAATATTCAGTCCTCAATAACTCAGTGGTAGAATTTTAATCCAGTAAGACAGGACTTGGGTTCGATTACCTTTTCATATTATTTTCTATGTTTTTTTCTATTTCAGGTTCATTCAGATTTATTAATTGTGTAGATAGCACTGAACTACCAAAAACATTTAATTTTATAACTTACAACACTGGATCAGTAAACCTAGCGACAGTTGACAAAACCAAAGACAACGATCGGAGCGCCATTCTGTTGCGTGCGTCTCCTTGGCCGGTTGTGTTTTATTGTCTATCCATTTTTAATCCTTCTGAATAGTTCCTGATTATCATTATTGATATTATTCCTGATAATCGAAGACACTAAATAATCTAAAATCTACCCACATACAAAATTACCTTTTAAAATGTCATCATCTTTTATTAATTTTTCATTTTCGGGAATAATAAGTTTGAAATGTCATTTTAAAGGTCATCGTAAATGTATCATTTTATGTCCCTGAAATGAAAATTTTGGAATACAGTAAATTTGTCACCTCCCCTCAGGACAAATTTTGGAAAGCATTCCATGAAAGAGCGTAACTAAAACCACAGACAAATAACAATTATTGGAAACAATTTGTGCCGTTACTATTATTACTATTATTGGAATACCAAATGAAAAGGCGAAGGCCGTTAGAACAATGGGGAATGGCGATTTCATTAGGGCTATTTACCAAACTGAAATATTTCTATTACTCGATGTGGAAGGTTTAGATACCAACGTAAAGAATATTACCAGAGGAGCAGATACGTTAGAATTATGGTAGATTCAGACTGGGTCGACGTACGTGCCCATCGCTACGCCTAACAATATCTGGACTGCTTAGCGACCATAGATTTTCAATGAAAATTTATGTTTTAGAATCACATTGGCCACACGCATCGCGACGTGCGATGTCTGTGGCCATTTTCATAGAAAATGTATGGGTTGCTAAGCATTGTTTGAGTAGCGATGTGTACGTACGTCGTCCAGTCTGAACCTACCATTAGAGTGAAGGAATTGGAACAGAATGAGAGAGACACGAGATGTGACACCAGGAAATTATTGGTTTAATACATATTCAATCACTGAAGATATTAACCTAGTGAAATGTGTTGTGAACACGAAAAAATCTCCCGAGAAAAGATACATGCCACCGACGGGACTCGAACCCGTGTTATTTTTATCCAGGCTAATAATTATTGCTTATAATAATTGTTACCCTTTGTGCTATGAATAAAAAAATTGTCTTAAAAAATTCAATTAAAAATATCACTTAAAACATTACTTACCAATTGATAAATAATAATTGATATTTGAATAGTTAAAGTATTTTCACCAAAAAAATGTAGACATAATTTGTCTCGACGCCATCTAGTGGGAGATTTAGCACATACAATGCCTTTCTAATATAAAATAAAGTTGGTTGTTTACAGGTGAAAAAATGTAATAAACAGCAATTGTTGAATGAAACAGTAGTATCTTTATTTTGAGTTATTTGGCGGGTAAGAGATAAACCGACGTAGCTCAGTAAATAGAGCAGTTGAACGGAAATCAGAAGGACACGGGTTCGAGTCCCTTCGGCGTCATATATCTTTTCTCGGGATTTTTTTTTTAATGTGGATGGGTGTTTCAAGCTAACAATTATTGCTTATAATAAAATTGTTACCCTTTGTGTTATGCATAAAAATCTTGACTTAAAACATGAGTTTATCAATAAAAAAAATAATAATTAATACTTGGTGACTATATTCTCTCATGATGGAGTGTTCGGAAAAAAACTAAGAACAAAGAAATGTTAATCAAATAATCCCAGCGGCCATTAATTTTCAAAAGATACTTCTAATAAATGTAAAAAAAAAAAAAAACAGCATTGTTGCGTAATTTCAGAAAGGCTTAAATAGCTCAAGTTCAACTCTGTCCGCTATTAATCTGTGGCTTTCTTTAATACTTACAGACCTTCAAAATTTACTTCAGATTTCATTAATGAAGTACCGACTAACTTATACACTTTTCATTTCCTTACTACCTTACTCAAATGACTAAGCTATAGTTTCACAACTCCGGGCTGCTGGAAATCTTCTACGATATCACGTAAACAAGTTTTGGCATCAGGAGAGATAATTAACAAAAATTATTATTTAAAATGCAGAAATTGAGATATAAATTTTTCACAGGAAACTTTCACCAGTTTTGCAAGATAATTCAAATCTTTAGTAAAAGAATTACCTGAAATAACACAGTTGGCACAGAAACCGGATATTGGCAAACTATCAAATAATAATAATAATTTGTTTGGTAGAGAAATTTACCTACATTTCGGGTTATAGGTACAATAATATATTTAATTGAGTACGTTTGAACTTGCTTCATAACATAATTAAAATAAAAAATATTTTTGAATTAGTGCGAACCAATATAATTAGGTATGCTAAATATTATAACATTTTGATGGAATGAAATCGGTCCTGTAATAAAAACAAGTTTATAATTTATTTCAAGAATATTCTACACTGTTTTGTAAAACCCCCGAAAATTGAGAGATTCCTCTGACAGAATCGCACGAAGTTTCTTTAGCGCCGGATGTGTATTGTTAAAACTATTATAGATTTAAATCTTGATTCATTGACTAACATATACACACACATACATATTCACTACGCATCCACTAATAATTAACTATACACATGCACATCCACAAATGAGGCGTTATTAAGTATCATAGACACCCACTATGAAATATTTAATATATGTGAATTGTTTATTGTTATTAAGTTTATTTTGTAGAACTCCATTTTAATTTTTATTTCTTTTATACATTCAATAATACTATCATTCAATGTATAAAAAACAGTTTATTATAAACAAGTTCTGCTTCGTAATTATTATTTTGTGTTACATATTATTATGTGTTACATAATAATAATTACGAAGCAGAACTTGTTTATAATAAACTGTTTTTTATACATTGAATGATAGTATTATTGAATGTATAAAAGAAATAAAAATTAAAAATATGTGAATTGTTTCATCACTGTAACCAATGCACTGTTTATTCTCCTTCTTCTTCTTCTTCCCCTTGTCCTATTCGGGTCGGGTCCCGGGTAGTCAGTCCCTGGCAGTGGGTACTGCATAGACAAGGCTCCTCCATACGTCCCTGTCTTGCGCCGATTGTTCGGCCTCCGTCCATGGCAGACCCATCCTCTCCTCGCACAGTTTTTGGAGTTGCCTTGCCCAACTGTGTCTGGGGCGGCCTACTGGACGTCTACCCTCTGGAATGGAACTCAGTATTTTGTTCGGAATTCAGTCATCAGATTGTTTATTAAAATAAATAAATAAAATTATAACCAACCCTACTACAGGTAGCCAACTATAATAAATAATACTGGGCGCTCGTTATACTAAATTTCTCTATTTATAGAATATGTTCTTACAATGGCCTATACTTAGTTTATAGAATATTTCTTAGTTTATAGAATATTATTTATAAAATTGTTCTTACCTATACTACAAGGACAAAATCTTCAAATCTACTAAACATTCCAAAATTAAATACAGCTTTCGGCCAGAAAAACCATTATTTCCATGCTACAAAATTATATAATGCCCTTCCGATTGAAATAAAAAATACCATGAATATACAAAAGTTTAAAAAGGACATCAAATTATGGCTAACTAAACATGAAGATGAGGAACTAATTAAAATTATTAAGTAACCCCAACGCAACCTACAGATAATAAACATAAACACTTTTTAAAACAACGCAAAATAATAAACATAAACACCTTTTGCTTTATTTATTTATATTTCGTGGAAACCAACAAAAACCAACAACAATGATGGGAAATCATGATCAACACCGTACAACAACCTGCAGTCCACCTCGGAACAGGAATACCTAGTGAGGAGGACTGAGGACAAAATACTTAACTTTGTATTCTTAATTTACTTTATATTGTATTTTCATTTTAATTTGTATCGTCATTAAATTTTAAAAAAAAAATGTTAGTAAGAAATCTTTTTTTTCACTCAACAAAGCTTCTTATTATATCAATACACACACATAAGAAGATCACTTTTAATTAAAAGCATCCTTCTTTGAAAAATTTAAATTAAAGTTTGGTAATAAAGATATTTCGATGCACTTAAGCTCTATTTCGCTATTTGTTCCGAAACAGAAGCGCTTAGACTTTGAGATTCTCTCATTTGAGAGCTTTTCTCGACTTAAATTGTCGCTCTACTTTGAAACTATAATGGTTTTCCCTCGAGGTAAAACACATTCCTTCCCTCGGGCGTTCGAAGATAAGGAAGGAAGAAATATGTACTCTCTCCTCTTTATAAATTAATATTAAATCTCCCACGAAGAGTTTTGTTTTCTGCAAGTTGCTTTCAGGGAAAATTAGGGCGAAGGAAAGCATCATTAACGTCAATTTCCGGACATTTCTAATGGTTTCCTTTATAATTTATGAATTATATTTGTTTAAATAAGGTTTAGGTATTATTTACTGACACTCGAACTAGAAACGGCGCTAAATTTAGGATAATAAATTTGTACTCAATAGAATTATTAGGATGTTTTCGTAAAAAGCAATCATTTTATGGTTTGACGTATGTATAGGGAGTTAAGGGACGAATTTGACTAACTTTAATCACTCGAGCGCTTTTTGCCACATTATGGCACTATTTCCAAAACCTCGGATTGCTTTGTTGCCAAAATGTGGCAAATTTTTTATTATTAAAACGACTATATAATATATTGTACATTCAAAATATAACAAAATAAATATTCTCTAGATTCTTTAAAATGTTTTAAGGTTAAAGATTTAATTATATATTTTTTATAAATCCTACCAATATGTGATAATAGACAAAAGATAAGGGAATTCATTGGCTACATAGAACTATAATCAGTTTGTATGTCTCCATGTTCAAATTCGGAGGTATGATTTTTTTAATGTGGGCGGAAAAATGTCCTTTAGCAATACGAGAAAAAATATTTTAATTGCTCTATCGCTGCAGTGGTTAACCAGTTTCCTGACGCTATTTTCCTGACAGTAAACATGTAAATGATATTTTGGTCTCCGGTGACATTTCCAATATTTTTTTTAGGTGTTGCACAGTTAGGGTCGGGTGAGGGGTTGAGTAGCTAAGTGTCCAGTGATATCATGCGAAAGATTTTTTTCTTTGGTTCTGAAGAAAAAAAAACGTGAAAGAAAGTCAACGGAAACCAAAATTTCATATACATTTTGTACTCCAAATAACGTAAGGAATCACTGGTTAAGTACCTTAGTCCACTATGTCCTTTAACAACCTGTATATATTATTAATAAATTAAATACATACTTTGTTTTACACCATTCATTATTTGCATTATAATTAACCTATTATTATAAATTATTATTATTAAAATATTTAGAAACCTCGATGTATATTATTTGTAATTTAATTTGTATAATTTAGTAAGTTATAATTCAATTTATCAACCATACTATGTAACTTAAAAATAAATTATTATTTATCTGTAACCCACATTTCCATAAATTCATTGTTATATTATCCGTTAACTACACTATCATCAATTATTATATTATCTGTAAACTTCCTTAACATAAATTCAATGTTATATTATCTGTAAACTTCATCTATCAATTATTATTTTATCTGTAAACTTCATTGTCATAAATTCCTTGTTATATTACCTGTAAACATCATTATCATCAATTACTATATTACATGTAAATTTCATTATCAGAAATTCATTGCTGCATTAACTGTAAACTTCATTATCTTAATTATTATATTATCAGTAAACGTACTTCATTACCTTAAATTATACAATCTGCAAAATTTAACCTCCATAACTCAGGGACATCCCTAGCATGGCGGACGAAATAACAATATCTACACTATAAAATTCTTTTAATAAATAAATAAATTGAACTTTGCCACCCAGTTCAGTGATATAAACTAAAATATTTATTTGATTTAATGAATTCTTGAGAGCGTTTCATATTGTATTCAACGCTTTACGTTTAAAAACGTAGACGTATGACTAAGCAAACAAAAATATTATCCTGCGATTAAGGATTTTTTCTCCAAAACACAACACTCTTAAGATAACTGGATTCATTTTTAGGTTATTAAACCATGTTGGGCTTTATTCTTTAGCCACTATTTCAGAGTACCATAATCTGCCCTAAAGCAGGAAGCGTAACACGGCATAATAACCCAAAATTTAATCACGTTAATACTAACGGCTGTGAAAATCCAAAATCATTTCGCACTCAATTCCTTGTTATATGTATTACCTGTAAACATCATTATCATCAATTACTATATTATCAATTACTAATGTGTCCTTAAAACTATATAATATGTATTAACAATTATTTCCTTATGTCTAATATTAAGAGTGATAAATTGTAGAACCTACAGACAAGCTGCCATTTGACAGCTTTGTGGGACTACCCTTATTTTGTAAAAATGTATCTTTTGATAAATAAATAAAAAAAAAAAAAAAAAAAAAAAAAAATATGTAAATTTCATTATCATAAATTCATTGCTGCATTAACTGTAAACCTCATTATCATAATTATTATATAATCAGTAAATGTACTTCATTACCCATATAATCTGCATACTTCACCCGCCATAACACAGGGACATCCCTAGCATGGCGGGCGAAATAACACAATATGTACACTATGTATAAAATTCTTTAATAAATAAATAAATAAATAAATAAAAATAAATAAATAAACTCTCATAATAATTTATCGTGAATATTTAAAGTCACGAGAATGATGTTTTTTTATTTATAAATTTAAGTGGGGCGAATGGGGGTAACTTTACCAATTAAAACTGCGGCAGTGAAGCATTCAGAGAGCCGGGGAAGTATACTCGTGAATGGCGTCAGGACTTAACAGTCAGATGGAGTGAGTTTTAATAATTATTAATACCACATAATTACAATTTTGTTGACCTCTAGAAAATTAATGAGAAACACTATAATCATAGATGTGGATATAAAATGACTAAACATGTAACATGTCGCCCGGGCATGTCGAATATATATTAATTACCATGTATTTTAATATCTTTCATAATAAATATCCATTTAGTAACTACATATTTGTACCTTCTTAGTAAGTACCTACTTAGTAATTACTTATAACATAAGCACCGTTATAGTTATTAAATACTACTCATATAATACATTATTCAATGGGTATCGACGCGCCGCCCCGGGAACCATTTATTGGATAACCAACACACACCCCTGTACCAAGACACCCCAATTGGTTCGCTATGTTCGGTGACCTAACAGTGGTGTCCGGGTTAGTGGGGTGAGGTTTTTCTAGACTTGGCGGCGGATGCTTTCGCCTACCTACTGTGGCGAGATGGAGAAACTGGTTGAGGGAGACCTCTTGACCTCTCCAGCCGGACTCTCTCGCGCCTAGCACCGCAGTGTGAGAGAAGGGTTCATACGTTCGTCACTCCTAAACATACTGACCCCCCAATTTCGACCCACCGTTCATACATTTTTCCTTCCCAGAACTTACTCTACTCCGCTTCCCTAAAAGACTACCCACACAGCATCCCCAAAGATGACATAGGCCCCGAGAATTTTATTTACTCACGGTGTGGAGATAATTAAAAAAAATATTTATATCAAAAAATGTCTACCGAGTTGTTACCTATTAAAAACAAAAATGTAAAAGAAAATGAATTAAGTGCTGTCGTTAATATAATTATTTTCATAACAAACTATGTATACATGACAAAAAATTACATTTCAATCACTTGCACACTACGAGTATGAATGCCTCTAGAAGTAAATGAAGCCGACTTATATTTTTGACTTATCTCTTTAGAAACTGGTATAACAGTTTCTGAAGTTTCACTAATTACGTGATTCATTGTCCTTTGAGTCGGCGGAAGACACTTCAGAACATTCTGATACACTAGAAAACTCTGGGATATTCTAGAACATTCCAGGACATTCTGTAACTTTCTAAATTTAAGCAAGCTTGTTATCTAAAGCCATAGAATAAGCAGCAGTTTCCTCGGATGTGGAAGATGGATTCATAAACTAATTATGCGGGCATCCAATACGGATGAGCCCTCTAAAGGAGTGTTCTGAAGTAAGTCATATCTCAGACTTAAGTTTTCATACAATTATCCTATTATTTACTCCCAAAACACGCAGTTTTCGAAGATGCTTCTGCCAACTTGTAAAAAAATATGTTTGAAAATAAATGTGTAAAACTAAATGCGAAGCGAATTACGAATGTCCATTGGATTGTGTTTTTATATTGACAAGGGGAAGGAAAAGACAGGAGTGGCCCTTACCTTGATGATGAAGTGACAGCTCCCAGCTCTTCATTCACAGTCACTTTCCAATGTTAAATGACCCGATGGTTATCACTAACACGAATTATGTTTTTATTTTTATTTTTAACTTTTTAACTTAAAGAGTTAAACCTCAAATTATAATATTTTAATTAATGAAGATAATATTAGCGAAAGTCAATCGAAAATCTGAAACAGAAAAATCAGAAAAAGATACGGATACATCTGGGACTCGAATTTATCCTGACACTATCTAGAGGGCATTTAGTTCGAGTTGAATCTTGCAATCACACATAAAGGTAGCAGCCAATAAAAATATGCGATAAGAAAAATGAAAATAATGTTGGTGGTTCTCAGTCGAAGTATGATACAGTTAAAAATGACCGAATCGGATAGGGATACGTTGGCGCAGTTGGTTAGCGCGTCGGCCCGGATTGCCGGAGGACCTGGGTTCGAGTCCCAGATGTATCCGTATCTTTTTCTGATTTTTCTGTTTCAGATTTTCGATTGACTTTCGCTAATATTATCTTCATTAATTAAAATATTACGAATTATGTTATTTGCGAGATTTCCGAGATTTGCGAAATGCTTGTACAAGCCCGACAGAATTTTCAAATATAACAATTGAATGTTTTTATTCAAAACAACGAGGTGCAAATATGTTATTTTTGCAAGAGTTTTTTATTCATCTTCTTTTGCTTCTTAGGTAAGGGCCTTGATATGAAAGGAGGGGAATCAAAAGGAAGGAATATTTGGAAAGGAACATGGATAAAATGGATTAATGTCCTTAAGTTACACTAAACAAAATGCATACTTCATAATAATAAAGAAAATTTAAGTCCAATGTATTATTTAAGTCCGATGTATTAGACAAATGCTTTTAAAACTAAAAATTCAATGTTTTTGATTAAAAATCATAACAACGTATTTTACATTAGCTCCACACAGGTGGCCCTGAGGAAAACAATTTCTCTCAGGACCTATGTCATGTTTGGGGATGCTATGTGGAGGATATTTTGGGGAAAGGAAGTTCTGGGAAGGAAAAGGGTATAAGGAGTAGGTAGGAATCTGAGGGTCAAAGTGTCCAGGAGTGACGAACAAATGAATCCATTCCTCCCACTGCAGTATAAGACTATGGGTCAAGAAAGATAAGAAGTTCTCCATCAACCAGTCTCTCTTTAACCGGTTCGCCACGCAGTGGGCAAGCAAGACCCAAACAAATCTCACCCCATGAATCCGAGCACCTCTGCTTAGTCACCAAACGTAGCGAACCACTTGGGATTACCCGTGGTAGGAGTCTAGATTATCCAATAAATGGTTCCCTAGACGGCGGTACCCACACTCACCTCCTAAATTGATGTTAACGTTTATGAAATGGTGATATTTGTATCGAAAGGTATCTCACTCAATTCCTCGAAGTAGCAAATACAGAAATACAAAAATCTCTAATTTAAGATTCAAACTATTGCACTACAACTAAGATCTTTTCGTTGCAAAATAAAATCACCCTACTGCGTCATAAAAACCTTCAAAAGGTGTTAATCTACTTCGCTGTCTCAGTGCACGTTTCATTCTCCGTTGTGGCCAAGTGGTCTCATTTGTGACATTGGTAGCGGGTCAACGAGGCCGGTCCCGTGCAACTCCGGAGCCCGAGGGTAGCTGACGAGGATACTCCACTCCTTATACTGTTATTGTTGGTCGAGAGGGTGGAGGGCCCTCTAAGAGAGGTCATGGGGAGGGTGGAGGGTTATGGGACCTTTGAAGGAGAAGTGTAATGTGTTCACGTGGGTCGTTTTCAAGATAATGATGGAAATGCTTTGCCATTTTTGGTATAGAAACAAAATTAACGGTAACCGGACAACTTAACAGAGTGGCACTTCATCTTCTTTGAATAGTCTTTAAAACTAGGTTGCGTTAGGATAGGTTTGGGCGTTTTTAATGACTTTTAATGACATTTTTAATAATATATATTTTTTTTTATAGAGAAACCTCACAAGAGTCCCTTCTGGACCCAGTGAGATTATGGCATCCCCAATTGGAGTATGTTGTGAGGCTGAAGGTAAGTGGGGAAGGGAAGGAGATGGGGAAGAGGAAGGTGGGAAAGTACCTGGCTATTCAGATCTAGTCACTAAACACGGCTAAAGCCATTATTAAGCAACGTTTCAATTCTGAATGGTGGTCTTACACCAGAGCGATACTGAGAGTATCTTCCACTCTGGAACGTGCCGCAAATATAACATATATTATTTTTATTAATTAATTGTGAAATAACACAAATTAATCAAATAAAATTTATATGCGCACGCCGGGTTCGAACCCGCGACCTTCCGAATGGGAGTCAAGTGTCTTACCACTCGACCACGGATGGTCGTCTTTTCAAAGGGTATTCAAATTCCTATTGTTTTTGTGTTTAATTCGTAGGCCTCCGTTTAATTTTTTTATAATTCAATTTAAATTTAATTTAATCATTTTATTATTCGGTTCTGCAAGTGTTTTAGTTTTTTATTATTGTGACAGCTGTTTCGGCTTACAAGGCCGTTTTCAAACTGTCAAATGCCGTTTTCAAACGGTTCAAATTCCTGTTGAGAATGAATGAATGCTGAATTTAATTGCGTTGTCACGGAACCATTGCAAGGCTGAAGGTAGAGGGGAGAGGAAGGAGATGGGGAAAAAGGAAGATGGGGAAGAACCTGGCTAATCAGATCCGGTCACCAACACGGTGAAAGCCATTTCAACCAATATTTCAATTCATTGTCATATTATCCGTAAACTACACTATCATCAATTTTTATATTATCTGTAACTTCGTTAACATAAATTCAATGTTATATTATCTGTAAATTTCATTTATCAATTATTATTTTATCTGTAAATTTCATTGTCATAAATTCCTTGTCATATTTATTACCTGTAAACATCTTTATCATCAATTACTATATTATATGTAAATTTCATTATCGTAAATTCGATTGCTGCATTAACTGTAAACCTCATTATCATAATTATTATATTATCAGTAAACGTACTTCATTGCCTTAAATTATATAATCTGCATACTTCACCCGCCATAACACAGGGACATCCCTAGCATGACGGGCGAAATAACACAATATCTACACTATGTATAAAATTCTTTTAATAAATAAATAAAATAGAATGGTGGGCTCACACCGAGGCGATACTGAGAGTATTTTCCACTCTGAAACGAACCGCAAATACACCTTATATTAATTATAGAATAAATTGTGAAATAACACAAATGAATTAAATAAAGTGTACTTGCGTACGCCGGGATTAATAATATGAATTTACTCTATTCGCTTAGATTTAACGAGGTATTTCAAAATAAACAAAAAAGGTATTGAAACATTTTTTTATGCTGCAGGCTGGTAAAAAGTTTGACTGATTTAATGATAAGAGTTCATTAAAGTAATGAAAACAGTTTTACCTTTTCACATAATCTACGTCAATAATTTATTTGCGGGAAATACTTTTTTCGTACGTTAACAAAATATTGCCTTTCATTTTAGGAAAAGGGTGAAAGGAAAATAATACAAAAAAAAATCGCTTTCTCATTGTTTCCATGCCTGATTAATGTTAAATACGTTTTTCGTTTATTTTTATGGGTTCCATATTGAGTTTACTTTATATTTCGTGTTCATTTTAATGATAATAGTTAATAATCAATCTATTACAAATAGAAAACAAAAGAAACCCTAAACGAGATTTTTTAATTTCATTTGGGCAAAACAAAATATCTCTTTTTACAGAGCCTCTTTTGTATTCTCAATAATAAATACACTAAACAATTAACTAAAAAAAAACACTGGAAAAACCTCATAAGTGATAATTTCGTAACAGTTTTATTGACCAGTGACCCCAGTATTTATGATATAACTGTTTCAAGTCTGTTTAGTCTATTTTTTAAATCTGTCTACGTTTTGAGTCTAAGCAGGGATGCCCGGATTCATAGGGTGAGGTTGCGGGCCGGATAGGAAGAGGTAGTTTGAGGGAGACTCTTTGACCTCCTCTGCAGGACTATTTCGATCAATCACCTTGCACCGCGGTCCCAACTGCTCCTGTCTGAAGCCAGTGATACTATGGCATCTCCAATTCAGGTTTGTTGTCAACAGGGCTCGTGACTTAATATTAGCACTCTAGCTCACCAAAAGTCACGAACCGCCACTGGTTGTAAGGCTGTAGCTAATTGGAAGGCGAAGGAGAGAAAGGTGGGGAAGTATCTGGCTATTCAGATCTGGTCACCAAAACGGCAAAAGCCATTTCAAGCAACGTTTCAATTCTGAATGGTGGTCTTACACCAGGGCGATACTAAGAATATCTTCAAAATATAAATAAATATGCGGCAAAAATAATGTAAATATTATTTATAATTAATTATTTGTAAAGTAACAAAAATTAATCAAATAAATTTTATTTAGCGACCTTCGGATTGGGAGTCGAGAGCTTTACCCCTCGACCACGACAGCTGTCTTGAACACAGCTTCAGATTCGTATCAACCAACATCTTTTTCCATCCCACATTTCCTGAAATAGACTTTCCACACTGCAGTCCCAATACACATAGAGTTAATGTTAAAAAAAAATCGATATACCATACATTTTTTTTTAAATATGCAATAAATGCCTCATTTGGGTGTGGACATATATATAACAATACGAGAGAAGACTTTTAAAACACGAAAAGCCTTTTTGCGTTATGTGAGATAATGGAAAAATACCTACATCAAAAGATCGTTCATGATAGATGATTTATTTATTCCTGTTAAATTTGAAACAGTAGCTGCGAAAACCGACCTTATTTGTACACTAAAAATCGAACGAAAATATACGTATTTTTGTTGTTTTCGTCTACATAATAGCTTGTATTAGTTGTAATCGATTGATGTTATCTACCAGCATGTTATGTTAGTTTAGGTAAATCTTGACAATAACGTTTATTATTTCATGGAATCACTGATTTTATAAAGGTCAGATTTTTTTCTGAGGCCATCGATAATGTATTATTTTCCCATTTGGTCTCGAATTTTTTTTTCAAAGTTTCGATCCAAGGTTTTTCAGTGTATTGACGATAAACTCTCCGAATCCTCCATTAATGATTTAAGAGATAACGCATCGAATACTGTGAGAAATAAATCACATTACCCACATGGTTTAAAAAACTGAAGTGACGAACAAACTTATCGAGATATAAAATGCGAGTTAATTACAAAAGTTTTTTTAGCGGCAGCACTGTCATTCTGTTAATGAACTTTTATGATAAGGGAACAAAAATATAAGTTACCTTGGCTAAAAACAATATCCAATTTATCTCAGTGCATGTCCAATAAATTAATGCGTTTTTTTTAATTATTATTTTAATCATTTACTCTTAACTAGCAACCTAATAAACGAATATTGCCTATCTGACCCTTTACGCCGGTTACGGTACTCGACTGACCATCGCGTCAGCGCGTAAGTTCAGTCCTGACGATACCCTTCGACCGACCGTCAGTTTGTATCATTCGGTTCTCTCCTGACCAACAAACTGACTGATATCAGAAAACGTAGTTATCACGTACACCGTGCCATTCGAGGGGAATTCATCGTCGGTCGACCGACATGCGCATGCGTTGGACCGATGATTCTCGTACGGACTACGTAACGATACACGCGTGCGTACGGTCGGTCCAGCACTGAACGATTTATGTATTTTCATATAAATGACAAGCGCCACTGACGTACTGTAACCGGCCTTAGATTCATTAAGGTTCGAAACGGTATTTATAAACATTTTAACACCCCTGTGCAAGCTCTCTTAGTGACGTGTCACTCACCATACATAAACATACATTATTAACAGTATTTGTCTTGCATTCTTACCTCACACTCCATAACATCGCACACCGATATTAAATTTATACTATTGCATCTCTTGTAACAAGCTAGGTAAAACAAGTGTTCTTAATAATTTTCAAATAACATTTGCTGTTAACGTGACCACGGGCATAGAAATAAAAAATAGTCAAATAATGATTAGGTAAATAAGTTTGTCAGCACTTACCCAGTGTTGCAAGAAGGCTGAAAAATCTGCAAACGCTTGCTTGAAAAGGGTATCATTATAAACAGATTAACGAGTATTTAAAAAGGATATGGATTGGTGATCAGCTTCAAGCACCAGTTCCTCGGCCTTGTGTCCTGAGTCAGGTACTTTAGCGCAACCTCCGTGAACCCTGGAAAGGGCAGCACCGGACCTGATGATGAACTGGTTCCAGAGCTCCCTGTCTCCGTATCCTGGCCATCTGAGTCGGATCCGACACCGGAACGAGATCCGGAACCAGAGAGCGACCCGTGGGCCGAACCCCTCCCAGCCCGTTCCCTGTACCCGTAGTACGACATTGTTGAATCGCACTCAGACACAGAGTTGAACGTTGAACATCTCGATTTGTTCAACACTTTTTTCGCACGGTCAGAACTGCATTTTTAGATCGATACCATATATTATGGACAAGATTTAAAAACAAATTAGTATTAACACTTTATTTTAACATTATTTTTTACTTGCTACATTTAATATTACGTAGTTTCATTAATATACCTACTAATTTAAATTTACAAATAGACTTAAGAATAAACTTTTCGTTAGTAACACCACTTTATTTACACTTGATCATTTCTCTCGTCCCATCGAGTTCGATTTTTCTGGTGAAAGTCAGCATTCTGGAAAGAGAAAAAAAATAAATGTAAGTATTTTAAGGTTTTTTAAATTTCAAAATTGTGTTCTCGCATTGAAAGTACATTTTCATAAACAAATATTATTAGTAACAATTTTTTGAAAATCCATTCACTAAACACTGAAAAAACCAGACTTTTCCTAAAACAGCATTTTCCAGATTTGATTTCCCTTATCTGAATTGTCCTAATTTTAAGAATGTTGTGCGAACAACATGCACACATATTTTAAATCACAAACCAAAAATATTTAAAATATGAAAATTTATTGACTGTTTTAACTCGATTTATTTCCAGTCAATCCTGTCAAGATGGTAGTCCAGAAATTCACATAACGCATGTTTGGTATTAGTAGTTGCCTTGTGTGTGTATGTTTGCATTTGCGATTATTAATCCTAGATCGGATTTGGTTTACAGACAATACCAGGGCTGTAAACTAGGCTGCGTGTGTCGGATATTTATCAATAAAACACCTGGGTAAAACAAGTCAGGTATATTTACAGGAATACTAATTTTTAAAATGCGTAACTATCGGAGGGTAAACAGGCACTTGCCAGGACGTTGAAACAGGAATGATTTTCGCAAATCATGTTGTACGTCTTGCTACCGTTATCGGTGATTCCAGCACATAAAATTGATAAGTACTAAATATTTATGTCTGTTAGCTACAGTAGTTTAGAAGCACTCTAGTATTTAATTCGTTTTTGCAGAATTGAATGGAGCCTCGTTTCTTTATTCTGAGGAACAAGATTTATTGGGCCGATACAAAATGAAGAAATTGAAAAGGAATAATCCCAAATGTCGATTCCAATCGATATTTGTAATCCATCAAAAATGGAAGAAATCGAAAAGCAATGGTACCATATTTCATTATTCTGAAATTTGTATTGGTATTTCTAATCAATCAAGAAAGCAACAGGTAAAGTTTTTCTTTTATATTTTGCGAGACGTAAATACACAAAAATATTACCGCTGAAGAAAAATAACGCAAAAGTTTTATTGTTGAAAATTGTATTTTAATATCAATAATAATTCATCATCGGAAATCTTACCGTCACATAGCTGTCGTCACAATTGTACAAGAAAAAATTCTCAAGGTTATATGTATGACTAAATATTATCTTTTCCATTACAGCTTCCGTCTTTTATGTTTTTTTTTAGTAAAAGATTATACATAACATATATTATACATTATTTATGAAATGTTTTGACTGCCCAACTAGAAGGAATCCCGGTTTAGGACAGTCAAATTAGGATGACAATATATGGAACATGTTTTGTACAAAAAAAACAGAAATGGAGGAAATAAAATGAAGAAAAATGATAATAACAACAAAAAAAGATAAAAATTAAGAATAAGAAATAATAAAAGTTTAAAAGATAAAAACTGTTGTTTTTTTAGCACAGATGTTAAAATCTATGTAAACATATTATAATGAAGAGAGTTGGTGTTGGTTTTTTTTTCAAATCTCTGATTTTTTCCGAGATTGATAAAATTTTGCACACTTGAGAGGCAAGGCTCTCGACTCCAAATCCGAAGGTCGCGGGTTCGAAACCGGCGTACGCAAATAAATTTTATTGGATTAAAGAGTGTTGTTTCACATTTAATTGATTACAAATAATATGCAGTATTATTTGCGGCACGTTCCAGAGTGCAAGATACTCTCAGTATAGCCCCAGCCACTATTCAGAATTGAAACGTTGCTTGAAATGGCTTAAGCCGTTTTGGTAATCAGATCTAAATAGCCAGGTACTTTCTCACCTTCGTCGCCCACATCTCCTTCCCCTCCCCACTACCTTCAGCCTAACAATATACCCCAATTGGGGATGCCATAGTCTCACTGGCTCCCGACGTGAGCAGTTGGGACTCCTGTGTGGTATTCACATTTAAAAAAATCTAAATTCTAGATAAAGTGATCCCAATATTAAAAAACCCTAATTACATATTCCATACATAAAACAAGAGGTTGGAGGTTAGGTTTTGAGGTTCCAAGGTTCTTCGGTTCTGAGGTTCTTAGACTGGATTTCCGTATTAAGGGGATACCCGGCGGTGATTTTCCCTATTTATCTCTCTGGATTTTAACCCTAGAGAAAATATTGTTTTTACATAAAATAGATATCAACTACTAGCGTGTCGGTATTTTTTGTTTTTTTTTGTTGATAAGTTACTTTTTATAGAAGTTATGACCTTCCAAAAATCAATAAAATTGACTGGTTTAAACGCCTTCAAAAGACGTTCAGTATATAAACTAGACAATGTTTTTTTAAAAAAAGCAAAACGTACATAAAATAGTTTTTTCTTATGTAGTTGGTAAAAAAAAAATGAAAATCAGTCCACTTTTGGAGGAGAAAAGTGGGGAATATAAAACCTCGAGTTTAGTTAGGTATTAGTAGCCCTAGGTGCATTGTCCCTTTCGCTCAATATCCGGTGGAGTAAGAGCAACAGTGACAGCAACAATTTAGTAAAATCTATTTTTCATATTCTCCGTCATCCGGGTATCATCTTAAGGCTGGGAATCCCGATTTTCTACCGATTAATAACATATGTCCTTTGAACTTATATGTTATTTTTGAAGATAATATCTGAAGATTTGTAGAGCCGAAACGTTAATTACATAAAATCCCGTCGATAGAAAAAAAATCGCAACGTATGCTCCGAAAATTATTATTTACACGTTTATTTCTGTTATTTTACAAGTTATATGTATGAAAATCTGATCACTTAACGCGGCAAGTAATATTTTAAACATCGCATCCATTTATTAGATAACCAATACCTCTGCCATAGGTCAACCCAAGAGATTTTTTGTTCTCTCTAGCAGAGCTCTTTCGTAATATCGCCGTGCATCGCAGTGGGAAGGATGGAATTATATGTCTGTCACTTCTGGAGACACTGACCCCCCGATTCATATGTCTGTCACTTCTGGAGACACTGACCCCCCGATTCATATGTCTGTCACTTCTGGAGACACTGACCCCCCGATTCATATGTCAGTCACTTCTGGAGACACTGACCCCCCGATTCATATGTCTGTCACTTCTGGAGACACTGACCCCCCGATTCATATGTCAGTCACTTCTGGAGACACTGACCCCCCGATTCATATGTCTGTCACTTCTGGAGACACTGACCCCCTGATTCATATGTCTGTCACTTCTGGAGACACTGACCCCCCGATTCATATGTCAGTCACTTCTGGAGACATGGACCCTCCGATTCATATGTCTGTCACTTCTGGAGATACTGAACCCCCGATTCATATGTCTGTCACTTCTGGAGACACTGACCCCCCGATTCATATGTCTGTCACTTCTGCAGACACTGACCCCTCGATTCATATGTCTGTCACTTCTGGAGACACGGACCCTCTGATTCATATATCTGTCACTTCTGGAGACACGGACCCTCCGATTCATATGTCTGTCACTTCTGGAGACACGGACCCTCCGATTCATATGTCTGTTACTTCTGGAGACACGGACCCTCCGATTCATATGTCTGTTACTTCTGGAGACCGGACCCTCCGATGTCTGTCACTTCTGGAGACACTGACCCCGGATTTCTACCCACCCTTCATACCTTTTTCCATCACAGAACTGTGATGCTCCTCAAAGATAACATAGGGCCTAGGGGGGAATTATTTTCCTCAGGGCCTCCTGTTTGGAGCTAATGTTAAAAATAAAGTCGATTCCAAATGGTTTTCTTTACCAAGGCGATACTGAGAGATGTCAATAAAATAACATATACTAAGATGAATCAATATTTTTAATTAATTTAACGCGTTTCTAAGTTCCACCACATCCTAGATGTACTTTCAGTTTTGGAAACCAGGCATCCAAACCATAGCTGATAACTTCATCCTGCCCGAGCCAAATCGATTGAATGGCATCGAATAAATGGCGAAACCGTAAAAATGCGGTGCCAGTAAAATGTCCATTAAAATTCATCCCGACCATTTGTATAGCATTAATATTCTGTTTACTCTGGTTCGTTCCGCGCGGTCAAAAATAGTACACACACTCATAAAATTCTGAAATTCTCTTCTAAACATTCGTAGCAGCCAGTGCGAACCGATGCTAAACAGAGAACAGGGCCTACTATACATAATATCTACACGTGCCCGTATTCTGTGCTCCTTGGAAAAAATCGGACAGGTATGTCAGCATTTGTTTATAATCAGTGGCTGAGTTGGTATCGTGCTTGGTTCCCATCTAGGCGTCGTGAGTTCAATACCTCGACTGGCTAAAGACCTATATCACGACAAAAGCAACGTTTTCCGCTTATTGTGATGGTAGTAGGAGATTTTCAAATATTGTCAAGTTGTGTTTCTATGTTTGTGTTTCTCTGAATAAATAAAAAATGTATTCCTTCAATCTTCGCAAATTCACTTTGTGGCGTCATTTTTAATTAAATGAAAACAAATTATTTTTAATTGATAATCTAATGTTTAAGACAATATTTTTATGCATAGCACAAAGGGTAACAATTCCGAGAAAATTTACATGCCACCGGCGGGACGGCGGGTCCCGTCGGCGGCATGTATCTTTTCTCGGAAGATTTTTCAATGTGGATGAGTGTTTTAGGCTGATAATTTTTGCTTATAATAATTTAACACAAATTACTTCGTATTGTGATTATATATATGTATGTGGTGTATACGATGTATTATATATTGTTAACATTTAAAAAAAAAAAATGTTTATTATTTGAAATGTTTTAAATGAAATAATGATTATTCGAGTGTTACTTGTGTTGTCACGACGACTCAACAAAGTGGAATTTCGACACCCATCTGAAAAGTCATTAAAAGGGTTGAAAAAAAAATCCTATAATAAAAAAAGCTAAGATAACCTATTTGAGATATTTTTCTGTTTTTTTCATCATTTTTAATGACTTTCATAGGAGTGATGAAGTTGCACGTATTTGAGTAGTCTGGTCACCATTTTTATAGGGTTGCCATCCTTCCTGATATATTGGTACTGTCAGCGTTAACGTACCCTCTGTCCCGACAAGACCTAAAATGTCCCGATTTAAAAACCAGGACAACGCAGCAATGTTGTTTACAAATGAACATTTTATGCGGTGACAACCATTTTTCTGTCCGTCTTTAGACATCTCTACTACATGTCCTTTGACTTTCTTTAATAATAATAATATTTGGATGATTTGTATAGCGCCGTTTTTAAGAAGAATTACCTCAAGGTTCGTGTACAAATTTGTATTTTTTTCACGTTTACATTACCCTATTCGCCCATTCGGATCATACTTTCATAGTTCACACTTCATGCTCTTAAATATGTAATAAATTTGAATCCATTTCTAACCCTTCCTAAGTCGTCGATAGCTGTTGCACCTGTTTCATATACCTACATATGTGAGCTTCATTTTAGACCCCCCCCCCCCTCTCCCCCCCCCCCCCCCCCCCCCCGACGAGACCCGAGCCATTTATGGACCAAACCGTGAACTTCAGTAATAAATCTTCGAAACTACGATGAATTTTAAATGTGTTTGTCCCTCCAAGCTCCCACGCATTTCTTTTTATAGAAGAGAATAATTATTAACCCTAATAACACGTGCGGACACTGTACACCATTTGCCCAATAAATGGTGTAAAGGGAAGCAACTGGTACAACCGGTCAGCTGTCCAACGACTATAGATATGTCTGTGTTTCATTAGCAAATCCTTTACCCAAAGTACCCTCAAAGGAAAGCTGGCAATTTACAGTCAATATCATTGGGGTGAGTCAGTGAGTGTTTTGAAAAAATGTGAATATCGAGATGTTGGTAAAATAATAAAAGTATTATCGAAAACTTGAGATAAGACAATAAATAAGCAATTATTTTATAAGTCAAACTGTGTACAGATTCTATGATTCATCCTCACTTCGTTTTTAATCATCCGTTCGATACGTAATCTTTATAAAATATATATATATATATATATATATATTTTTTTTTACATTAGGTCCACACAGGAGGCCCTTAGGAGAATAATTTCCCTCGGGGCCTATGTCATCTTTGGGGATGCTGTGTGGAGGGTATTTTTAAGTAAAGGAAGGAGAGGAAGTTCTGGGAAGGAAAAGGGTGTGAGGGTTGGGTAGGAATCTGGGATTCAGTGTGTCTAGATCATCCGCCGCCAAGACCTAGATAAACCTTACCCCATGAACCCGGGCACCCCTGCTAAGTCACCAAACGTAGCAAACCACTTGGGGTGACCTATGGCAGAGGTGTTGGTTATCCAATAAATGGTTCCTGGGGCGGCGGTACCCATTCCCGCCTCCCAAATTGAATATATATATATATATAAAAATTAATGTTTCTTTGTTTGTCCCTTATGCGTTCCTATACCATAGATACGATTTCAATGAACCAGTGGTGAGTTGTTATTTGCATGCCTGTGAAGGTTTCTACATATAATGGTGAGCTCTGGCGTTATGAAATTTGTTATAGGGTTGCCATCATTGTGTATTAAAAAATCCAATAGGTGGCGCGCAAGTTGTTTAAAAATAGAGTGTACTTCATATAGTTTAGCGGGCAGGGAGAAAAGGCGTGAATGAGGGGGAGAATCTGAGTGTGGGGAGGGAAACGAAGGAGGGGCCTTTACGTACTTATATAATAAATCAAAATTTATAAACCAATGTAAACTATTAACACTGAAAATGATTTTTTTTTTGTTATATGACAATGTAAATTTATTTCAATAAAGATATTATTTTTATAAAAGCACTAAACAAAATTAAAACACAACATACACTTTCTTTCTTTTAGTGGCATTGCAATGCATGCTGGGTACTCGCTAATGCTTTATAAACAGGACAATTGTTGTGAAATGTAAGTACTTCATTTCAGTAGAAGATTCAATTCGCATAAGAATAATGAATTTTACAAAAAAACCGTACAAAATTAAAGACACTTTATGGTGGTGACAATAAATTTTAAATTAAATTATTCGAAACAAATAAGCTAAGCGCCTCCGCCCACTCAGGCAACTGAAAACTCTCAACTGCCAACTGTCTTTGTATGACAATGTGATGGCCCGCGCACTACACAATCACACAAAACCCCGTTGTCAATGGTAACGCAAGCGGTAACTTGCGACTGTCACTGCTGATTTCCCTGGGCGGCCATTGATAGTTGCCAACTGTCAGCTGATTGTGCGTCATCTATGGTTAACCAAGCTTTTTGACCAATCAAGACAGAGAAAACAGCCGGTTTTAGTTGGTTTTCAGTTGCCTCAGTGGGCGGAGCGCCTAAAGCAAAATGGGTTGCAATATACTTGCTAGTGGTAGATGTGAACTTAAATGAGGAATCCACTACGGTGGTTTTGCGGGAGGGCAATGTGTCTATTTCAGTGTCGGGTGTCATTTTGTTGTGCAAGTGAAATACGAGGTATAAAAGCCAAGGCACCTTGAAATAAATGACAGTCACAACAACAAACAGACTTAATACAAAAAGACGTTCAATTTGAGAGGTGAATGTGGTGCAGCTGCACCGGGAACCATTTATTGGAAAACCAATACCTTTGAAATAGGTTATCCCAAGTGCAACGCTACGTTTGGTGACTGAGCAGCGGTTCCCTTGTCCATGAGGTGAGTTTTGTGCGTGTGTGGTGGCAGATGCATCTAACCATCAACTGTGTGACAAACTCTCTCGGAACTTAGCCTTGCACCGCAATAGGATAGATGGAATCCTGGATAAAATGACCCTTAGATTCCTACCCTCCCCTCATAAATTTTCCTTCCCAGAACTTCCTCTCCTTCATTACTTAACAACACCCTCCACACAGCATCCCCAAAGATGACAAAGTAATTATTTTTCTCAGTGCCTTCCTTTGTGGAGCTAATGTAAAAGAAAACGTGAGTACGAAACAAGACAAAGGTAGGGAATAAAAAAAGGATTGAAATGGATATTTGCTGGTCAAGTGTTAAGAATGTAGGATAACGCCGTTCTTCCATGGAGCTACTTCCATACTATTATTAGTGTTTGTAAACGCCGCTAGGCGCTGCACTAGCAAAATAGTATGACAGGTAGCGGGTAGCGGCGATTAAGTCGCTTGTAAGTAGCTGCGTGAACGAAGGGCGTTAATGGTGGTCGAGCACAAATAACTAAAATAACAAAGTCCATTTAAAAAAGTATTTTTTATAAAATTTGGGTTAAAACCGTCCGAAATATTTAAAAGAGAACCGAAGAAGGACAATAGCTCGTATGGTGTAAGTAAACAAAAATAAGCAAACCTTGCTACAGTCAGGGCAGTATAAAAAAATCTAAGTTTTTTATTTGGTTTTTCTAGCAACTCGAGTTCTCCTCAATTTTTTCAATAAAAAAACAAACCGAAGTAAGCACACTTAATTACGAAATCCGGGAAATTTCTGCGGCGTGGGTACTCAACACTGGAACGAACAACTCGAGACCAGGCGGGAATCGAAAATTTTCATTATAAAAATATCTTTCTCCGTATCGTACTCGTAGGAATGGTAAACTGAAATCGCTGAAGTATTAAATAACGTAATAAATTATTTATGAGCAATGCATTAACTTGCACTTACCGATAAAGGTTTTCCTTCGGGAATGCAGGCAATTTATTGAATCGATGAAAGATAGAACGTTAATAACTGCAGTGTGCAGTGTTTTAAAAAAATCCTTTGAAGAAGTTAATTTCGAGCACAAAGTTCTGAAACTTCTGCTAAACTTAAATTTTAGGCTTCGTCAGAACTTTTTTTACTGTCAGCAGTGCGATCAATTGATTTTTTACTGACAGCAGCGCGATCAATTGACTTCTTATTGACAGCAGTGTCATCAATAATTTTTTTACTGATAGCAGTATGATCAATTGGTTACTGACAGCAGTGCGATCAACTGATTCCTTATTGACAGCAGCAAATCTACCACCACATTTCACTCTTAATATCAAATGTTTTCCACACTCCCCAATGGCCAGACTTCTTGACCTAGGAATCAAATGGGCGTGGACATTGGTATTTTTAACTCAACCGTAGGTACTAAAATACAATCTTAACTCGATATTAGGTACTTATAGCAGACCGCGATTGTCAGACAGGTTCGAAAGGCAACTCCACATTTAATCGGTCGATTAACCCCAAAAGTTTAATCTAAATGTTTATTTCTGAAAGTTGAATTAATTGTTCTTTTACATAATACATAATGCAAGTATGTTTTAAAATTATTATTATTCTACATAAAAGAGTGGTTAAAAATTATAATGATATTTCTAGTTACAGTATATTAGCTAACAGTAAGTTTTTTTACATGAGGTGGAGATGTACATTTTGGTAGATACATTTGAATCTTAAGCAATAGAACATTTTCAGTTATTCAAATTGTCTTTCATTCTTAAAACAAACAAAGTAAGCTCCAAAACACTCTAAAATAAAAATGGATTCCTTCAGAATAACATTTAGTTCATGTTGGTATTATTCTAAAAACAGAAATATCAGACAACAAAAAATCTACTATAAGAGTCCATATCTTACTATCATTATTATTATTTCTTACAAATCTTGAAATCCGTTATTGATAAATCTTGCATTTTCTTAATTATCGCTTGTTTTTGCAATATTTTATTATTTATTTTCATTATATAATTGAACTAACAATCCCTCACCAAACACAAGAGCCTCGTCTCTTTGTGGTAAGGAAAAGCTATTCTTATCTACCATTTTAACACTGTATAATAACAGGTAAAAATTGTAAATTAATTGTAAAAAAAAAACTACAAATATTAAATAAATAAATAAATATAATATTAAAAAAATATAAAATAAATTCAAAAACACTTTTTTGAAATATCAGATCGTTTTAATTCATTTTTTACATGTCTTAAAACAGGGAGATTTAAACATTTGTTTAATTAACTGTCTAAAGAACATAGTTTTAATTTAGCTCATTTTTATGTAATTTTAATGAATGTAATAAAAAATCATAAACTATTGTTTCTAAAGGAATTCCAAGTTTAAAATTAATACACCTCAAAAAATTGCGTTGGACTCTTTCAATGGTATTAATGTGATTATTAAAGACAGGTGTCCAAATTGTAGAGTTGTATTCTAGAATACTTCTAACGAGAGATGCGAACAGAATTTTTAATGTGTTAATATTTTTAAAATTCTTATTATAAAACCTCACATTTTCATAGCCCTGTTAGCGATAGAAGTTGTGTGAGATTCAAAGCAGAGTTTCTGGTCAATCATGATGTTATATAATAGGTTATAAAAAAGTAATTATAATGTAAAAATCCTCTTCTTAAATGGCGCTACAGCCCATTTCGAGCCTTGCCCTCCTTCAACGTGAGCCTCCACCGCCCTTTGTTCTCAGCTGTCGTCTTCCAATCTGCAACATGGAGTAGTCCTTTTGCATCCTTCCTGACATCATCCTCCCATCTCAGCCTAGGTCTGCCCGTCTTTCGTTTATCTCCCGCGTGTCCCATAAAATGTAAACATATTGACTTAAAATAACTCATTTGGTTATATCACTATAATATTCAAAATGTTCATTTGCAAATTTAATTTAATAAGAAAGTTGCTATTTGCTTTGAAGTATCGTCAAATACAAAAAAACCTACATTTAGCTTTTCTTCGTTATTATTAGCTCATGTTTGCGGAAGACATGAAAGGCGAGGATAGGTTTATAGCAACTCGTTCAACTAGATACCAATAAAATATAATTGCCATATCTTCGAAAAATATATTATTTCGATCACATGATTAAACGCTTCCTGAAGTTTCGTGGCATGGGAGTAAACCGAACTATAGGATTGTAACAACTGTGTTTGTGTAAAAAGCAACCAGAGTGCTGTAAATAAATACAAGTACAATTTGGCACATGATTTAGAATGTCAAGGTAAAAATCTCTCTTTTTTCAGTGCACCTTTACGCTAGCGTAAAAAACTTAATAATTTCATTTAAAAACTTTCCTTTCTCCACGCGACGTTCTCCTCCTGCCTTAACCTTAATTCTCCCACTGTCAAGTTATCATCCATTTGCTTTCATTCTGTTCGGGGCAGGTTCTGTGGAAGTTCGCATTGTGGCGAAGTCTGGGAAACTTTTCACTGTTTGTTTCAGAGCAAAAGGTCAAAGATAAACAGAAACAGTATTATGTTGCTCGGAGTTGGATAAGAGTTTGTCAGCAAAAATGTAATTAGAAATTAGTTTACCTACCATTGGAGTGGGACAAGATATAAAATAGAACAAACAAATGTTTATTCGTATTATTTATGCTTTTAGTAAAGTTTTTATTATAGACGAAGAGGTCGGGGATGCCTGAGGAAATTTTGTAAGTTCAATTGAATCAAAGACTTGATTCTGGTGGTGTCAAGAGTCGGCAAAATTGAGACTATATGAGGGGATGTATATATATGAAGCGAGGAGTGTGCGCCAAGAAACAATTGCGTTATGATCAATTCTGTATGCCTATCCCTGTAGAATAATGACATTATGGTTAGTGTAATGTTTAGTAACAATTATTATAAGCAATAATTATTAGCCTGAAACGCTCATCCACATTGATCCCGAGGAAAGATACATGCCGCCGACGGGACTCGAACCCGTGTCCTTCTGATTTCCGGTCAACGGCTCTAACCACTGTGCTAGGTCAGCGTATCTCTTACCCGCCAAATAATTCAATATATACTAGTGTCTCATTCAATAATTAGTGCTTATTACATTTTATCACCTGCAAACAACAAACTTTATTTTATATGAGAAAGGCATTGTAAGTGCTCAATCTCCCACTAGGTGGAGTCGAGACATATTACGTCTACATTTTTTTGGTGAAATACTTTAACTCGTCAAATATTAATTATAATTTTTATTATAATTGATAAACGTTTAAGACTTTTTATGCATAGCACAAAGTGTTCAATTATTATAAGCAATAATTATTAGCCTGAAACACTCATCCACATTGAAAAACTCTCCCGAGAAAAGATACATAACGACGACCGGACTCAAACCCGTGTTCTTCTTATTTTCGGTCAACTGCTCTAAACTTCACCAAAAAAATGTAATTATATTGTATATTCAATAATTTATAAAAAAAACAGTTCACAAAAAGTTCTGCTGTGTAATTATTTTTACGCGTGAGACTGTTTTGAGTTGTTTTGAGCTGTTTCACCTTCTGGAGGCATTATCAAAAAGTATCGGCATAGAAATTAAATGAATATGTCGTATGTAAGTAGCCTAACAACAGTTCGCTAATGCCTTCGGAGAGCTAAAAAACTGTCAGCTTTTTCAGAAACCCAAAACTTTTTCAGAAATAAAGGCGCTCCGCTGACGACGCAACTGAAAACCAACTAAAACCGGCTGTTTTCTCTTTCTTGATTGGTCAAAAAGCTTGTTTAACCATAGACGAAGAACAATCAGCTGACAGCTGGCAACTAGCAACGGCCGGCCAGGGCAATCAGCAGTGCAAGTCGCAAGTCACCGCTTGCGTTACCATTGACAACGGGTGTTTGAGTGATTGTGTAGTGTGCGTGCCACCACATTGTCATACAAAGACAGTTGGCAGTTGAGAATTTTCAGTTGCCTCAGTGGGCGGAGGCGCAAACTGTTTTTATAAATTAAATTAAATAAAAGAAAACAAAATAAAACGGAGTTCCACAAATTAAAATCGGTAACAACAAAAAAAAATATTTCTTACTCGCTTAAGGATTTCGAATCAAACATCAAATAATTTTATCATGGAAAAACAATACATGTTTCACCAAGTAATTAACTCAAAATTTCACTTTGTCATAAAACTTAATTAAATTAACCGCGCAATATCGACATTATTACAAGATGCCAGGGGAAACCGCAATTCCTCAAATGCCTGAGTAACATTACCAAAATACCTGTTCCTGGTAAATTTCTCAAACACTCAAATAAGCAGCAGTATTACTCGAGAAAACGTAAAAGTTCCTACGTAAACGTGAACTCGGTACATTTGTACAGGTACACTTGTTCAGGTACAAACGTCTTGCGCCAGTTTTCCGAGAAAACTAATCGTACTAAGTGCCCGCGAGTTCTTGTTTCGCATGTGAACGACTCAATGCATTAAGAGGAAACCGGGCGACAATACAAATATATTCCCCAATTTTCTCCCTGGATTTTGACACTGGTGCAAATATTTTTTTTAATATAATATAGATATCGATCAATCATATCAATCTCTTCAAGTTCATATCCATATTCACTCCTTTCTCTCCTCAAAAAGACCCTCCTCACAGCATCTTCAAAGATGACATAAGCCATAAGGCAAATTATTTTCTTAAAAAAATAATTGCATTTCGGTACGTTTTGATTTTTTGATAAGTTTTATATTTATTGATTAAAGTCCTTTTAAGGGGCTTTTACATATGGCTAGTAAAAAATATACAGTATTTATCGTACATAATTGAACCGCTTCAGTAACAATATTTTGTATCTATTTTGTGTCAAATTGAATAAGTCCACCGAATTTGTATAATTATTTCAAAGAAAGACAAACATTCCTTGCTTACGACTAACCTGACAATATTTGAAAATCTCTTACTACCACCACAGCGAGCAGGAAATATTATTTGTGTCGTGATGGAGGTCTTAACCAGCCGAGGAATTGAACACGGGACGCCTGGGTGGAACCCAAACGCAATGCCAATGATATATAGTAGTTAGTCCCAGAATGTATGCACTGAAATAAATCCCGACTTCTAGTATTACGCAGTAGAATCCGAAAGCTGATCAATGCTAGCATTTCAGGACTAGATATCAACTACCATAATTTAAAATTTAAATTGAATTTTTAATTAATACTTAAAACCGCCCTTGAGATGATTTCTAGAGGCGCTCTACAAAATATTATTATTAAATAGAAAAAACAAATCAGTGAAAATTATTCTGTCTGACAATAATTTAAGCATATTTACATAATTTAAAAAGTGTTGTAATTGTAGATATTTCTTATAGAAGTTAGGACTCTCCGAAAATCGTTAAAATTGTCTGGTTTGAGCGCCATCATCAGACGTTCAGTATAAAAACCACACAATGTTTTTTTTAACACAAAACGTACAGACGTAGAAGATTTTCTTCTAAAACACTCAGTAAAATCTTTAAAATCGGTCCAGTTTCGGAAGAGAAAAATAAGGAATACAAAACCTACATTTTGACGATTTTATTGACCAGCGGCTAAGAATAAAAGTGTAAAAATGTTTGTTTAACAGCGACGGTGACAGCGACGGTGACAGCGACGGCAACAGAAAAAGTTTGGTAAGAGTATACGACCTATTATTCAAATTTCCCGGCGCCCGCGTTCCTCTTAAAGTAAACATCTATGTGTGAGACACATTTTGAGAAGATTTACAAACCATTTTATCCCAGGCAGATATTGCCTTAATATTTTTCTTAACAATTCGGTGATTATTAAAACAAAAATACATGGGTTAGCAAAATAACATGTGGGTCATGTGAAGACAATCAATGCCGCTTTGGTAAAAGGACTGACAAAAATAACCGCAGATCATTTTTAGACAAAATTTGCTTAAAAAAGTGTTTATTTAGACGTGTACTTCATTATTAATGATATTATAGAACTCTAAAGATAGCGTCCAAATACGAATAGCTAGTCAACACGTGATCGCTTAGCCGATTCGATAAATTGCCATCACAATCCGAATGAAATTCATTAATAATTGATTGTGAATAATTTACAGCTGTTGACGCAACTATGTAGTTCTCCTTCTAACACATGTTCCATTATTCCTCCACCCAATCTGTTATCCAAGTAACTGTCCTTATCTGACAGTGTGTAGTTGATATACCTAGTCTGTGACATTTACAACAATAAATTATCATACATTCACAATAAATTATTGTAAAAATCAGTGCAGTGAATCTGTTATATGCTTGTGCAGTGATTACCACTAGCTGTGTCCCTCGAGGTCATAATATCGATTCATCATAATTCAGCAACAAAAGAAAGGGGTAAGTCAGTCCTTTACAAATGTCAACCAACTCCCACACATTTGTGACAACTTGAAAAGTTTAAAAAATACTGATTACAGTCCACCTTAGATATAAAAACACAAATTGATTCACAATCAATATATGCGATATGAACAGTGTTGAAGGACCATTAAGCTTTAGAGCTGTTTACGAAAGATAAGTCCCGTTAAAATCCATTTTTTTAATACAAGGACAACATAACTTTAGAAAAGCATTGATTTTTCAACATCTGATCATTGTACACATTGCACCAGTTAGTTTTAGAAGCGTTATCACTTCCATAATCGGTGTAGGTATATCTTGATATCTCGTCCCAGGTTAGTAATTGAACTCCGTACTTGCAAGTATAATCCTGCCAAACATCAGACAAGATATGAAAATACCAGAAGGTGCTGCAAAATAGCGCAATACATTTACATAATGGTGTCATTTCTCACCCCGTAAGCCGCTTGATATCCCGAAAACCCAGAAGTTCAACGCTGAGAACCACATGGGAGATATACTCCCATGTTTTAACCTCACTTTATAAGATGGGTAGAAACTCAAGTGCCAATGGGCGAGCACAGGAAATGTCCATCTCGTTGCTGACCCCAACGAAAGACTCAACACCCTTCACCATAAATTATGGTCCTCCATCATTACATATAAGAACATTCCCAACAGTCATTATGCCTATATGATAATAGGATACTTGATAAGAGGTTCTTGAAGGTAATGACAATAATTACACGATAAAAATAGACACATATATTCCGCTGTGGAACTGATGAATCCCACATGACAACATCTGGGATCCAAAAACAAAACCAAAAATGTTCCGTCTGCTATACACTAATAAGAAAAACTCTGAACTAATAAGTTGATTAACGAAATAATAACGGTGGATGAATGAATACAACTTCTCCATTTAGCAGTTCAATAAAAAAATATATACTTCCTTTCAATTAGTAAATCTGCTGGAATCATCATTTTGAATCGATACAATAAACCTTGAATAGGCCACTTGCACCACATTTTTTTAATTTTTTTTCCGGTTTAGGAAAATATTCTAAGACATTCTGTATTTTTTTTTTTTTTTTAATCGTATTTTTGAATCCCTGGCGATTTTTTGAAAATTTCAATCCGAAAAGTCGGACCATTTTTTATAAACCGGATGGACGGGACATAATTTTATGGGTGCAAAAAAACAATAATTAGATAGCCGAAAATAATTTTTAAAAAAACTGACGAATTCCAAACGCATGGCAGAGGAGAATAACGAAGCATACCAAAAATATTACAACTCATATATATTTTTTCCTTGAACTCATATATATTTTTTCCTTGATCATTAATCATTATATATCACTTTTACAATTTGGGAGGTGGGTATGGGTACCGCCGTCCTGGGAACCATTTATTGGATAACCAACACCCCTGCCATAGGTCACCCCAAGTGGTTCGCTACGTTTGGTGACTTAACAGGGGTGGCCAGATTTACGGGGTGAGGTTTGTCTGGGTCTTGACGGTGAATGCGGTTGCTTTGCGAGCTGAATCGGGAGAGAATTGTTAAGGGAGATCTAATCTCTCCAACCAAACTCATTTGACCCATCACCCTTCATCGCAGTAGGAGGGATGGATTCGCACATTATTCGTCACTCCTGGACACATTGACCCCCAGATTCCTACCCACTCCTCATACGTTTTTCCTTCCCAGAACTTCCACTCCGTCGTTTCCCTTAAAAGATCCCCCACACAGCATCCCCAAAGATGACATATGCCCTGAGGGAATTTTTTTACTCAGGGCCTCCTGTGTGGTGTAAAAAAAAAACCAAATATTTTACATAAACCAAATTAAAAATAATTATTAAAATTAATTAAAGGGAAAGGTTTATCAACAAAATGAAACATGTAAACAAGTATGAAGAATGTTCACATGAAATTTATTTAGTCGGTCTATACTATAGCATTTAGTATGTACCTCTTACCTAGGTTGGTTTTTGTTTTTGCAGTGAGATTATTTGGAACAGCTGAACATTATTGTTCTTAAACATATAACTTGTTCTTGTGCCTCTTGTTTGATATTATTCAAATGTTGTGATTTAAATTATACTTATAAAAATGTACTTGTAAAATATGATTATAATACATAATATATTATAAAATTTGATTTTGTTAAAATCGGCACCATCACCGTTATTGTCCTTAAACGCCGTTTCGGAACGGCAACGGCCTGCACGATGTTCATTCATAACATCAGATCTGTCAAAACGTTAAACAGAGGTTATGCAGAGGTTCATTGGTGTGTCAAACCGAGTGCTTCAATATGATTTTTAGTTATTAATACTTAGAAAAGTAGCCATCATAAATGTATCTAATTTCGGCACATTGTCAGACTGACTCTGAACAAATCCTATCCTATTTCAGCTGTTGATTGCAATAATTTCGTAAGTTTGGAGAAAAATTAATTTGACCCAGCGCATATGGTCTCATAGAAATCGTTGTTTCTTCCTTACTACCGTAGTGAGCAGTATGATATAAACGGTATTGGAAAGAAAATACAACACGCTATATATTCAAATGTAAAAATTAACCACGAAATAATTGAAATGTACACCTTCAAGAGACCAAAGTTTCCGACCGCGATTTGAAAAAAAATGTTGAAACTTTGTGAATTTTTTATGATTATTTTTTACATGAAACGACTAAAAAGTGAGGTGGTAATAACGTTTATAATTCATTTGTCTAAAAACATATGTGTAAGTTTTAGTTTTTTTCGTAACCAGTAATTTATGCTAGAAAAAAACGTAAGGTGATCCATTTTGAAAACTTTTTGAAGAGTGCATCAAAAAATTTTATATTTTAACATTTACGGGGTTATTTGTAGTAGTAAAATTTGAAAGCGTATTTAATCACCTTTCAAAAACAGTTTTTATTTTTCGGATACATTCACAATTATTCTATTTATTTGGATTTTATTGGAAAGCGGAAATATTTTTACCGTCGGACAAAATACGTCATGAAATGTCAAATGTGTCAAAAAAAATCGCCGGAAATCAAAGTGTTGCTATATAACAAAAAAATATCAGTGTGGAATTTTACAAAATTAATTGAATAAAATCGGGGACGGGACATTTTAATTTAGTGACGTCACGAGCCCAAAAAACGGATATATTTATTTAAAAAGAAAAAAAACTAGCAATTTCTAAAAAAAATCATTATCATTTCCATAAGCTTAGTAGAAAAATCTATCCACACGATTTTTTCCAAATCATTACGAGATCCGTGCAAGTGGCCTATTGCGATCGATTAAAATCATTCTTCAAAACATTCTATACTGAACACGAGTGAACAGTGCCCACATGCCAGATCTGAACACAAACGCATATATCGGGAAAATTCAAGCAAAACAACAACGAGGCAAATAAACCGAGTAGAATTCGACGTAATTAAAAATAATCGTAAAAACGTACGAAGGTCTGTAAATTACCATCTTGATCATCATACTTTCGACTGTAGCCAGAAATTTAACGATAAAACGAATCATTTTAAGCAATAGAAGGGAAAAAAATGTTTTCCACGCAATAGAACATTTTTGTACGACCGTTTTAGTACTTATGAAATGAATAGAAAATCAAGACTTGAGATCCCACTGATTGAAATTTATTACTTCTATAACCTTTAATACCTGAAATGGAAATGGAATTAGAGTTGGTTGCCGTCTAGGGGTAAATAAAAACGTATTACGTTTTAACAAATAATGTCAACCGTCAACAGTGTCGCGCGCTATTTATCAATCTACATTTAACCTTTATTTTTTTTAAATTCATAGTTGTACTATTAATCTAACAAATTTTATTTTTATTTTTTATAGTGGATACCTCGCAAGAGTCTCAACTGCTCCCGTCTGGAGCCAGTGAGACTATGGCATACCCAATTGGGGTATGTTGTGAGGCTGAAGGTAAGTGGGGAAGGGAAGGAGATGGGAAAGAGGAAGGTGGGGAAGTTCCTGGCTATTCAGATCTAGTCACTAAACACGGCTAAAGCCATTTCAAGCACCGTTTCAACTACCATAACACGGACGTGTGTCTAGTGTGGTAGTCGAAAAGCATTAAAAAAAACAGTATAAAAAATATGTTACGAATAAAGAAAAAAAAAAAATCTGAATGGTGGTTTTACACCAGGGCTGAGAGTATCTTCCACTCTGGAACGTGCCGCAAAAATAGTATATATTATTTTTAATTAATTAATTGTGAAATAACACAAATTAATCAAATAAAATGTATTTACGCACGCCGGGTTCGAACCCGCGACCTTCGGAATGGGAGTCTAGAGCGTTACCACTGGACTACGCCGGCCGTCAATTGAAATCAATCTCTTTTTTTTTTTTAAAGAAAGGCAAACATTCCCGGGTTACGAATAACCCAACAACATTTGAAAATCTCCTACTACCACCACACTAAGCGGAAGATGTTGCTTGTGTTGTGATGGAGGACTTAGCCAGCCGAGGAATCGAACACGGAACGCCCGGGTGGGACCCAAACGCGATACCCACTGAACCACTGACCGGTCTATTCAAATAGATTGTTGTGGATATTATTTGTTAAGGGCTTTGAAAGTATTTTTAACCTATTGAACTTTTTATTATTACTATCTACCTAACAAAAATCCATTTATTTACGGTACAAATATACCTTCAAATATATAATAAAACATTATTTTACATAAAAATGGACTACAAAACCAACAGATGATTTGAGAGCGATTGACCACCGACTGAGAAAAGTTAAAAAATGCTTGCTACTGTACAGGGAGGTTCCAATAAAAAAGATCGATTATTCCCGACATCAAATTTTTTAAATAAAAAAATTTACATCGATTTATTTCATTCAAAACTTGAAAACAGAAAAAAAATATGCACTGTAAAAGCGATTCGAATGATTAAATTCGATATTCGTATAAACTTGAAATCCTTTTTTAGTGACATTTGACAAGGAGACCACTTTCAAATGTGTGTATAAATACACACAATCCTAGGTAGCGTTGTTTAGGTAAACTCCTGTGCAACCGTTCTCTCTTTTTAATTAATAATTTTAAAATTTGATAATATGTTTAAACTAATCGTAATACACGTAATTATCATATACTAGCTGATACCCGGCATGCGTTGATTGCCAATTAAATAAATAAATTGTTTCTCCCCTTTGTGTCATTTCCAAATCGTCCCCGTTCCTCTTCCGCCTCCTCTCCTCTTGCGTCCCCTTCCCCTCTCGCGTTCCCTTTTCATCTTCCTCGCGTTCCCCCCCTTCTCTACCGCTCTCCCCTTTCTCACGAACCCCCCCCCCCCCCCCCCCCCCCTCACGTATTCCGCTTCCACCTTCTCCGCCTTCCCCTCACCGCCCTTACGTGAAAACCGCCTCCTTAATTCCCCATCTGACCTTTCCGCATACCCCGCCCCACAGCCTTTTTTCCCTGCCGCTTAACTCGATAAAATAAACCCATTTTCATTAAATTTTGTAATTTCAGAACTCACCGGTGAAAGAGATATTGCACCAGTATAGAACAATTCGCAAGCATGTTCACAACAAACCAAAAAAAAATAATAGCAATCGGATGAATATTTAATCACAATCGTATGAATAGTATAGGAAATAATTTCATAATGCTAGAGCTCACTATCCTATAACCATCCCGGGTATGCGCTCATCAAATTCCCAAAGTTTCATCGCAATCGGATGAATGGTATGGCCGCGCATAACATACGAACAAACAAACATAATTTTTTATATATTGGATTGTAAATAAGAACCAATCTTTTCCACGGAAATATTAAGATATTTTTACAAGTCGCAAAGTTTCCACAAAAATAATTAAATGTTGCAGGAAAAATATTATGCTTGTTCGAACGTGTTTTACACTGTAATCTCGGCTGTTTATTAAATATTATTACGTTTAAAAAATCCTTCCATCCCTTTCCCACAAATATCTTTCTTTTTGAGCCCGAGCGAGCTGAAATATTTTGATCGACTCCCCAAATCTATAATGGTTAACATAATCAAATCTGAGCGAGCCAATAAACGCGGGAGGTTCAAAACAAACTGTTTCTGTAAACATTTGTCGGCCATTTTCCTAGGCAAGGTCGGCCATGTGTTCCCGGATTTTTTTCTTAATTTTCTTTCACTGCAATCTTATAACAACACAAAATTATTGTGGATAAAAAAATAGTGGAGCAATGCATTAAAGATTTTTTGTTGTACTAAGTACTTACCTACGAAACGAGTAACTTACAGTGAAATTTTGTGGTGTTTTTGTGGATGAATTATTTGTAAAAGAAAATTAAATTAAAAAATTATTTGGAAAGTATTTGGGAACAATGTTGACGAGAGATGGGAAGGACAGTGTCAAAAATGGGAAAAATTGAGGTATTGTAATTCATATTTTCATAATTAAAAATAAATTTATTTTTTAATTTTATTTGGTAATTCTCTAAATATTTTAATTGCTCCGTACATTAACATAATGAACCATCTACAGGTCAGAAGGGATGTACAAATTGATGCATATTTCTTCAGACTGATTCGAGGTGGTTTGAAAACTCGGCTATCATGAAGAGCATTCATCTTCTGTTCCAGTATCTTCGTCACTCACTTATATCCCAACCCGCTGGACTAACGGTGAAGGAAAAATGGAGAAGAGGTGGGTGGGGAAGTACCTGGCTACCCAGATCTAGTCATTAAATACGGCTAAGTCTTTTCAAGCAATGTTTTAATTCTGAATGATGGCTTTACACCAGGGCGATATCGAGAGTATCTTCCACTCTGGAACGTGCCGCAAATACTCTATATATATTATTTTTAATTAAAACATTGTGAAATAACACAAAATATTCAATTAAAATTTGTTTGCAGTTTTGAATCCGCAACCATCCGATTGCTAGTCGAGAGTCTAACACCTCGATCACGGAGGCCGTCAAATAAATATACTTGATATAAGAAAAAAGATTACGAAAGTAATTATTTATTATTGTATTATAATAAATTACGAAATACCCGTAGATGGTTAGTTAGTACAGCGATCCGTCCTCCTATCATAAATGAAATGGCGTTTAGATTTGGGTGAAAATTTAGTTATTGAAGAAGAAGATAACAATAATAATCTAATTTTTTTAAATATGAAAATGAACAAGACACAGAAAAATAATAAAAGATAACGGTCGCAACTGGGACTCGAAGCCAGAACCTTACGTCTTACCGGGACATACACCTCTACCAATTGGGTTCGAGTCCCATATTTAAAAAAATTAGATTATTATTGTTTTCTTCTTCTCCAATGATATATTACATTGATGGGAATAACCTTCAAAAGTTAAAAAGAGAGGTTTTCTTATAAAAATATGAAAATTTAGTTGGTGTTAATTTTATTGCATAAACATTTCTCTTTTACTTTCAAGAGCTCGATGTATGTATGAAGTACTATAATTATTGTAATAAATACATATAACAAGCAAGAAAGTACTCACTCTTAAATAACGTAATTATTTACGCAAACTTGTGAAATAAATTAGTTAGATATTGTTTAGTTTGAAAAGTTACCTACTTATTTTTCTGCAGCATCAATTTTTTTAACTTATTTTGAAGATAAATTGTGGTTAAATACCTAATATCTGCCTATTTAAATTGATAGAAAAAATAATAAAATTAATTTATGTTAAGAAAATAATTTAGGTGCACTTTTTGTTTATCCTAACTCACCATTAAATCTAAACTCAGAAGAAGTTAATGCGTGCACACACAACACACATTCTCCTTGAAGTAACAGCTTCCGGAGATTATACGTATACTTTATTCGATGTTGTTTCTCAACTTTTCAAGATGTTCGCGTTCTTAGCGCTCGCTAATAGATGCGGTCGGAAATCGCAACGTTATCCTACACACCGCGTACCTTCAGGTAATACGAAATTTATTAACTTATTAAATTTTCTGACAAATCCTCGTATTTGCATAATTGATAGGGGGTGGCGAATTGCTGCCCAAATCCGACCGTTTGGCATTTCATTTGTCTGAATTTTTTTCATGGGTTCCGATCCGTTTCAAGATGGTGGCCTTATTGGATACTACCTTTTTATCTCGCCAGAGTTTGCATGAGGGTGGATTCTACTACCAGCTGTCAAATAGGAGCAAGCGTACGGTACCTGTCTGCTGGAAAAAAGATTTTTTAACAAGATGTGAAGTTTCTTCTGACAATTTTTATAATCCCTTATTTTCATTTATTTTGCCCAAACTTATTTTCCTCGCTTACTTGCCCTACCTACTTCTTTTCGCTTACTTGCCGGCCTCTGTGTTTCCTCCCTCCTGCAACATGGGTCTCTTCAAGACCCATGTTCACTCCTTCCTCTCCTCAAATAGACCCTCCATACAGCATCTTAACAGATGACATAGGCTCTGAGGGAAATTATTTTCCTTGTGGCCTCCTGTGTGGAGTTAATGTAAAAAAAAAAACTCTTTTTAGTCTCACAACATACCATTTGCAGTTAATTGCAATTTTTAAGAGACGTACTTGACTTACTTTAACGACTGATTCCTAACATTATTTTGAGTAAAAAACGTAAAAGAAATTTTGGTCTCCGGTGACATTTTTGATGTATTTTTTATTTTATTTAAAATATTATACAAATCTGTAGGTACACGGAGAAAAATTTTATTCTAAAATACGATCATTTTATTCGTAAAAACGGTTTAAAACGGGACTGAAGTTCTTACGATCAAATTAACAGTTTCAATGTTTATTGGCAGGAACATGTAAAAATAATTTGTTGGTATACGTAATTTCGTACGTATACCAACAAATTATTCTTTCATTTTTCCGCCAATAAACATTGAAACATTGTTAATTTGTTCGTAAGAACTTCAGTCCCGTTTTTAACCGTTTTTATGAATAAAATGATCGTATTTTAGAATAACAATTCTCTCCGTGCATTAGACAGATACGGTCACGGTGAGATATTGGGTGATTACTCGGTTGAGTGTCCAGTGATGTCATGTTTTGGTTTGATTTTAAATAAATAATAAATAAAACAAAAATGATTTTAAAAAAAAAATAAATAAAACAAAAACAAAAAATTAAAAAAAAAAAAAAAACAAAAAGTCACCGGAGACCAAAATTTTAGTAACATTTTTGACTTCAAATAATGTCAGAAATCAATGGTTAATTTTGTAAATCAAATATGTCCCCTAACACCCTGAACGTATATAGGTATATTACTTAGCATAACATAAAAATATATGTATCACGTGCCAAAAGTTAAGATGTTCATAACTCTTTCATCTCTTGCAGATGGTGGAGGAACAAGGTGCCTGTCTCAGGGCTCTATGCGTTTAATTCAATTAGGGAAATTCCACCGAATAACCGAGATTACCTCCACAATCTAATTATGCCGTAATTGTGTTTGACAAATAACACAGATTGTGTACGCCCTTCGTGTAAACGGCAGTTTAAATTGGTTCATAACAACATTAAAACTGCTTTGACTGTTCTAGTCTCCTGATACTTTGCACTTTATGGCGATCGCAATGTGGGAGAGATTTACAATATAAACGGTTATTTTGTCAATTTTCAGTCTTTGTTTGTAGTTTAATAGCAGATACTTTGATTTATTTTCAACATTCGATTAAAATCTTACAAAATTAGGCGGTAAGTAATTCGTAAGTTCCTTAAGTTTTTTTTCCTTCCTTATAGTCTTTATATATAAAAATCTCGCGTCACAATGTTCGTCCAAGGTAAACTCCGAAACTACTTAACCGATTTTGGTGAAACTTGGCTTATGGTGGAGTTATACTTGTAAGGCGTGTTGTGTCGTAATGTTCTCTGCCATGATGGCTAACGTTCACATCTATAAGTTGTGTTCTGACGGCTTAAGACGATATTTTAAATCAATACAGCACGTGGTACGTACACACTAGCCAAAACGCGGCCGTCCCCGCGCCCCTCACCTTCGTGGCTCTGTTGAAAATCGAGATCGCTTCTGTCGCATCACGACAGATCGCATCATGACACAACACAACAGACTAATATAATCGTCTCAATACTAAATGTATGAAACCGATACCGTTATGACGCGTCACGTCACGTCACGACAGACAAGTATGGACTCCATCATTACTGTGTGTAATTTGGTCCAACTTAAAAGATAGGATAATAGTCTTATCTCGATTATTGACCTCAATATTTATAATTGCGAATTAAATGTTTTCTATGGGACAATTATTTGAAATTATTTGTAAGTTTCCCGCTATAAGTTTCATTAGACAGATGATGGCGGTGTGAGTTAATTTTATTGACACAACACTTGGTTATTTAGGTTACGTAACACGTCCAGTAGATGGCGTTAGCGTTTCGTTAGCCACTGTATTATTAATTTGGAGATCCGAAATTAAAGGCAAAGTAAACATAATGAATAAGATATGTCGAAGGAGAAAATACTTTAGCAGGGTCAAGTGTCGTATCTAACACGATAACATTTTAACGATATTGTCGGTAACTTGACATCGTTCCCGGGCATGGCTGCAGATCGCCAACGGACAAATAACAGTTCACAACGACTGAGTGTAAATTTATTTATTTACATGTTTTTATTTTATTCGACGTTATTGATAAGTCTTTTATCGATCGATCGAATAACATGTATAATAGGATGTAAGAAAAACACTGGTTTTGATATTTTTGTTTATATCACACAAATGCGTACCGAAATGGCATGGCACCCGTATGGAGGTCACACGCCGACTAACGACCAATCAAAGCGAGCCATTTGACAGTTTGTACAGCGTTCGTTTCGAGCTGCGTAAGGCTCGCCCCGCTATGCCCCGTGGCCCCGCTATGCCCTCCCCCCCCCTCCCCTATTAATGTAAAAGTAAAAAGTTGTGCGTTCCAGAAGAGACAGAGAGACGTATGGGGGCCCATCCATGCTGCCTACCACTACAGAGAAACGTCATGGTGGTTAGTTAGAAGTTGTTTTCAAAAAACCAAATTCATTGTGGGAACATTTTGGAAATCGACTAAAAAAGAATATTTAAAATTTGGAGAACCACTAGGTAAGAAGAGGTATTTTAAAGAAGAGCAAAATAATTTTTTTTTTAAATAGAAAAATCCAAAATAAAGTCACGACACTCCTCTGGTAATCGATTTATTGCACAATGCACATTAGTAAAAAATCGCATTAGATTTAACCCTTAGATTTAAAAAGAATGAAGCCTCCCATAATAAAAAACGTGGCCAATAAAAAATAACCAGACTTTATATTGTGTAGCAATATTGATTACTCTTATTGATTCGGTTAACGATTCTGTTTTTGTTGAGAGTCAATAAGATATAGCTTTTTTATAGCACAAAATAGGTCGCCACTTAATGGAAAATTGGCAATGTGGAACACAGAAATAGGTTTTATGCTGAAGTAAAGAGAAAATCTTCCATAAAGGAAGCCAATAGAATGCTTTCCATTACAGAAGCTTCGTTCAAGTTTTCAATTTTCTTTATAGCTCTGATTTCTTACTGTTCCATTATTTTGATGAGATATTGGCGAGATATAAACCCTTTGTTTATTAAATATTGTTTTCAATTATTTCATTGAACTCAACTTTCAAATAATTAATGTTTTTTTAAAGGCTGGTTTTTTAATCTATGAAAAGAGCTATTCTATTTTTTTCTAAGCTGGGAAATGTAACAACCTACATCAATAATATAAAAATTTATGTTGTGAACATGCCTGTGAATATTTCTATATATATATATATATATATATATATATATATATATACTGGTGAGCTCTGGTATTATGAAATTTGCATAAAAACATGAAATAGGTCACGCTAGTTATTGAAAAAATGGGTGAATTTTATAGAGTTAAGCGGCAGGGAAAAAGTCTGGGAAGGGAGGGGTATGCGGGAGGGTTGGATGGGAAATTAAAGAGGGTGGCTTTGCGGGAGGGGGGACGAGGGAGAGGGGACGGCGAAGATGATGAAAGCGGAATACGTGAGTAGGGGGGGGTCGCGAGAAAGGTATGAGCGGGAGAGGGGAGAGGGAACGCGGGGAAGGTGAAAACGGAACGCGGGAGGGAAAGGGGACGCGGGAGGAAAAGAGGAAGAGAAAGTGGAAGCGGAAGGGGAACGGGGACGAATGCGAGATGACAGGAGGGGAGAAACAATTTATTTATTTAATTGGCATTTCAACGCATGCCGGGTATTAGCTATTTAGAGGCATAAAAAGTTTTAAGAAATTGATGCTTTATTCTCTCTCGTAAATTGTCAATTTTTTCTCATTCCGAAGAAATAAACAAAGTGATTTTATATCACAATTAAATGCCACAATTAATTATTATTATTTTTAATTATTTATAAAATTCTCTTACACTTTCAACTTTTTTTATTTTATTTTTATTTTTATCACGTATTTTTATTTTTTGTTATTTGTGATTTTTCTGTTTTTCTAATTGTATGTATCTGTATTTAATTTAAGACTCTATTTGTACAATAACTGAGTTTTTATAACTGAGTATTCTCACGTAAGTGCGAACATCTGTAAAAACCCAGTACAAATAAAAAAATAAATACATAGACAAATAAGCAAACACTTTACCGCAATACACAACATATCTGCCCTGATGATGAGACACTGCAAAACCAATCGGAAAAGCTGGATAAAGGAATAGGAAGTGCAGCGAGGCATAATACCCCAAAATTCAACCACGATAACAAGAAAATGTTTCGCGGACGACGTATACTCGCTTCAGCGGTTGGCGATTAAACTGATAAAGCGTAGACCTATTCAAAGTAGTTTATCTTCAATTGGGATGTTATGAAGACAACATTTTATAGACTCGATGTTTATTTATTCAATTTCCATGCCATTTTTAATTAAACGTATAGGCACTACAAGTGGTGCTTAGAAGCCCACTTTCAGTATTTATGAAATAAAAAATGTTTTATTTGAAAGGTCGCGAGGGAGCCAGTCATATTACTGAGTCAGGGCGAGGAGTGATGCTTTCGGTTTCAAAGGATGTTTACATTATGATTTAAGTATAAGGAAATTAAAAACATTCATAAAATACTGCTGAAATTACGACAAACCCAGACTCGTGAATCGGTGATTCGGGGACAGTTAAAAACATTAGTTTAACGAATTTAAAAAATGTAAACTGTACGTAATATGTGAATTCCCTGTGTATTTCATTAAATTCAGTAATGGTGTTTGAAAGAGAGAGTACGAAAACAGTGTGCAATATAGTTGTGAATGATGAATATTTAGAGCAAGTTGATGAGTTTGTGTATTTGGTAAGTATGTTTACGAGAGATGGGAAGGCTGATGGGGATATTGAAAGGAGGGTAAATGCAGATAATTCCATTAATGGTGGACTGAATGCTGTTGGCGCCAACAAAAAGCTGTCCAAAGAAGCGAAGCTAGCAGTTCACAATGGGGTGCTGGTATCTTTCCTGATGCATGGCAGTGAAGCATGGAACTGGCAGAGAAAGGATGAAAGTAGACTGAATGCTGTAGAAATGAGATCCCTGAGGCGTATGTGTGGTAAAACCATGTATGATCGTGTGAGGAATGTGACTAACTAACTAACTAACCATCACGCCGTTTCCTCGCAGTGGTAGGCAGAGAGGACGGACCGCCAAACAACTCGGTCTTGGCATACACTCCTCGCCTCATTCACATTCATACATCTTATCATACATGCTCTTCTATTATTCTGACTCTTGACATGGCCCGACTCAAGTATCTGATTCACTTGATCGTGCCATGTCTTCCTCGGGTGTCCTCGACTTCTTCTACCATTCACATTAGTATCATATATTCACTTGAGGAATGTGGAGATCCGAAAAGAATGCAAGGCCGATGTGAGCGTCATAAGTAAGATTAAAAAAGGGACGCTTAGATGGTTTGGACACGTAGAGCGAATGAATGAAGAAAGGAGTGTCAAGAGAATATATGATGCGAATGTGAATGGTAGAAGAAGTCGACGACGCCCGAGGAAGACATGGCACGATCAAGTGAATCAGATACTTGAGTCGGGCCATGTCAAGAGTCAGACTAATAGAAGAGCATGTATGATAAGATGTATGAATGTGAATGAGGCGAGGAGTGTATGCCAAGACCGAGTTGTTTGGCGGTCAGTCCTCTCTTCCTACCCCTGCGGGGAAACGGCGTGATGGTTAGTTAGTTAGTTAGATTAGTTTTAATTTAAAACATAGAACTTTGCGTACGTCCATCACACTTAAACTTAAAATTGAACATTTAAAATTGAACATTTAAAATTGAACTTTTTCCAAGTAGAAAAGCTGCTAGAAAATATATGCAACAATTAATTGGTTTTGAAAAGCTTTTGAAATAATACCAGCTTCTAGGATATTGTAAATAAAACTAATCAAAAGTAATTTTTTCATCATACTTTACTGTTCGTCTGGTTTACATTCATAAGAATTATTACAGTTTTAGTTTACATAAAACCGGAAGTTAAATATAAAACACTCGCTTATTGTTTAAATAACTTACTTTCAATAGAGTGTTTACACAGTACCATATTATGTATAACACAATAAATATAACTCTCAACAAATACTGCTTCAGTTACTGTTTATAAACTGTTTCGATTGAAAACACAGCATATTCAGCGAGTATCTAATGCTGTAGACAGCATACAAACTAGATTATTTAGAAATTAGATTACATAAAAAAATGTTTTTCTAAACATGTGTGTTTTTAATGGCAAAATCATGCCCAATATTTTTAATGAAAAAAGAGGAAGACACGTTCTCATGTATTACAGAAAGTTTAAACATTACTTCATGTAATTTTCATAATTAGCTGGAAAGAGGGAAAACGTAAACTTCGAGTATTAACTACAAATGACATTGCTTAACACCTCAGGCCATGGGAATATTTTGTCAAAACTAAAAACGGTTTTTAAAAGGTAATAAAACACTTTAAAATTTTATGATTAGAAATAAACGTAAATTTTTTAAATATTAAAATTTTTAATGCAACTATAAAAAAGTTTTTAAAATGGTTCACCTAAAATTACTGATACCAAAAAAAAGAGAAACACGCAAATGGTTTTTTACAAAAATGCAATATAAATGTCACCTCACTTTTTTATCGTTTCATAAAAAAACAATTAATAAAAAATTCACGAAGTTTCAAACATTTTTCTCATATTGTGGTTGGAAACTTTGGTTTCATAGTAGTGCACATTAAAATTTTGTATGTTGTTAACATTCAGATTAGAATAGAGAGAATGGTGTTTTCTCTTTCTAACACGACATACAAACTACATTAAAATATAGAGCATGGTGTTTTCTCTTTCTAACACGGTTAAGATATTATTTCTTACCATCACAGCAAAGGAGATAAAAATATTTCTAAGAGACCTGTGTGAGCTGTTCCCAAAAGCAAACAAATAACCCTATCGACTGCTTTAATTTTAGACCTGCAATCTAAATTCTTAATTAAAAATACGAAACCATGTAAAGAAAAAACAAATTTTAGAAGGCGTTATGGAGCGTTGGTGCTACATAACACTTGAAATAAAACATGATTTTTGCAGTGTTATTCCAGTACAGAATTGAAGAACTGGGTTGTTTACGTAATGAATATAGACTATTAACACATAAATACTTCCACAGTGAAAGATCATGTATATTTCATCAATCCGAGATATAGGAATAGCATTAACTCTTACATGGAACATGAACTGTTTTCGTCTAACTATGAAATTCAGACAAAAAATTTAGTGTCATGTTTTTAATTAACGCTTTTAAGGATATCATAGAACACGCATCCTAAAAAAGAAATGTTGATTTTTTTTCGTATTGCCTACGAGTTTGACAAGAAGAAACCACGAAACCTCTTTGAACTCGATTTAGGTACCTACACAAAAATTAAAACTCAAAAGAAAATTGTAATACCACAAAATCGACTCCAAATTAAAAATAGATTCACCAGTTTCTCGCTTTACCGCTAGTTTTTAACACCATGTATAAAACAGATAAAATATATGTAATACGAGAATTATGCAAAGCCATCAGTGTAATTAACTTTGATTTAAATTTGAATATTAAATTAAACATAGTTCCTTCAAATTCTTCTTCTAAATCAATCAACCAAAGCTTTTGAGAGTCTGTTAGTAGTCTAGCCTTTAAGTATTTTTTAAATTACTGCTGTTACAATTTTTAGTCGATATAATATGGCGACCTGCCTATGTCGCATTAATTAGCACTATCGTCATGTACCTTGATACCGCTGCACCTATCTATCTCGCTACGCCGAATTATTATTTTGGCAACTTCTGGAAAGGTCTCGCTGCTGCAACACACAACACACAGCGCTGCGCCGAAATTTCGAGAAGTTTCCAGTGTACGGTTTAGCCTACCGTTAAAGTACCTGCCAGGTCAGGCTATATAAAGTGGCTCCAGCAAGCCAAGTGAGTATTTTAGTATTTAAGTCAATCTTTCAATGCAGTGCTCACAACCTCGCTATCTGCAGTTCTCAAAAAAATCTCACTACGTTTGTAAATACTCTGCATTTGTAAATAGTCATAATATGTAAATATCATCATCACAATTATCTCGAGTTTTTTATTTCGACCAGCACGCACGGAAGTCCGACACACCGATAACTCACCTTTCATCCGGAGGCCCGCGCACTTCCTCCAAAGATATATTGTGTTTTGGGTATCAGGTAATGAATATATTTAAAAGTATAGTCGCCATTCCTTAGTAACTGTTGCTAATGTGGTTGAAATTGTTTGTAATGTAAAGAAATCTCTCTTCAAAACAACGTTTTCCTTCACCATATCCCGTTCCGCTGCAGAAATACTCTGGTTCAAACAAAACAAGCTTGAAGGTGAAGCTTAAACAAACAAGTTTTCTGTAAAAGATATTTCAAACGGAATTTTCAGCGTTTTGATGATATTAAACCATTTTCTTGTAAATTTCGGAGCATTATCGTTAGCACACTCGTGGTGCGCGATGTTCCTGAACTAAAATTACTTCAAAACAAAATATTACGCTACTTTGTTGTCGAGCGCATCTTCGAACACTTGGTTTTATTTTACGGTAAAGAAAACCGAGCCCTATTAGGTTTAGGTTTGACTTTGACATTAGTTACATAGATGTCTTCGGACGGAAATAACGCTTTCAAATGAAAATGACTTTCGGATATCGGTACAATTGCTGCCATCTGTGTTTGATTTTTTTTATGAAAGGGTTCTCGCCTTCGCTTGAATATTTTTACTATTTTCCGAAACTTGATGAAAAATTAAGAGCGAATCCTATTTTCATAATTTTAATTGCATTTCTTAATACAAGCGACCAAACTCAAAAGCCGGTGGTGTAGCAGTGTATCATTTATCTGTAGACATTCATGTCTGTGTATCATTCATCTGTAGTCATAGACTTCTTGAAAAAACCAATAAAATTTATTACTTTCTTTATCACTTTCCGATGTGAAATCTATTATGCCTACACATTATTAAAACTCTTATTCGAAGAATTTAAGGTGGGAAAATTAAGTGAATTATACTTTTACCATGCAACATTACAAATTTACGAAGATAATATTCAAAATAAAACTGCACCCTTTAAAAATAACAAAAATCTTAGACAAACATTAATACTTCCTACTCCAAAATGTAAAAAAACAATAGGACAATTAAATCATAAATATCTCGGAGTAAAATTCTTTAATTCGTTACCAGAAAATATTAGAAACATGAATACCAATATAAAAAAATTTAAAACTCACCTTAAAAAGCACACTCAAAACCTGAACTAAATCATAACAAATAAAAACTATATAATAACACCCCTCCCCCCCATACACACAAGCCCTGCTTTTTTATGGGGGTACATCAAACATATATATTATATAATTAATTAGTTTATAAAATGTATTTGTAATTTATGTATCTTTTTTGAATTATTAATAAAAAATAAAAATAATAAACATAAATTATTATATGTATCGGTAATAAGCCAACGAAAAATTGAGGAATTGATTGCATGGAAGACGAAAGATCAGTGGCTTTCTTTGGTGGTACCATGGCAGGATATTTAGAAAAAAATATAAATTTGGGAAATTACTCGATTAAAAATTCACATTCAGCATTGTTTCGGCCGTATCTAGAGCAGAAATATTATAGATAAATCTAAAACCCACTTCGTTTATTCATTTCGCTAGACTTATCGTGTTCTTCGTCAAGACTAATGCAGTGAATTATTATGTCTACAATATGTTGCAAGTAAAACAAACATGGCCACCTGGTGGATTTAATCAAAGTTTCACCAGGGAATAGGATAATAATTCATAAGAGTATATTGTTGCAGTAATAATTACTGTACATAGGTGGTGATGGACAATTTATTATAGTCGTTATGTAAACTTATTCAGTTTTATATAGAAAAAAGTAAGTTAAAATAATGTTTTATAATATTTATTATTAAAAGATATATTATTAAATAAACAAAGTTGAATCGATTCAGAATAAATTCATTTCCTAAAAATCACACAATTGATTTGATAATTATCTATATGCAACAAAAATTTACAAAATTAATACATTGAGTGTACGAAGACAATTATCAGATGCAACAATGTTGCTGTATAAACTCATGAACAACATTACCGACTGTCCTGAACCATTAAACAGCATTGATTTGAAAGTAACTACACACATTGGCACACACGTTCTTGTAATATATTTAAAGAAAAACATCGTAAAACAAATTCGAATAAAAATGCTTGTCTTATAAAGAATATGTTCAACATACAATAATATTCAGTCTGATGTAGATATTTTCAATTGTAATCAAAATAAATATAAAAACTGAATGGAAAGTGTACCAAACTGCATAAAAACTAATGATATATTATGATATGACATATATTATGTACTAGGTATTTCCTGTAATATTAATCTCCCTCTTATCAAAATAATGTAATTTTTTTTTTTTTGTAAGTATAGTATGTTTAAATTTTTAGATTCGTAATACTATAGTATATTAAGGAACTCTCTAATTTGTTTCTCAGTTAGGTGAATTACACATGTGTATAAAAGAACCACATTATAAACTGTTAAAATAAAAAATTTAAAAACAATATTAGTGAAAACAGACAAAATTTTTATAACTTGGTATTATTTACCGTTGACACGTCATAATCAAAATATTTTAATGATATTTAAAACACTCGTGGTTTATGGTTCCATGAATCACAAGGATATCGTTTAAAAACTTGAAAATTAATAACAATTTTGTAATGTTGCTGATATGGGTACCGCTACCACGTGAACCATTTATTGTACGAGTATAGCAAACACCTTTGACATAGGTCACCCAAAGTGGTTGGGTGCCCGGGTTCATCGGGGAGGTTTGTCTGGGACTTGGCAGCGGATGCATCTGCCCACGTTTTGCGGGGCTGGATCGAGAGAGATTGGGTGAGGGGTGCCTTTTGAAACTCTGCAGCTGGACTCTCTCAACCCATCAGCTTGCATGGCAGTTGGAGAGATGAATTCTTACGTCCGTCAGTAGCGGACATACTGACCCTCAGATTCCTACCCACCCCATTCACACCTTTTTCCTTCCCACAACTTCATCTCCTTCCTTTCCTTAAAAAGACACCCCACAGAGTATCTCCTAAGATGACAAAAACAATGAGGGGTAAGAAAAATCCATAATAATAATTACCGGGTTCCGGCTTCCGGCTTCCGGCTTCCGGCTTCCGGCTTCCGGCTTCCGGCTTCCGGCTTCCTTACTACCGTTCCACAAACCTAACAAATATCTAATAAATCTTTTCGTAGGACATGTGCTATATATGTTAAAAACAATATTTGATTAGATTACAAATATTATACTGTATTTCTTAAATTGTAGTTAACTGTAATTTCTTAAATTAATCTCTTAAATTGTATTTTTTAATTTGTATTTCTTAAACTGTATTTATTAAATTGTATTACCGTATTTTCTTACTAGATGTATGAAAAAAATGTGCATACATCTAAATAAACATAACAAAAACAAAAACAAACAAATAATGTAAGATATACAGTATAGTATCCACACAACATCCCCAAAAATGACAACGGTTTTTAGGGAAAATATTTTCCTCATGTGTGTAGTCAATGTAAAAAAAGGTTGTTGTAAAATGAATAGTATTTCTAGTATAGATTCCGATGATGTTCAGAACAAATAGGTTCAATAAGTCTTCTGGACTCAGTTTTCAATCAACAGTAGGAGTTATTGGTATCCCCGGAGAAAAACCCTTTGAATTATTTCTACGCGATATATTATTTATATCTACCCACTGGCGCGGATTCAAACTGTATCAACCCCGGGCAAATATTTCTGCCGAACTACGAATGTAATTAAAAATACGCACCTTCATCAATTAAATCATACAAGCTTATTTTGACTTAGGATATACCGGACTTGGGAAAAAACTATCATTTTAATAGAAAAAACAATCATTTTAATAGAAAAAACGATCATTTTAATAGTAAAAACGGTTAAAGACGGGACTGAAGTTTTTACGAACAAATTAACAGGGTTTCAATGTTTATTGGCGGGAACTTGGAAGAATAATTTGTTGGTATACGTAATTTCGTACGTATTTTACCGCCAATAAACATTAAATCACTGGTTATTTGTTCGTAAGAACTTCAGTCCCGTTTTTAACCGTTTTTACTATTAAAATGATCGTTTTTTTCAAAAACCATTTTTCTCCGAGTGGATAAGAGAAGAGTAGTCCCAAAAAGAACTCGTATGTGACGTCATAATTCTAGTATATTCTGTATTTTTCGTTTTTACACAAGAAGTCTAAGGAAGAAGATTTTTATGTAACTAATTCAGGATGATCGTCGATGATGTCACGTACGAACTCTCTCTGCGTCTCCATCTCTTCTTATATTTTAGCAAAGGTCAGTAAAAGACAGAACATTCACCACGGTCAAGTTATACATGTTCCTCAGTATTTTTGTTTTTTTTTTCCACTTTTTTCGTTTCTCGATGTGCGTAAAATAAATTGTATTCTTAGTTTCTAACATGTGACCAAAAAAATAATATATTGAGTATTTATATTCTATGACCATTTTAGAGCTTTAAATCATATGAAATTAATGCAAATAATAACATTTGTATATATTTTTTTGGAAGTTTGCCCAGATCGCCTAGCAGTCGTCACGCCACTTCCTCAACCCGTGGAGTGCGTAAGGCAGACTCCGGCAGTAAATCAATAAAGTGATATCCTTTTATTCTCCCAATATCCTCCCGGAGTATGGGTTAATTTCCTGAAACGGTGTGAGACCTACAGACTTGTAATTATTGTTTATCATTTACGGAAATATAAAACTTTTCCGTAAATGTATTGTGTTGCTAAGCGAAATATTAGTCCAATCATTGTTCCAATACAACTCTAACATATCAGTGTAATTTAATATATTGAAAAAAATATGAATAAGTTAATATACATATATATATATATATATATATATATATATATATATATATATATATATATATATATATATATATATATAATCATTGAAGACAATATTAGGAACTCTCAAGCGAAAATTTAAAACAGAAAAATTTGAAAAAGATTCGTTCGCATCTAGAAATTGAGCTCAGGACCTTAGCCTTGCCGGACCACTGCTCTAACCATTGAGCTAATGAGCTTATTAAGGTTCAAAACGCAATTTACTTGACTCTTATGATAAAAAACCATATATAATCACCACTAGAACCGTCTCAATACAAAAGTCTCTATAACAAATTTGGTGCTGGGGGTGTTTTTTACATAATGAGTTTACGTATCAAAAACTAAAAAAAATACGCAATATGTGGCATTGTTAGTTTTCAATAATCTGTTCTGAATGATTTTATGTTAGTAAAAAGTTAAATCCATTTAAGAAAATCACCGGAGCTTAACATTATTTCACAAAGTAATCGGTGAACAGGTTTGTGATTTTACGAACCTACATTATACGCAACTACGATAAATAAGAGAAAACCTAAATCAATTTTCGGTTCACCTATTTAAGGATTGATTATTTATCAATACTCGTACATTGAGAAAGGTTCAGGATTTTCGGGTGAAGCAGGACACAAAATAATCTGCAATTTGGACATTTAAGGGAATAAGCAACATATCTACATCTTCTAAAAAAATTAAAAAAACAGTTCCCTTCAATCTTTCTTTTAATTAAAGAAATAAAATATTTTCTCGCATTTTCCAAGTAGAAAATGTATTGTGTGGGAATAAATGACAAGTCACTTTATAATATTTTTGGAGTAAAAAAAAATTTCGTAGTATATATTTTTTATGTAAATATGTAAGTACAACAGAAAAATTTATAGAGATTCATGCTGGTATCATGGTTTACTATATTGTAGGACTTCTGCAGAGTAAGAGGGGACTGCGGACGGGTATTGCAAACTAATTTCAATTTGAACTACTGTCGGTGTTCACAAAAACATTCAAAGGTGCATTATTTAAAATGACCACTGCATTTGGAATAACTTCCGACGGAATATGCATCTTCCATCCTTTACTTTGTAGATTTTTTTTCTCAAATAATAATAATAATAATAATTTTATTCCAGAATGTGGGGAGGATAGTGCAATCCCACACGTCCCATGTAGTTATAAATACAATTAAATTATAAATAAAAAAGTAAAAAAAAAAAAAGTTTAAACTTTAGTACAAAAACTTAAGATATTTCACTAGTGCCAAATTAATAATGTTTATCATTTATTACATTTATTTTTAACTTATTAGGTAAAACCTCAATTTTAATTAATGAAGATAATATTAGCGAAACTCTATCAAAAATCTGAAACAGAAAAATCAGAAAAAGATTCTGTCATATCTGGGAATCGAACCCAGAACCTTCAAGGTTCTGCACCCAGGCAAGGCGAAGGCGAATTTTTTATAATCATTATCGAACAACAAAAAAAACAGTTATACTTCGAGAAAACAATTATTTACATATTAACACCACAAACGGATTATTAATGAATGAAGGCAATAACAATTTTCAGTACATTTTAACCCTAGTAGCATATTGTTATTATGGTTGATAAGGAAAATTAGTATGAAATGTCAAAAATCTATGTGTGTAATATATGGAAAATAGCTGGCTTTATAAATTATAGCCTATATGTTATTCTGGTGTATGAGCTATATTATTGTAAAGTTTCATTAAAGTCCATCCAGTAGTTTTTGCATTAAAGAGGAACAAACATACATACATCCATACAAACTTTCACGTTTATAATATTAGTAATAATTAGTATCCGACGCAAGTAAAAGACAAATTCAATAAATCAATAAAGTGGAGAATAAAGAGATACTTAAATGATTTGTTTCAACTCTAAAAAAGTAATTGTTTTAAAAAATATATACAATAGGTATTAATTTAACGTTAGAATATTGGCAGATTCGCCGAAAACACAACTAGCACTCAGGATACGAAAAAAATCACCCACTTTATCAAAGCACTGCCGAAAACAATTTTCAGCGATAGCATCATAGAAGTTTCAGCGAGATATCGACTGTTTGTGATATTTTCGGAAAACCATCTGCTTTTGACGTGCGGAATCCAAACAGTAAGCTTTTTGGATTAAACACACGAAAAACACGCTATTTATAAGGCGGGCAAAGATAAGAGGCGGTATCTGTTTATGTACCTATTGGCAACATGTGATAGTATAACTAATAATAAAGAGAAATGATGCTAATACAAAATTAGTACTTGGGACAGAAAATGTAATTTTGTTAACATTGGTGTTTCAATTGTTTAGTCAGACATCTCCAAGTATTAAGTTTTGAGAAAATGAGGAAAGAAATATTCATATGCTCTATAAATCAAATATTATTTAGGTACAAGTGTCGGTGTTTCACTTATTAAATATGCTATAAAATAACACCGGGATGCAAAATGGTCCGGTACATTAGTATGACATTTTGAAATATCCTACAAGTGACCCAGGAAACATAAACATTTGGTTTAATTCACTAAAAGTTTTTGTGCATTTTAATTGATTTGGTGGTGTTTGTGAGTAAACTGAGTTTTGTACTAGATAAAGTGTACACTTTTACATATAACTGCAATTTAACTCAAATTTCGATTTTTCTGAGATGTCTATCTAATCAACATGTTTGGGGGTTTTCATTTCATCCGCCATGCTAGGGATGTCCCTGTGTTATGGCGGGTGAAGTTTACAGGTAATATAATTTATGGTGATATTGAAGTTTACAGTTAACGCAGCAATAAATTTATGATAATTAAGTTAACATATAATATGATAATTGATGATAATGAAGTTTACAGTTAATATAGCTATGTATTTATGATAATTAAGTTTACATATAATATAATAATTGATGATAATGAAGTTTATTGTGGTCCTTGGTTAAGAAAGTACAGACAGAGTTTAATCACAATGAAATGACCTAACGACTTGAAAAGGGCTGCCAGCTTCTGATAGATGAAAAAGAAATGAAAAACTGAATAAATTTCAACAAGCTTTGTCCAAAACTGATAGTCCAAAGTTTCATAAAGAAGAAGTGGGTAATATCTATAACATAAAAACGTAATTCCAGAAACCTTTGAGAAAATAACACTCATGTTATATTGTGAGTATGGAGACTGAGAATTAACGATTTGGCAAGAGAAGAGAGATCGGTGAATACCTGACTGCCCAAATCTAGTTACCTAGGGCTGTCTGTTTCAACGCTAGCTACAGTAATTATAAATGCATATTGCATTTTGAAAATCCAATGTGCCCATTGGCCAGAAGTCGTAAACTTACAAGTGTAAAGCTAGCCAGTTTAACTTTTACTGTAGCTAGCGTTGAAACAGACGGCCCCTAGTTATCATAGCAGAGTTGAAATGAATTAAGTGTTAAATTAATTTCCTCACAAATTATTATCCTCGAAAAAAGTTCCAATTAAATATCGGCAGAACAAGAACAGCTTCCCACCTAACACCTTTGCTCAATTGATTGCCAAATGAATCTATTAAACGTACCGCCGGTTTCTGTAGAGATTTAAGGGTTTTCAAAGTATTTTTCGGGTCCAAATCAGAGATGCTGCCAAATTCAACGGTGTGGTGCACTTGCTGTGTAAGATGACGTAGTTCAGAGGGATGGAAAATACGTGAAAATAAGTTTGTTTTTCGTGTTTTTTTCGTTGTTTGTTTTTGGGGTGTTATGCCGTATTATGCTACCTCCTTCTTTAGCCGACGTTTCGGACAGCGTTGCAGTGTCCATCATCAGGGCAGATCCGTCGATTATGGACACTGCAAGCAGAGCAAGAAGGAGGTAGCACAACACGGCATAACACCCCAAAAACAAACAACGAAAATGCTTTTGGCCGTGAAAATCTAAAAACGTATCTTGTTTTTCGTGGCTTATATAAGAGTGATTGACCAGCGGCTGAGTACAAGGAAGTTCCAAGTTCCAATGAGAATGATCGATTTTTCCCCGTATCAAATCTTTTAAATTAAAAATTTAAGATCGGTATATTTCATTCAAAACTTACTTTAATATATAACTACATTCAAGCAAGCAATAAAAATGCTCTAAATGCACCATGATAAATTATTAAATTTCGTATACTTCTTGTAAGTATTTTTTGATCATACCTAAGTATTTATAATTTTTCAATAATGTCTAAACAAAATAAGTGCGTAAAAATTTTTTTAAATATTTTAGTTTGTAAGACCTTAAATAAATAGAAAAACTGAGGTATTTTTGTCACAAAACACGTTCTCGGATTTATTTTTTAATGATTTTAATTTAACTAAAATTGAAATTCTGAAAAATGTATTTACTAGATTATGTATTGATTTATTTTGTTGTATGATTATATGATTTGAAATTTGTGTTGTTTAATAGAATCTATCGTTTGAAAATTTAACAAATCTACCAACGACCAAAGGTATAAACCTTAGTATATTAAAAATAAACTTTTTTTTCTAAATTGTATAACTGCGTGTACCAGATAAAATAACAATCTTTCAAAATCAATTTATGTTTTTTTGTAAAAAAGAGTCAATACGCCTAGAATTTTATTTAAAAATGACTAATTTCCGGTATTCTCTGGTAATCCCCTCTTAACCCCTTAGGCCTCGGACATATCCTGTCAGATGGTGAGAGTATTTCTGCCTTGCAATAAAAAAATTAAAAAAATGGAATACTTCTGAACATACCCGAAAACTGTTTTTGAAAGGTGGTGAAATGTGGTTTTAAAATTTTACTATTTTAAATAAACATATTATTTTTAAAATATAAATTTTTTTAATACAAATATAATTTTTTTTTTAAATGACTCACTCTATGTTTTTTCTAACCAAAATTACTGATAATGGAAAAAAAACACTCATTTTATTAGACAAATGTGTCATAAACATTACATTTACCCCACTTATGTAAAAATAAATGATAAAAAATTGACAAAATTTCATTACTTTTAAAAAAAAAATTGTGATTGGAAACTTTGTTTTCAAAGAGGTGTACATTAAAATTTTTCCGTTGCTAACTTTTATAACTTTTAGATTTGAATATGAATCGTCATGTTTTCTTTTTCAACTCTTTTTAGATCATATTTCTCACTTTGCCAGCAAGGGACACAACGATTTCTATGAGACTTATATGAGCTGTTCCCAAAAGTGTTCAAATTAGCTTGAGAGGTTAAGGTATTCCAAAATAATAATCACATAACCTCAAAATGCCTATCATCAAATAGTCATCGACCTAGAACACGCGCGTGGAGGTGGCGTGTCTTTGATGTTTACTCAATCTACGAACTGGCATTATAAATACGAAATTTGCATGAAGATGCCAAAGCACGTCTTAGATGTATGAGATATTATGATATTCTGCTTATGTTCACAGAAACCACTCATTTTAACATATTTTGAAGGCACGTGCTGGATGAATAAGAAAACGCAATTCGGGCTACTTCGGATTTGCCTATTTGAGGAGTTTAATTTTTGTTCGTGCGGGTCTTAACCAAACCGAAAGTTGAAAACCCGAAAAGGAAATCCCAAAAGGTCAATAATGCCCTTAAATAATAATTATATTCCAAAATATTTAAATGGGTAAAAGGCAATATACCGATAACGAAATTGTAAAGGTTGTGTCCAAATTTCCCTTTTGTGGGTGTCATACTCTCATAAATCGTTAAGTGTCAACTTGAGTAAAACCTTTAGGTGTTTGGTTTTATATAATTTGTAGTTTCCATAAGAAACGGACAGAAAAAAGACAGCTTTTCCAAAGTACATCCATGCATAAAAATCACCAACGAGAGAAAATCTTTTTCATGTCGTATTATCATATCGTAATCATTTCATCTACGAATTGTACTTATCCCATTCTGTTGTTTCTCTACCTTGCATGGTAGGGTATCCTGCTTTTATCTAACTCGTATTTAATTTTGTTTTTGATTATGTTTTTGATTTTGTTTTTTATTTTGACTTTGATTTTGTTTATGATTTTGTTTTGGATTTTGTTTTGCATTCAGTTTTATAATTTTATTTTTTGCTTTTGTTGAATTGTTTGTAATGCTTATTTAGATGTACTTTGCTTTTTAATTTTATTTTTTGCTTTTGTGTGAATTGTGTGTAATGTTGATTTAGATGTAATTTGTTAATAAAAAAAAATAACATGTAAAAGCCCAGCAGGGCGTGAAATACAAATAAATAAATTTCTACGATAAAAACAATGACGTGATTTCCAGCTAATTAAAAATATATAATGTTGTATATGAAAAACTCTCTTTTCACTTTTGAAGGTAATTCTCATCAATTTAATATATCATTGAAGAAGAAGATAACGCTAATAATCTAAATTAAAATATGAAAATAAACAAGACACAGAAAAATAAAAGATAGCGGTCGCAACTGGGACTCGAACTCAGAACCTCTCTAACCGTCTTACCTGGACATGCGCTTTTTCCAATTTAGCCATTGCCACCTATTATAAAACCGTAATATTGGTAAACTCATATTTAAAAAATTTTTAGAATTGACAATATTATCTTATTCTATTTTTTTCCACATTATCGGCAATGCTGTAGAGATGAGATCCCTGAGGCGTATGTGTGGTAAAATCATGTATGATCGTGTGAGAAATGTGGATATCCGCAAAGAATGCAAGGCTGATGTAAGCGTAATGAGTAAGGTCAACAAAGGGTATGTACACATGTAGATCGAATGAACAAAGAAAGGAGTGTAAGGAGAATATATGACGCAAATGTAAATGGAAGAAGTTGTGGACGCCTGAAGAAGACACGGCACGATCAAGTGAACCAGATACTTGAGTCGGGCCATGTCAGGAGTCGGAATAATAGAAGATCGTATGAGAAGATGTACGAATGCGAATGAAGCAAGGAGTGTATGCCAAGACCGGGTTATTTGGCGGTCGTCCTCTCTGCCTACCCTTTCAGGGAAACGGCGTGATGAATAGTTGGTTAGTTATTAGTTATTATCGGCAGCTACCCTTTACTTGAAAACAAGTGTTTAAAGAATGTATTTGTTACCTAGATAGTGTCGCGGATAAGTATCGAGTCGGAGTTGCGACCGCTATCTTTTATTTTTCTGTGTCTTGTTCATTTTCATATTTTAATTTAGATTTTTAGTGTTATCTTCTTCTTCAATTAAAATATACAGTTAACAGTCTTGTAAAAAACATGATCATGGATCTAAATGCGAAATATTTAAAATTAGGTCTATGAAATTAATGATCCACTTCTACATTTAATTACTCGAGTGCTTTTTGCCACATTATGGCACTATTTCCAAAAGTACGGACTGCTTTGTTGCTAAAATGTGGCATATTTTGAAAAAAAAAAATTATTAAAACGATTATAATATATTGTACATTCAAAATATAACAAAATAAATATTTTCTAGATTCTTTAAAATATTTTAAGGTTAAATATTTAATTATATTTTTCTTATAAATCCTACAAATATATGATAATAGATAAAAGATAGGGGAATTAATTTTCTACATAGAACTATAATCAGTTTGTATGACTCGATATTCGAATTCGGAGGTATGATTTTTTTAATGTGGGCGAAAAAATTTCCTTTAGCAATCCGAGAAAAAATATTTATTTTACTCTGTCCCTCCTGTGGGTAACGGGCCATGTAACTGACCGAGGCCATGAAAGTAAGTAAGAGTGTAAAATAGTAAGAGTGTTTGCGACAAATTTTGTAGGGATAAGTTTAAATATTATAGCACTAATATTACTTAATTTGATTTGATTTACATATAAATTCAATTCAGCTTTTCACCATCCCATTAAATAAAATGTCTGTAAAAACCTATTGTCTGAAATGCTATAAAATACATGTCATATTGATACATTATGCAAGTGATGCGTATGAAGTCATACGACCCCTTCACAAGGGTTGTTTGAAAACGTATGCATATTGGAATTCCGATCTGCCCTGGGGCAAATCAACAAAGGGCCCCGTTACATTAATAATGGCCGACAGAATTACAGGACTTACTTCCATTAACTAACATTCTATCCCTCTGTGGATGCTAGAACTCATTTACGAACCATTTTCTGGTCAAGGACTTTTTATAATAGGTGCTTAAACAAACGTAAAAATAATGTAAAAACATTCAGGGCTTTTATTTAGAGTGTGTCATTTAAAATCATCTGTTAACCCTTTAAACGTAAAAATATGATGATTGCATTATAAAAATTATCATTACGAAATGAAAGTGACAATATTTTAACATATTTTACCGAAAGCTGGGTATAATATGTGACCTTTAAATATCACGCAATACCCACGAAAAAAATATAAATAAACGTGGGTATAATCTATAACTTTTTTAATGGCGAAATATTGAAAATTCTATACTCTTTTTGCAGAAATTTGTCTAAATTGTTTAGTATGGTAGAAAACCAATAAATCAAAAAGTTTTCTTTGAGAAATAGCCAATGTTTTTATTTTGCTAAAAACATGAATGTGTTCAACCAAAAATACATTAATACATTTAATAGGATTTATTTATTACCTTTTTAAATATTGATTATTTCGATTTGACAGCTCGTAACGTTCTTGCGAACTCTGGCGGAGTAAAAGGGTACTAACCAAAAAGGCTACCATCTTGACAGGATTAACCGGATACGGAATATACAAACAAATTTATAGACAGACGAAATGCAAAACGCTCGAGTTAAAATAGGACTTCGCTACTCCCAGTCAAAAGGGTAAAACTGTATGGTTTGTTGGCAATGAAAGTGAGAAAATAAATTTTATAACTATATATTTTTTTTATTTAACCTACAATTATTGATTTTAAAAGCATTACTTAACTGTAATAAAAATAATCTACGTTCAATCTAACATTAATAATCGTTAAATTACACGAAATTATAAATCAAACAATTTGTACAAACTTGTTAAGAAAAATGTTGATTTCTTGGCTCGCCAATGAATATTTTTTCCAGTGAATAACAGATTTATTTATTATGTTCCCCGAGTCAGTTATTAACTTATTTGCCAAATAAACAATTTTCAATATTTTTCAGCAACTCGCTCAGGCCTCGGCTGCGGAATGCGGTAATCTGCTTTCAGCTCCAGCGGCGCATTGTGTCTAAATATAACGCACCGCGCACATATAATGCTAAAGCAAACAGACTGCTTCTCGCAGACCGGATTCAAGAGACTTATAAACTATGGTGCGTAGAATTATCCCATATTTATAATAATAAAAGTTTTCAGCTTTCTGAATAGGTATATAAAAGAATGTAACACATTTGTTGGTAAAATGTTATTTATTGAAGGTAAGTTCACAGATCACATATAGTAAAAATAGTCACAATGTATCAAATCACAGATCGGAGGGAACCTTGCTGATTAGTCTTTGGGAACAACAAAACTGAACAACTAACAACTATCGGGCGGCGGCGACTGTGTTCTGCTTAGAGGGTCGTACCATAGGACGAAGCGCAACTAAGGCAGCAGTCTGGGTCTGGTTGGTGCTTTGCTTATGGAAGTAGAATACTCCTTAGAGGGTCGTGCCAAAGGACGAGGCGCAACTAAGAGAGTGTACTAGCCAAGGGCGAGCTGCAGACGAACTGGTTGAATTAGGGCGCGCAGCTCTTTATATAGGCCATTCCTTGTGGCGGGGCGTGGTTTATGGGGCGACTCGAGGGTAGGAAATGCGCAGAAGGCGTCTGCGCATCCTGGTTAGCCTAGGTTTGGGTGAGCAGGATGGCGCTGTACGGGGGAAAGAGATGGTGTAGTGGCAAGCGTAAAAACGGTGTGCTACAAGAATTAATTCCTGTCTACCCGATATATCCGAATCCGGTCTGTCCGAATAACGCTGTCCGAAGCAAACCCAGGTACCTACCTACAGTTTTGTAAAATTATCTATGCAGGTGGACAAATGAGGAACTAACGATCGAACAAATTTCAGCAAAAGAAATTAGTTGTCCGATATCGTTGAGAATGAACAATATTGAAATTTAGATGCGTATAGAATCGGCCACAGGAAGTCCGTTTAAGATATATATTGATAAAATGGGAACGTATTGTAACAGCTTTTTACTAACGCAAACTGTATGTAGATCGCGGGAAGGTTTGAAAAAAATAAAAGAACACAATGTTAATTTTCTCCTGATGAAGAAAGTATTGGGTTCATTAATAAGGAACTTCAGTGAAAAATATTATGGCTTTTAAAAAAATAGTTCATGTAGACAAATAAACGTTGATTCTGAATATATAAGTTTTAGTAAATAATATTAAACGTAGAATTTAAAAATATGATTTTTTTATTTTTTATTTATTTACAATTAAACCCGCTAAACTAATTATGTAGTTTGTCAGCAGGGACATAAAGACAACATTTTATACAATTACATTATACAATTTAAAACGGTGTATGATGATTCATAAATACATAAGTTTGTAAAATTACAGAAAAGTTTACATACATAAATAGCAGCATAAGCCTTATACATATAATAAGCAAGTAAAAATAAATGTATGAACAAATTAGTATAATCATTAAGTACATCAATAGTTTCATAGATAAAGATAGGTATGTCAGGTATTACAAAGTAATTATTTTTCTATTTCCTAGGAATGTGAATTCCATTTTAAAAAGACCATTTTTAATAAAGTCATTAGACTTTATACTAAACACAGTCTCAAGTTGGTATAACGGATTTGCTGATGTGCGGACTATGTAAATGCCGAATTTAGTGGAATAAATATTATAATATATATTTTTGAAAGTCGTAGTTAGCTATAAAAAAATATTTTTGCCTGTTTGAGGTTAATGCATTTGGCCTGTTTGATTTATAAGCATTATTCTCTTCTATTTTCAGTGAACCCAAACTTAGAAGTCCGGCTTACGATGTCATTTGTATTTGCAATGAATAACAATAATTATAATGTATTTGTATACATTAACAGTAGCGATGAGATGTTGACATTTTACCTAATGTTTTTCTATATTAAAAGCAGTTATTCTTGAATAAAGAACGCCTTGACTTTTGACACCTAAAAATCACTCCTTCTTTCATTTTAACCTACAAAATGACAACCCTTGTTGAAAAACAATAAAACTTTTGGAGCGTGAAGACGTCACACGATCCACCATAAATACGATGGTTTTCAAGGGATATTGAAAAATTAAAACTTTGACAATTATTTTAACTATTAGAGAATTATATTTCAAGAAATCGCTCGAGGGGTTATTACGGTTTAAATTTGCAACTTTTACATGACGTTTGTCAGCCTCTGATAGTAACAGGAAACCTGAAGAAAAAATAAAGTTCCTCTATCTTCGTAAATTCACTTTGTGACGACATTTTTAATTAAATGAAAACAAATAACTTCGTGTACACCACGTATATAATCACAATATTCAGGTATTTATAAGAAATTAGGCACTATTTGAGTGTTACTGTAATATTGAACCAAAATATGAAAATGACGAGTAACTTTTAAGCCGCTATCATGACGCTGATGCGATGGGAGTAAAAATTCCCAGTAACGTGGTTTTTTGATGTGGAAGTCAGCGCTCGGTCATTCACACGAACGCGAGTGTATAGCGTTTTTTTTAATCACAATTGCACTGTCAGTTTGACGTTAACGTTGAGTGTAGGAACACGAAAGCTGGCTTTTCAAAGAGACGAGCAGTTGAAATGATAAATAATCAAATTGCGTTTCATCCCCGGGTTACGAATAACCTAACAATATTTGAAAATTCTCCTATTACACCACAGTAAGCCAAAAATTTTGCTATCGTGTCGGAGGACTGACGGTATTTTTTATAATCAATCATTGATCAAGTATGAATAACGACATTCATTGGTTTCATACTCATTCTGTTCAATTTGATTAGGTAGCTAGAGTTTCCACTGCAGAAAAATTCGGTCAAATAACGTCCGCCTGATTCCATTAAATAGGTTGATAGCGTTAGACGTTTTTCAAGGGTGGAAATTTAAAATTAATTATAATTTTATATATTTTTTTAATTAAAGCACATAACTTTAAATATGTTATGATTTCTTTCTTTTGATAGAAAACAGCAATTGTATTTCTTGGGCATTAACCACGTAACAATTTCTAGACATTTTATTTTGAAGAGTTTTATTCGCAAAGTACATTTGTTACTTTATTTTATTTATTTGGTTTTGACACATCCGTGTCATTTACTAGCGTTCTTAAAACTAACTCTAAAATTATACCAGAAAAGACATGATTAGGTATTATTAGGTAAGTGGGGGGGGGGTATGAAATGGGGATTGTTATTTTGTCCACTCCCACCGTCCTCCCATCCCCTCCCTCAAACCGCTTCCACTACCCTCACCTAATAATATCTTTTTTTTAAGTTAGTCTTAAGAACGCTAGTGAATGACACGGATAAGTTAATTCTGGTAGCAAATAAATAAAATTAAGTAATGAATGATGAACATTGTGAATAAGACTCTTCTAAATATAATGTTTCATCTTTGTAATAACAAAAGACACGGCTGGAATAAGAGCGTACGGGATTATATGCAGTTTTTGAGTAAAATGTTTATTGGGGTTTACGGTTTCTTTCTAATCATAATAGTTTCAAAAACTATCAAAAGATTGCCGTGCTATGTTGGTTTTGTCTAGTCAGAACCAGTGGCAGCTCGTGACTTTTAATATGCTAGAGAGCTAATATTTAAATGGCATTACTGGTGTTGTAGAGGAAAATAATTTTTTTTTTTTAAATTTCTGTTTTTATATGAAGATTTTCAAGAATTCCATATATAAGAAACACCGCCAAACTGAATTTATCTGAAAATCTTCATACGAAAAACCCATTTTCGAAAGTAAAAAAATGCTTTCGGTTACAACAACATCAGCATTGCCATTTTTTATAATATTAGCATTCTAGCATACCCAAAAGTCACAAGCGGACACTGGTCAGAACGCTGTTCTTGCATAGAATTTTGGAGGAAATATTGGACCTCTTGTGATAAGGAGGAAATGTGTTGGGCCTCCATTTGAAAAGGAGGTATCAGTGAGTCAATATACCTCCGTGTGTGCTGGTCGGAATAAAAACACTAGATGATGGTTGCGAGAGATGATGATTTACAAATGTACAGTTTATACAATCGTAGTAAGATTATTCCGAGGGCTGCGCGGAACTGCAGATATTAGAGCGTCGAGGTTAGCAGCATGTTACGCGGCCGGAGGTTCGTTGCCGACTGAATGGTGTTGACTGTAAGGCTGGCTGGCCCGCTGTAGTCGCGGTTTATATAGCCGATTTGGCAAATACTTGGGCGGCAAGCCAAAATCCGCTCACACTTGAACATTCACGTGTATTGCGTGTTGCAGCTCCGAGACCTTTTGAGAAGGTGGCAAATAATACGGCGTAGCGAGGTAGTAGGTAGAGACAGCCGCGCAGTGCTAATCAGTGCGGTGTGGATAAAGGCAGGTTGCTATAGAATTAGTTCAATGAATTTCAATTTTGAATGTCATTCAAAATGGCGTTGGATTCCAGAAACCTCTTAGGTCGAGGGGTAAGGCACTCGACTAGAAATCCGAAGCCTTCGGGTTCAAAACCCGAAGGCTTCGGTGTAATTGGTGTAATTTCACAATTAATTCATTCAGAATAATATATAGCGTATTTGCAGCATGTTCCAGAGTGGAAGATACTCTCAGTATCGCCCCGGTGCAAGACCACCATTCAGAATTAAAGCGTTGCTTCTAATATCTCTACCCCTGTTTAGTGACCAGAAATGAATAGCCATTTCCGGAAACATTCCCACCTTCCTTTACCCAGCTCTTTCCCCTTCCTACTACCTTTAGTCTCACAATATACCCCAATTGGGAATGCCATAGTCTCACTGGCTCTAGACGGGAGCAGCTGGGACTCTTGTGCGGTATTCACATTAAGGAAAACTTATGAAACACTGAAAAGTTATCATATTTTTATCGCTGTATTTATCAACGCTGCTTATCCAAATGGATTTGAAATATGGGTGTATTGTGTTCATTTTCTTCATATTTATCTTTATAATACTACAAAGTGACCTTAGATATAGCCCTGTGTTTGATTGAAACATTTTTTATTTCAAAACACCAAATTTATCCATCACATGGAATCTTTCTCGGAAATTTCGTATAAATTCTTTGTCCTCTATTAACTGAATTTTAAAAAAAAATCCAAAGAAAAATAATGAAATTACAGGCAATTTCCCAGGACCAGCTTTCTGTACTTTCGCGGTGAGTATTAATAGATTTGTGTGAGAGAGAAAACTATTTAATGGATAGTTGAGGTAAAGAGAGAATGTTTCAAAGTGTGTGCATAAAGAATTGGTCTGACACCACGAAGCTATAAATGCAATTTTTCATTACTTCCTGCCAGATGATTCGAATTACTTGGAACACCACCAACGTGACATATGGGTATCGTCATATTTTTGATAGTGGCAAATAGTTTTATAATCGTCTAAATGTCATTGCATTTTCTTACACAATTTTGTATGTTAGCTCCACATATAAAAGACCCAGAGGAAACGAATCCCTCAGGGCCTTTGTTGTCTTTAGAAATGCTGTGTGGTGTAGTTCTAAGTTCAACCAGTAGATATAATTAAGTCGGGTTATTCCAAGCTTCCTCTGTGTTTTATACAGATCATCGATTTTATTTTTGGATCTATTATTTTATATTAATATTTATAAACAATGAAAAACATGCATTAATTGTAAAAAAGCGGCCAAATATTTATAAATTTTCGAAAAACCGATTCAATATTTTTTTGAATTTCTCTACACCCACCCTTGTTTTTTTTTCTTTCTTTTGGCACTGATTCCAAAATTAAATGGATATAGAAACGTTTCAACATCGGTCTCCGATAACTGAAACCGCAATGACAACCCATATCAGGAATCAACCATCTCATCCATTTATCCTTCGGTATTTTTCCACTGTTTGTCATACACAATTTTCCATTATCGGAGATCACCATAATCAATAGGTATCGCTATACTAGATGGAAAAAATATATCATTTTTGGTCTTATTCTGAAAAATGCATTCGGTCTCTTATATCATATACAAACGATTATTGTTTTATTTTACAAATATTAAAAAAAAGATATCAATTATAATGTGAGGTTAAGTAAATAGTATTCACGAAGAAAAAGACAATTTTGAATAATAAATTTTGAAGCATTCGCGGAAAATTCATCAATTTGGTACATTCCACAAATAGTCGCAAGTCACCCGTCTGTAATTGGGAACTGTGCTCTGCGCCAATTCGATAATAATTTGACATGGACAGATCGTTCGGTATGTAACAACTTCCTCTGGTTTGATAGAGAACAATGAATTGCAACTATTATGACGTACTAACCTATACTAAAATAACACTGGATAATGCTGTTATTAGATTTAATGACAATATCAAATACTAATTTAGTTTTATATTCAATTAATAATGTTACGTTGAAATGCATTCGTCTTCTCCGTACATGATTTGTTTAAAAGTATTTGAATAACCTTCTCAATAAACTAAAGACACCATTAACATAATTCAGAGGCAAAGTTTAAACTTCTGGTTTCAGAAAGTCGTGTCAATTTTTTATTTTTATTTAAATCAAATTTAACAATGTTTTTATTAAGTTCAAGTATTTTAGTTTTTTTATTTTATGTTTGTTTATCAATGTGACAGCTGTTTCGGCTTACAATGCCATTTTTAAACTGGGGTTAGACAATTTTGAGATGACTTAATTACATGATTCTATTTACCCCCCCCCCCCCCAATTTCAATTTTGAAGGTGCCTCAAATGATTTATTACCTATTTACTGAGAAAATTGAAAATTGAAAACTGGATTACTGAGAAAATAATTGGGGCAAAAGAATCTCTGTTATTTACAATTAATAATTGTCAATAAATAAATAGAAAAGTTTAAACCTTATTTCAAAACTGTCGCGTAGTGCCAAATCACTATAAAATAAAAATTACTTTAGAACTGTGCAAATTTAAATCATCTATGTAATTCTTTTTTATTTATTAAGAAATGTAGTGCCTAATCACTAAATTATAATAATTCTTTTAGAACTGTGCACATTTAAACCTTCTATGTAATTCTTTTTTTATTTACCAAGAAATGTAGTGCCTAATCACTAAACCATAATAATTCCTTTAGAACTGTGCAAATTTAAATCTTCTATGTAATTCTATTTTTATTTATTATGAAATGTAGTGCCTAATCACTAAACTATAATAATTCCTTTAGAACTGTGCAAATTTAAATCTTCTATGTAATTCTTTTTTATTTATTAAGAAATGTAGCGCCTAATCACTAAATTATAAGAATTCCTTTACAACTGTGTACAATTAAATCTTTTATATAATTCTTTTTTTATTTATTAAGAAATGTAGTGCCTAATCACTAAACTATAATAATTCCTATAGAACTGTGCAAATTTAAATCTTCTGTGTAATTCTTTTTTATTTATTAAGAAAATATTTATATCGCTTATTTCATTTCCGAAAAACTTGAACTCAAATCGGAGTATTTTGGGAAAATTTTAGTTTATTTTTAAGCTGTTTTAGATGACTTTAAAGCGCCCTTGTGGGAGGATCTTCGAAAATTTCATTTACAATTTTTACTCAAGTTTATATGTCAGGAATCACTGTTTAAAGTTAGTCAAGTACGTCCCTTAACACCTTGTATATTATTTTCATATACTTTTGCTTCCTATAGATGTTCTAGAATTTAAGTTGAATTGCTTTTGAACGTTTCAAAAAAAGTAAAGCTTATAGTAATGTGACGAACCCCAGTAAAAATAAACGCCCATGAAGGAAATTGAATCCCCTGAAAGAACCATATTATAGGATATATGTTGCCACTTCACTACGACGTTATGCACTGACTTCGAAGTGAAATACTCCACAAACGCGCTTGTTCAGCGGTTCCGAAATACGTGTTGTTTGCATCGTTGCTTAGGGAGACATAAAAAGTGACACTAAAGATCTGATCTGCGATGACTGAAAATGGATAAGCCAGATAAATCTATGGAAAGAAGAAAATTCTAGATACTTTCGATTTTTTCGAATAGTAGCAAAAAAACTCTATCTTTAGTTTGAAGTGTTTGGAAAAAAAGTATGGAAACTTCGACATTAAAATTATTATAAAATATAGCAATCAATATTGTGTTGTCATGTTGAAGTATTTGTATGGTACACCCCACTAGAGTGCTCCTGTCTGCGCACACGGAGAAAAATGTTATTCGAAAAAACGATTATTTTAATAGTAAAAATTATTCTTACATGTTCCCGCCAATAAACATTGAAACCCTGTTAATTTGTTCGTAAGAACTTCAGTCCCGTTTTTAACCGTTTTTACTATTAAAATGATCGTTTTTTCGAATAACATTTTTCTCCGTGCAGCGTTGAAGAAGCGTTGCGGGCGGGTTGAGATAGGTGCTGTAGAAAGGGATTTATTAATGCAAGTCTGGAAGAGCTCCGTATAATATATAAGGAGGAAAAACTAGAATGAAAACTAGATGCCGGTAGCTCGTTCCACATGCGAGCCGAATCACACAAAAATAGTCAAAGAAATGACCCTTTCTCGTGAAGCCCAACATCAACTGTGAACGGGTCTTCCGCCCGTATCTATTGTGTTTGACGTACCTGCACCGGTGCACAGGGAATCGATGTTGCAAGCTCCTTCGAACATGCTAATTGAAATACCTGTATCACAGAGTCAGCATGCCTACATTGCGTCTGTACATTAGAGATGGCAATTGGTCTGTTAACAATAGATTATCAATCAGGCGAACTGCCCTTCTTTGTACGTAGTAGGTTTTTCAGGAATTTTGAGACTCCAGCACAGAGTTGGATCACAAATTCAATTGTTGGACATATTACTTATATCTTCTTTTAATGTTTTCTCTCCATTTTTCTCTAATCTATGCCTCTAAAACCTCAACCTAACCTTTACCTTTCAATAACAATAATATGAAGATAATAACAAAGTGAATGAAAGTAATTTAATAATCGATATAGCTGTCGCCCAACAAACCTCTTTAGTTTCATTAAAAACACGTTTCACGTCGCAGTACGAATGATTTAAATGCTTTGTAATACAGAAGTAATTGTATTCCTGGTATTAAAAATAGAAGTCAAGAGCAATAAATGATAAAAGTGAGAGATAAAAGCTTTTAACAGCATCGTGCATAATAATTATTTCGCCAGCGTTATCCTCCCATTAAAGTTATCTGTACCTTAACAACATGCTGAGTAATAATAAAAAAATATACATTTTGTATCAGGCTGCGACGAACCTGCTTATCTGAGCATCGATGACGTCAGCACAAAAGAGTTTAAGTTTTTTCAGAGGCTGAAAACCTCATACAAATCGATTTCATTAACATTTTTATACCTCGGTGTCGCCTAAGCAAAGCTAAAAGCTTGTTTGAAATCTCGTAAAAATTTAACACCTTGTCGGGAGAGGGAGTTTGAACGCTTAACGCTGGTTTATCAGAACTAAGCATTTTTTTATACATAATAACGGATTTATTTAAAAGCTTTCAATGTGTAGTTATTGGTCATCAATAGGGCAGTGGCGGATCGATTCGAAGGCAAATTAAGCGGCAGGCATTCTCTCAGCATTGGATAAAAATAGTGACTGATTATGATGATACTATCATTGATTGTTTATTTGATGCGGTCTTGAATTGAATATTATGAATGATGAGTCTTTAAATAGTGTTTGCATTTAAAATATCGTAAGGCAATGAGATTTATTAGTGTGAATACCGCACAGGTGTCCAAACTGCTCCCAACCGTCTGAAGCCAATGTGACTATGGCAACAATTAGGGTACGTTGTGAGGCTGGAGATAGTGGGGAAGGGAAGTTGATGGAGAGAGGAAGGTAGTGTATTTGGCTATCAGATCTGGCCATCAAGGCTAAAGCCATTTCAATCAACGTTTCATTTCTGAATGGTGGTTTTACATCAGGGCGATAATAAAAGTATTTTCAATCTGACGAAAGTATATACCTAATATGTATTATTGTTATTGGTTTAATTGCGAAATAAACAAATAAAATTTTTAGAGCTCCTGACTGGCAATCAGAGGGGTGCGGGTTCGAGTCCCGTCGGCGACATGTATCTTTTCGCGGGAGATTTTTTCAATATGGATGAGTGTTTCAGGATAATAATTATTGCTTATAATATTTGTTACCCTTTGTGCTATGCATAAAAAAATCTTGTCTTAAACATTAGTTTATCAATTCTAAAAATAAATAAAAATATTTGAACACGCGGCGATTTGAACCCGCGACTTCCAGATTGCTAGTCAGTGCCTTGCTATATATAATTACAGTAAAAAAAATCATACATTTAACGGCCTTAGGGCTTTTACTAACACGTGAGAATACAAAAATAACAATTCATAACAATAACGAAAAAGAAAGTCAAAGTTTTTGTTTAATTTTATCAGTCAATAATGTACTTGTGCACATCCAGAGTTAAGCAATCTTACTATATAAATTCGCTCTGTTTGTGTTCAATATTGTTGAACCAAATATATTTACAACATCGGAGTTTTCCCAAATTTTAGATTTGTTTATATTTTATTATTTTTTTTTATGTTTTTTTATTCTTTGAATAGTAAATATAACATTTGTGGATTTTATGGCCACCATACAAGGCACATGCCCATGTTATGGTGGCCGATTTTTTAAACAGTGGATATAAAATAACATAAAGTAATGTAAAGGAAAGTAAGAAAAACTATATAATAATACGAAATTAAACAAAATCAAAGCATATAAAGGAATGTAAATGAAACAAAAATAATATAAGAGAGTTTGGAAGAATATAGCAGAGGTGAAAGAGTATAAAAAGTATAGTAGATGGAAAAATATAAAGAGGATGTAATATTAAAAATAAATAAAATCAAAATAAGCACTGTAGAGTGCAGTGGGCCAATAGTTTATTAGCCAATAGATTATTACAATGACTATATTTTATATGTACACGTAAAGTATGTTTATCAGTAATTTTTGTACAAATGAATTCTTATTGAAACTCCGGCTAATAATAATGCCGGGATTGTTATTGCTACAGTGATTTTGTAGTGAAGCACTGAAGAATTCGAACATACGTGGTTTCAAACATTTTAAACTAACAATATAAAAAAAATATTTAATCTTTCGGCTAGTAAAAAGTCAATTACAAACCAAAAATTTAATCGGTGGTACAGATAGCTATATTATTTTTGCGATGTTAAAGAAGAATTGTTTCATCAATATAATTAATAAGGTCCAAGGCTGAAAGCTGTTGTCCATTATTTCAAAGCGTTTGGGGAATTTAGATGTGTATTATGTAAAGCGATGAATAGACAATATTGAGGATTGTTCTAGTCTAGTTGTAAGTCCTATCGGGACTGTTAATCTCTGTTCTATTGAATTATACGGTAAAGTTTCAAAGATAGTGATATCATTCTGTAGTTTAATTAATTTCAATTAAAAGTTTGAATTTTGCATTATATTTTTATAGTTCACAGATGATTTCTATTTTTGTCAATATTTTTATTTAATGGGGTTTAAAAATGCAAAATCAAAAAACATAAAAAATTATGCTCTTGTTCGAGACGAAATACACAAATTTCACATTAAAATTAGAAGGGGGCATACGTTAATTACGTGAGCAAAAAATTTGGGGGTTCTTGTGAAATCTTAACAAATCTTTCATTTCATTTAAACCGAGGGAGGGGAGGGTCAATGACAATCTCACTTTAAAAGTCAACTTTAAAAGAATATATATATATTTTTTTTTTTTTATAGAGAAACCTCACATGAGTCCCAACTGCTCCCTTCTGGAGCCAGTGAGACTATGGCATCCCCAATTGGAGTATGTAGTGAGGCTGAAGGTAAGTGGGGAAGGGAAGGAGATGGGGAAGAGGAAGGTGGGAAAGTACCTGGCTATTCAGATCTAGTCACTAAACACGGCTAAAGCCATTATTAAGCAACGTTTCAATTCTGAATGGTGGTCTTACACCAGGGCGATACTGAGAGTATCTTCCACTCTGGAACGTGCCGCAAATATAACATATATTATTTTTATTAATTAATTGTGAAATAACACAAATTAATCAAATACAATTTATTTGCGCACGCCGGGTTCGAACCCGCAACCTTCCGAATGGGAGTCAAGTGTCTTACCACTAGACCACATATATTATTATTGAGATAATAAAAAAGGCTATTATAAAAAAACATTTATTTTACTGAAGTATAAATCTCACGTGAGGGAGGGGGTCCCACCAAATCTCACTTAATCTCACCAAGGGAGGGGAGGGAAATATCTAAATTGAAAAAAAACAACTTGCGTAATTAATGTATAATTAATAAAAGTTCTACCACAAAATGATATTATCAAATGCAAGTATTCGTTTTGTTCTGTTTTGCAAAAGATAACGGTGATATGTATTTATTTATTTGGTTCACGAAAAATCATTTTGATTTCGTTGTGAGTAATTTAATCTTTTCAAATGTATACATCTCAAAAAACATTATGAAATCTACCTGAAGTTAAGAACTACCTGAAATAACATTTATATAATTTAAGGAATAAGTTATTTAATTCAAGTATTAATTAAGTTAATTAATTTTATTTTAATTAAGTAAAGATCTTCGGAATATTTAATGTTTAAAACGTTGCACATATTCACGTTGTGCAGAACAGTCCCCAATAATAATTATTACGTTTCACATCCTCCCTGCCTGAACCCCTTGCTCAATGGTATTGAAACCGCCGCCCAGGGATCCATGTAATGGATAACCAACACCTCTGTCATAGGTCACCCCAAATGGATCGGATATTTTGGTGACTTAGCAGAGGTTTTCGGGTTCATGGAGACAGGTTTTTCCGGATCTTGGCGGCAGATTCGTCTGCCCACCAAGGGAAATCGGGAGAGACTGTTTGAGGTAGACCTTTTGACCTCTCCAGCAGGACTTTCTCGGAACATCGCCTTGCATCGCAGTGAGAGAGGTAGATTCATACGTCGGTTACTCCTAGACACACCGACCCCCAGGTTGTCCTTCCTTTCCTAAAAAAAAATAACAACCACCAAAGATGACTTAGGCCCTGAGGGAAATTATTTTCATCAGGGCCTCCTGTGTGGGGCTAATGCAAAAAAAAAAAATAGGTTCACATCTATTGTTGGAATAAAATTAGGCCTAACGCCTTCGAAGTCAGCTTATTTATACGAGAAAAATCCTTGAAAGTTAATTAATTGGAAGTTTTGCTATAAATCAGCAAACTTTTCCAATTAACCACGAAGGCTGTAGTTTTTTTAAGCTGATCATAAACCAAGAATTTTCTTCACGTTCCATGGACTTTTAAGCTCATAATCAAAATATAAGTCAAGTTATTAAACGTTTAAATAAATGATAAGCTTTGCTTAAGCTCTTAATCAATAATGAATACAGAAATGAAACTGGATAGGCAACCAAAGTTGGTGCTCATAACCCCGAATTACTTACGCATTATAATATCGTGTAAAACGTGATAATGTTGAGTTCTTGCCAAAAATTAAATAACTATGGAGAATGTGCTACAAATGTGGAACAAAGCGAGGAAGTTTTGAAATGTTAAATAATAGAGTAATACTTCAATTGAAACATGTTTACAGTTTTGTGTTCTTCATTATATGTGGATCTTTTTTAAAATTAGCTCCACACGAGAGGCCCTAAGGCCATCTTTGTGGATGTTGTGTGGAGGGTATTTTTAGAAGAGTAAGTTTTGAGAAGGAAAGGAGCCCGAGGGGTGCGTAGGAATTTGAGGTTTAACGTGTAAAGGAGTAACGGACGTACGAATCCATTCTTCCTACTGCGGTAGAGACAGGAGAGGTCAAAAGTTCTCCCTTAACCAGCCTCTCCCGAAGAGGTGGGCAACTTGGTAGGGTCGCCCCATGGGTGGGAACCACTTAGGGAGACCTATGGCAGGGGTGTTCTTTATCAATTAAATGGTTCATGGGACGGTGGTACCCATGCCGCAAACCAAATTGAAAATTTGGTTTGATTTTTCTTATTAGAAATTATCTATCATCTAAATAAATAAATCATAATAAAACAAAATTCATAAAATCAAGAATCGTGGGGGGTAAAATGTTTGTGAAATTTGCTAAAATAAAAAACGCGAAAATATTTTATCTAGCCTTGAATGAAAAAAATCACTTTTATAATCTTACGTTTATTCCTAATTCTATAGGTATATGATAATTATCTACTGCTTCCGTAAATGTCAACCAACAAACCTCGAAGCATTTGAAATGCTTTGGGGTGATAAATCGGGTAAAATCCTGTTTACATCGGAATATAATGAATTTGGAAAAAGCAAAGAGTGGACGTCGTAGCGGAGTGGAGTTTCGTACGTTACTACCTCCTGTTTACAGGACAAGAAAAGAGAATATAACTACCTTATGCTTTCAGTGTTATGTGAGAAGTTACATATTTTGTTATATTTCTTATTGTTGATTTGTTTCACATGATTCGGTGTTCTATACATTTCAAGCATTACCTACTCGTATGTAGCCTTTCTGCAACCTTCCAAGTATCCCAGCTAAAGTTGACTTAAGCTCCGCAATATTAAGCTCAGCAGGGCGTACTTAATGGAATTAGCTTTATTTAACTTAGCTCCGGTGTGAGCTGCGAACTTAATTGAAAAATTGTTCAACAATAATTATTAACGTCAGGCGCCCTCCGGGGCCTTGAACCGGAAGCGTCCCTTTCGGGAATGTGCCCGTTTGAGTCCCACTTCTCAATGCGCTAAATATAAATGGTTTTCAAATATTAAATTAGTGTAATAAAATTACCAGACTCAGTACCTCGGACAAAAGGGAATGGATACTGAGACGAAATTAATTGTTTTTTTTAAATGAATTGATTTAAAAAATTGAGGAAAATATTTTGAAATTTTGAAACGATTTTGATAATCGATTTTGATAGACGATTTTGACGGCTGTCCGTGATCGAGTGGTAAGACTCTTGACTCCCAATCGGAAAGTCGCGGGTTCGAACCCGGCGTGCGCAAATAAATTTTATTTGATTAATTTGTGTTACTTCACAATTAATTAATAAAAATAATATATACTATATTTGCGGCACGTTCCAGAGTGGAAGATTCTCTCAGTATTGCCCTGGTGTAAGACCACTATTCATAATTGAAACGTTGCTTAATAATGGCTTTAGCCGTGTTTAGTGACTAGATCTGAATATCCAGGTACTTTCCCACCTTCCTCTTCCCCATCTTCTTCCCTTCCCCATCTTCTTCCCTTCCCCACTTACCTTCAGCCTCACAACATACCCCAATTGGGGGTGCCATGGTCTCACTGGCTCCAGACGGGAGCAGTTAAGACTATTGTGAGGTATTGTCTTTTAAAAAAAAAACGTTTTAACGCATTACAAAATCATGAGATTTCGGATGGCTGCTCTAAATCATTGAACTTTTGTGGCAACCTTCAGACCCTCTGTGTTTTTGATCTTCATAAGTATGAAGCACGTACTCGTAATATTATATATTTTTTAAATTAAGTGAAACAAATAACTTTTTGCACACCACCATATAATCAAAATTATTGACATGTTTCAAACCAAGGTTTCTTCGTCAGGATAATAACAACATGATATTCTTAAAATTCAGGTTCTTATTATCCTGACGAAGTAACCTTCGGTTTCGAAACATGTCGATGATTGTGATTATATAGTGGTGTACACAAAGTTATTTATTGCATTTAATTAAAAATGATGCCACAAAGTGATTTTGCAAAGATTGAAGAAATAATATTGTTTTTTTTGATTTACTGGTATTTTTTTTGTATTTTTCAAATAAACATAATGTTTATTATAATTTTTTTGCAAAATAGCAAAACGATTTATTACCATTGCAGTGAAAAAAAAAACATAAAACAAACAGTTACAAATATATTTATACAATAAAATCTCACAAAATATGATTCAGATCGAAGTCCAAATGCTAAAAAACAATTCTAAGAAAAAAAAAAAATTTCAGATTGAAAAAATTATGCTGGCATAATGAGGAAAGTTTAAGGGAATTAGGAAGATCGTAAAAAAAATTACGTGTTGATAAAAAACTTAGAAAACGAAAATTAATATAAAATCTGAATCCATATTTAACCAAAAATATTGTATAAATTTCATAATCCTAGAGCTCAACTGTAATACTTTAGATATATTACTAAATCTCTGTTTTTGTATGATGGAGTAATAAAATTTATAACTTAATTTTTTTTAATAAGAAAAACTTTCTTTTTAATTTTTGAAGGTTATTCCCATCATCATTTTCATATTTTAAAAAATTTGATTATTATTGTTAGCTTCTTCTTCAATGATAGATTTATAACTTTTCAAATTAGTCAAATATCTCATGCATAAAGGACTCAGATATTGTACGAGTTTTAAATTAATAATGATGCAAAGCTTGTAAAATATTTTGACAAAAAGATTAATGATATTTATTTTTCATAAAACAGAATGGTTTCAAAATATGAAAACAGTTTTGTCAATTACAAAATTCAAATCTTTCAAGAAAGGCCAACAAACACAATGTCGGATTGAATCACCGAAGAAATATTGTATTTGTTTAACAGTTTTATTAATATTCATATTGCTTCTGTACTTGCGCGTACAATATTTTTTTTCTTAATATTTCAAAGCACTTGTAAAAAGCGTTTATAAGTAAAAGTACTATTATACGTGCGCCATCTACGAAAGTATGCAGTAATTTCTACAGAAATTACCTTGAAAGTGTGTGGTGATAACCTGGTAAATTTATAAGAGCTTAATAATATTATTATTTGCTATGTGTGATAGTATATTGAGGGTAAACAAAAGTTTATATTTTACATTTATATTTAATATTTTACACAGTCTATATTTTATTGTCCCGATGAAGATTGAGTGCAATCGAAACCGGTCGACAAATATAAACAAAAATAAAGTGGTTTATAACTAAGTATTTGTTTCATTTGGTAACAAAAGTTTATTTTACACAATAATTATTTAGCTATTGCGAATCATATTTCAGAATAATAATATTAGAATTTTAACCTTAAAATGGCCGCCAGCTGGTAGGTACTGTTTACGAACCGGATATTTATATAATTATTATGTTTAATGCATATTCCTTTCATACGAGAATGCAAATCGTTAATGCATGAAATGACATTACATTACATCAAACTAACTGCCAACGTCATAAAATGATGCAACATTGCAACATTTGTTTGATAGGCCACTTCATAGCTTATTGAAAATACCAAAGTATGATGGATTTTATTTGATAAATGGATGATAGTAAAGACGGTTAGTAGCATTAATTTATAAACGCATCGGTTATTAGATTGCATTTCGTTTGATGTAGAACAATAAAGTAAGAAATTAATTTGGGAGGCGGGTATAGGTACCGCCACCCTGGGAACCATTTATTAAGTGATTCGCAAATATTGGTGACTTACAAGGGGTGCCCTGTTTCGGAGTGAGGTTTGTCTAGGTCTTGACCGGCCAGAATCCGAAAGACTGATTGAGAGAGACCTTTCCAGCCAGACTCTCTCTGCCCATCGCCTTGCACTCAGTGGGAGGGATGGATTCAAACTTCTGAAACTCCTGGATTCATTCACCCCCAGATTCCTATCCACTTCTCGTACCTTTTTCCTTCCCAGAACTTCTCTCCTTCCTTTCCCTAAAAATACCCTCCATACGGCATCTCCAAAGATGACATATATAGATAGACCTTGAGGGATTTGTTTTCCCTCAGGTCCTAACATAAAAAACGGTAATAATAGAAGAAAAAACAAGGAAACAAATTCATACATAAGCAGCATAACTCTGTAACGGATAGCTCTGTGTCCTAAATTTTATCGTGACTTATATGTCTATAAATTTAAACGACAATGCATGTAGTTTTAATTTGAGATTTTAGTGATTTATTTTCAGGTTTTTATGTTGTGATGCGATTTCTCCTTCTTTAGCCAATATTTCGGATAGCATGTCAGTGTTCACCATCATTCCTGCAATCCCGGCATTAACCCTGATGATGGACAAAGTAAAGCTGTCCGAAACGTTAGCTAAAGAAGGAAGAAGCGCAAGTCGGCATAATAACAATAACCCAAAAATAAATAACGATAATGGTTATGCACTTATTTTCATTTTGCAATTTAATTTCTTGTGTGACTTATGGAGCCATGAAGCGTAAGAGCCATGAAGCCCAAGAGCCATGAGCCATGAAAATATATATTCAGTTTGATGGTGGGGACCGACATTTTTTACATATACCTACTACAAACATACTGTATTGTAATCTCACTACCCGGAGTATATAATATAAAATTTCTCGAACAAATATTTTCATGGTCAAATCATGCTAATCAGATGTCTAAACACAAAATAAATTAAAATATCTACATATATACAATTTATAATACAGAATAATAAAAATAACGCTTTACTTGTTAGATTATCATGGAAGTTTATTTGAACGCGAGCAATTCCCGCCCGAAACTGTTCAACTTCTGTTACGTGGGGATTTATCGGACTGTCCCCACGGTATTTGAAATTCACATACCAGTGCGCATGCGCGGGTCTCAGATTCCGTACGATCGCGAACGAAACGCAAGGAAAAACGAAAAAAAAAACTAAAGGGACAATACGGACTTTCCCTTAAGTGCGCAGCAGTTTCTGCGCACTGAGAAATGCACTCTTATGTTATGGTTCGTGCGCTGGTCGGCTGTCAGCTGGTCAGCGTGAGTGGTCGCCGGTTCGCTTTAATTTGTTGCATTTTATTTCTGCAAAATATTAATTGCTATTATGTTTAAAGATTTCATTGATTTCGGTGAAGGCTGTTATTTCTTTTAGTAGGTTTCATGTATAACTAGTGGGGACTGTCCCCACTATCCCCATGTGAAGAATCGCCAATATATATATATATATTATTGGCAAAAGAATTATTCTGTTCAGTAATATGTTCATTACTAATTTGTTTACATTTGCCACCAATTTTCTTTAAGTTTTACATAATTTCGTGATAAATCTTTCGAATTTCGTTGAAGTATTAATGCAGCAACCAAAGCTTTGCTACTGAAGTTTTATCTTGCTGTTTAAAGTTCCCAAGTGTGGTACTTATGGGCCAGAGTTCTGGATTACCATAAAATATTGAAACTTTCTGATTCTTTGAAAACTTACATATTGATCGCTGCGATGCAAATGGACTGCAAAGGCAGCAAGCTTGCTATTTCAGAAAGAAAAGAGCGCTGTGAATCGATTTACATTCAAAGCGTAATATTCCTTATTGTAGAGAAGGGTGATAACATGAAGGCTCAATAAGCGCTCTCAGGGTGATATTTCACAAAAATTGTCAATTTAAATTGGCATTAAAAGCACTATTTACTTTTCACTTGGGCTCATCAATTAAATCGATGTTTTTATAATATTTAAGTATTATTTTTAGATTTATTTTGCTGTATATTAATTAGTATCGAAACAACAAGCTTAGCGGTTTTTATTACCTTCTTAGAATGATTATATTTCGGTGCAACAAATTATCATATATATCAGTGGTTCCCAAACTCTTTTGGGCCACGGACCACTTTTCAGAGTTCAAATGTGCCCATGGACCCCCGGGGAAAAAATGCCTAATCCTGCCAAAATTCCTGACTTAGCAATAAAACCATCAATTCTGGGGGGGGGGGCTAGAGCATTTCAAGTTATTTATTTATTTATTTATACTGGGTTTTTACAGATGTTCGTACGTACGTGAGAACATCCAATTATAAAAACTCAGTTATTGTACAAATAGAAACATAGAATTACAAAAAATCTACAATTACATACAATTAAATACAGATACATACAATTAGAAAAACAGAAAAAACACAAATAAAAATAAGTAATAAAAATACAAAATTTTATACAAGCTCCTCAAGTAACACATATTACAATGATAGGCAAATACGTAGGAAGTTATGAATTATATATTTTACTTAGGACGTAAAAATCGGAAATAATTTGTGCATTGGTATTGGAATCCACTGGCCTACATTGATAGGTAAAGCCAAAACAACATTTTTATTCTTTAATATCGAAAACAGATAAATTTTTGTGGACCCCCATTTTTTTATCAAGCCAACGTAGACCCCCATCGAGTATTTAGTGGACCCCTGGGGGTCCACCTGTACCACTTTGGGAATCCCTGATATATATGAATATATGGTCATAGTTATAATATTTATTTTCAATCTACCTACTGAATAAGTAAAGTAATCGTGTTGTGCGTGTGTCTGTGTACTCGAATAACGTAAAAAAATCCTTTACTTGTGGATGATATTGATCAAAAAATGTTAAATATAAAAACTTTTAAATCAATTTTATCAGCACGTGTGCGGCTTGGGAATCGAAATCATAAATTGGCAACTTCAGTAATTTTCAAACGGCCGAATTTTTGACGGCCGGCGTGGTCTAAGGGCAAGGTTTTAAACTCCCAATCCGAAGGTCGCGGGTTCGAACCCGGCGTGCGCAAATAAATTTTATTTGATTAATTTGTGTTATTTTACAATTAATTATAATAATTGCGGCATGTTTTAGAATGGAAGATACTCTCAGTATTGCCCTGGTGTAAGACCACCATTTAGAATTAAAACATTTCTTGAAATGGCTATGTTTGGTGACCAGATCTAAATAGCCAGGTACACCCCACCTTCCTCTTACCCATCTCCTTCCCTTCCCTACTAAATTCAGCTTCACAAAATATCCCATTTTGGGAACGCCATAGTCTCACTGGCTCAAATTTTATCTAGTTATAAAATTTTACATTTTATATCTAATATATTCTATTCTAAGACTACTGTAATAAATGTTATTAACTAGGTACTGACTTACTAAAATTTGGACTTCTTAACATTGAGACATAATCCACGAAAAACTGCTGAAGAAAAAGACTTTTAGCTTCCTTAACAATTTCAGGGAGTTCATTGAACATTTTAAAACCTTTGTAATAAATATTGTTTTGTGTTCCCGATAAATTTGTTTTGGGAAGCCTAAAACCGTTGCAGTTTCTCGTGTGATAGTAATGAACTGTGCTATCAATTCTAACATTATTTAACATATAATCTGGTAAAATTTTATTTTTTAACTTATAAAAAAAAGTTATTTCTTTTCCATGAACAGGTCAATTTTTTTCTTTCCAAAAACCTCATTTTGAATCTTGAAACTAGGAATTAATAAAAAAAATTACAACGCTTGAATAATAAGCAGCGTGGTATTTTTTTACATTGTTTTGTATTGAATCTCTCGTCATTCTGTTCGGAACATTGCATAAATATTAGGTATTTTGCATAGCTAGTGTACTTTACATCGCAGTTCATTGGAATTTCTCGTTATTCCACAGATAATAATACGAATCTATCTGCGCGTGGGCCGCCGAAGTGTGGAACGTTCGCCATTAGCATCGCAGCGCGATCCGTTTCGTATCGTTCGATTGTTTAACTCTTTCAACAGAAATAGACGGCCTCACCGGACCTAACTACACAAACCGAGCTTTATTCATTTCACAGGCAACCTCATCCAAAAGCTCGATCAATTTAACCTCGATCTGAATTAATCGGGTCATATTCTTTGACCTTTTTGGTGATTTTTTCAATGAATTAGCCGGCCTCAACGGATCCACATAACCACATAAAACTAGCATGTATACAATTCATGGGCAACCTCACCTAAAGGCTCAATCATTATTAACTCGATCAGAAGTAATCAGGTGATATTCTTTGACCCGTTTGATAATTTTTCGATGCTTGTCCGATTTATTGTGTGATTATAGGAAGTCCAGAAAGAGATTTTTTCTAACTAGAAGGAAGGTGTACAGAAAGCTGACAGTGAACCGTTGGATGTGCAAAGCATAAATGAAAAATAAAACTTCTGTAAATAGTCGAATTCCTACGTGACTGACGATGAGTTATTGGTGTTATTACTAAATAGTTTCAAATCTATGCGAGATTTTGGGAAAATAAAGCTAATCTAATCCAGAAAGTTTGTTTATGTCTTCTAGCTTAAACTTATTTCATTCTTCTTCTTCTTATTCGATGGCGCTACAGCCCATATCGAGCTTTGGCCTCTCGCAACATTTGCCTCCAACTCCTCCTGACTTCAGCAGTTGACTTCCAGTTTGTTACCTGGAAAAGCTGTGCCGCATCCCCTTTTACCTCGTCTTCCCACCTCAGTCTGGTCCCACTTTTCTCTTTCCACCTGGGTGTCCAGTCATAATTATTTTTGGGACGCGTGTGTCCGGCATTCTCTGTACATGCCCAGCCCATCCCAACCTGAGGAGTCTCATATGGGCTGAGATGTTGGGGGCCTGAACGAATAATATTTTTTTTAATATAAACATTGCAAAAGCCAAAATTTAAAAAAAAAATATGCAATGTTATTTTTTTGGCAGTCAAGAATGCTAAATGTATGTACATAAAGAATATTAATATGGTAAACTGGACTTAACCCTCGACTCACATGAAAACGGGTCATTTCTACAACTTGTTTTTGAGTTTTAATAGCTCAGCTGTTGAACGATTTGCCGGCCTCTGTGTTTCCTCCCTCCTACAACATGGCTCTCTTCAACAATCAGGTTCACTCCTTCCTTTCATTAAAACCACTCTCCACATAGCATCCCCAAAGATGAGATAGGCCCTGAGAGAAATTATTTTACTCAGGGCCTTCTGTGTGGAGTTAAAGTGAAAAAATATATATTGTAGAAAAAACTCTAAAATTGTGAGCTCTGGCGTCATTCACGCAGCTTAAAACAATAAAATTTATTTAAGGGTGCGACTTTTGTTAATTATCTACTAATTGTTCAATTACGTTCTCAAATTGTTCAAAAATTGTCCCTTTACTAATAGACATGTTTAAAAATGTACGCAAGTAATAAATAACCACTTATCATACATTATTCGTTGTTTATCATTTGTATAAATTTAAAATACGTTAATAATTATTAAGGCCCATGCATTATAAAACTTAATAAATCCAGAATAAATACATGTATAATATTATAATAAGATCATCCATGCAAACATTATAAATGAATTTTTTTATATTTTACACGATATCTTGAGCTTTGAAACTAAAAAACCTAGCCTAGATACACAATTTACTCGGCGAAGAAAAAATATCCCAATTACAAATAAACAATCACTTGTGTGTAACATTTATTGTCAATTAAGAGATGTTATTCTTAACAAAGTATCGTTATTAGATATATTTCCATTTAAAAAAATCTTATTTACCAAAAAACAATTACATCCATGAAATGTTTGCTATCTATCAAGCGATTTAATTCTCCTCGGTACTTTAGAAGTATCTGAAAAAATTTAAATTACAAAATGGGAATCACTTGAATGAATTGTTTATTTATTATTATCAGGAGATGTTTTTCAGAAAAAAACTCTTCATTCATTATTTGCAGTACTTTCAAATCAAATTGTTTTACCCCGTGTTTCGAAAGAAAAAGCTTTCTTTATGTTTTTTTTACTCCCAAATTTGAATCTACGTATTTTTTCGTAAATCACAATATTAAAAAAATGTTGGTTGAATGTAATGATAATATTTGAATGATTTGTATAGCGCTGTTTTGTGAAAACTCACCTCAAGCTCTGTACAAACTTATAAAATATTTCAACAATGATCTGTCTTACTTTATTGTTTCCTAGTTTAATTTGTAGAACTCCATTTAATTTTTTTTTTTAAATATATTCAGTTTAAACTGTCTATCATAATAATGCCATCAGAAGGCAAAACAGCTATCACGCGTAATAATAATTACATAACAGAACTTGTTTAAAAATAAACTGTTTTTTATAAATTAAACAAAAATAGTATTTATGAATATATAAAAAAAATATATATCACTAATACAAAACTATATATAATGCATTTGACCAATGAACGTGATACTGCGTTAAAATGTACATAAATGGTTTAATTTATATTCTGTACAAGCAGAAATTATACATGACAGTACTTAATGTAACCTACATTATTACTGTTTTTAGATTTTCACGGCCAAAAGCGTTTTCGTTGTTTTTTTTGGGGTCTTATGCCGTGTTGCGCTACCTTCTTCTTTAGCCAACGTTTCAGACAGCGTTGCAGTGTACATCATCAGGGCAGAGCAAGAAGGAGGTAGCGCAACATGGCATAACACCCCAAAAACAAACAACGAAAATACATTATTACTTTTAATGTTTCGGGTAAATATTGCTACACTGGGATATTTTAGACCCAGAGAAAGGTAGTATTTACGTCATCGACCATTGTGGTCTTACTTCTCATACGTCTTGTATGAAAACAAAAAGACAGAAAATACTTGTTAGATCAATGAAGTCACGCGTATTTTTTCATTTCCTCGAATCTAAGCAGGGGTATTCTGGACAATGTTATTTCCCGATTATTAATTTTTCATTGTTTGTATAATTATTTCAAATCGGTTTTCGACATGAAAATATTTAAAGGAGCTGAAATGTATGTTAAATGCTGCGTTACCATGGAAATCCATGAATAAAAAATAACAGCTTTCTGGACTTTACGACCTTTTAGTTCTCGGTGGCCAACATGTTGAACACAACATCTCCTGGGATCATAAAACTGGCGAGACTGCTAAAAAGTTATAGAATATTTTTCATTTTCGTATTTAACCATGCTTAAGGTAAGTAATACGTAATTAGCTTCCGAATAAGAATCTATAAATTTTGTTTTGAAGAGTTTTATTTTCCATGTACATTTGTTACTTATTTTTTTATTTATGTGCTACTGGTTTCGACACATCCGTGTCATTCGCTAGCAAACTTAAAACTAATTTAAACATTTTACAAGTACAGAAATGACTAGATTTTATTAGGTGGGGTAGTGGGAGGGGTGTCTTGGTGGAGGGAGAAAACGGTGGAAGGAGACAGCATAACATAGGAATACTGTTAATAATGGTGATATGCAGTCAATTTAAAATAAAAATGTTCAAAAAAAATAAAAATAAAAATTTTGTTTTTTTGTTATGCCACCTCTTTTGTTAGCTGACGTTTCGGACAGCGTTGCAGTGTCCATCATCAGGGCAGATCCGTCGATGTGAATTTGTTGTGTTAAGTGTGTGCTTAATTACTTGGAAGCGATACCGTGTCATCAGCTTCAATCCACTACGAGCTGGTAGGTATTTCAGAAGAAAGTGAACTACTCTGAAAGGGAAATTTTGTTAAAGCGCAGTATTTACGTTAGCCTGGGGCCCGTCCACGGAGAAATGTAACGAAATGTCCAACGAAAGTAGCGTCATCTTGTGGCGAATTCTAGAATTAGAAAAACCAAGCTGAAGCGAATGTAGCCAATATCAAGGTATAAACAAAATGGTTTTATACTTTTACCCAAAAACAAACAACGAAAATGCTTTTGGCCGTAAAAATCTAAAAACGTATCCTTTAAAAAAATGTCTAGAAATTGTTACATAGTTAAAGCCCAAGAAATAAAAATTAAAAGAATTTATAAACTTTTTCAGATTTCGATATAAGTATAAATAATTAATTCATTTTATGAACAAACAATATATACAATTAGTATTGCAGTCTGATTGAAAGTAAGTACCTACTTACTACATCTTCCTACTCAACATCATAAAAATAATACGAATAGTGGTCTTTCACCCAGGCAATACTGAGAGTATCTATAACTCTAGAGTTTTTACCAATCCGTAAATTGTTAGATGAGTAAAGTTGTTACAGTTTTTGTTGTTAAAGTTGTTACATGGGTAAGGAAAAGGCGAGCCAGATTTTACTTATATTAACAAAAGACCTTCTGTTAGATCTGGTTTCGTAAACGTTTCTCATTAAGTACTTCACTAACTTAAAACATTTTATTTTTTTTACACATCGCTGGTTAGAAGTCAGGTGGAATATAATTCATACATTTATTCTCCTCGTTTTAACTCTCATTGCTTACAAATCGAAAAATTCAAAATATTTTTTTACGCTTTATTAATTTTAAAATTTGCATTCCTATAAATGAAATCAATTAAGTATGTAAATTTACTAATTAATGTATTTGTGCATCGGTATACACTTTCACCGGTGAGGAAAAGCCTTTTGTCTTGTTTACGCCTACTTATTTTGTCACCACACGGAGAAAAATGTTATTCTAAAATACGATCATTTTATTCATAAAAACGGGACTCAAGTTCTCACGAACAAATTAACAGTATTTCAATGTTTATTAGCGGGAAAATGTAAGAATATTTGTTGGTATACGTACGAAATTACGTATACCAACAAATTATTCTTACATTTTCCCGCCAATAAATATTGAAACCCTGTTAATTTGTTCGTGAGAACTTCAGTCCCGTTTTTACGAATAAAATGATCGTATTTTAGAATAACATTCTTTCTGAAGAAGGACAGCAAGTTTATATTATGGCTGTTCCTAGATAATATTTGTTGGTATACGTACGAAATTACGTATACCAACAAATTATTCTTACATTTTCCCGCCAATAAATATTGAAACCCTGTTAATTTGTTCGTAAGAACTTCAGTCCCGTTTTTACGAATAAAATGATCGTATTTTAGAATAACATTCTTTCTGAAGAAGGACAGCAAGTTTATATTATGGCTGTTCCTAGATAACTAATAGATATCGCTGATAATTTCAATTTTAATTTTGACACATTTAAAGCCAAATTAGTTCAGCACTTTTAAGTTAATGTGAATAACTAGTAATCATAATTTATGCACATTTATATTTTATGCTCTATTTACTTAATATTTTTATTTATGGAATACAGTTATTTTCAGTTTAATTTATAATCTTTTTTGTAAAAGTATATTAAGACGTTAATATAAAATAAATCAATAATATAATAATAAATCTTCCATAACTCTTTCACATTTGAATGTGTTGAAATTTAGACTTCATAATACAACTCACGAAATTATGTACATGCCTGTGCGGAACTGAATCCTGCGCATGCGTTGCATTTACGAATTTAACAGTGATACGAACCCGTTGACTGGCGCCACTTTCCGTTAAAATTAACACGCTTAATTCCAATCAAGTCACAGCGCATAACATTTCAAAGTGACGAGATTTTAAAACCAGAAGCTGTTTTCAGGCAAATCTGCTTTCAGTAAATCCGTGAGGAAATGACGAAACTGATTTTAGAATTATGACGAATCGCCGACGGACGTGCCAAATGGATAGTAATGGAAAAAATCGGCATGTTTTTTAATCGATATTTTTAGGTGATTGGAGAGCTTTTATAATAACTTTAAAAAAAAAACAGTAAGACCATTATTTTAAAGATGCCGTAATGACAGTTTTTTTTTTATTATTTCTGTCAGTGTTTTTTTTAAATTAATTAATATTTCAAAACTCCGTAGCTCATGATGGATGTACGGTTAAAAGCTGAAAATGGTTGGATGATCTTGAAATCGTATGCTAAAGAAGTATTGCGTTCTGAATTCAGAACTATTCTGAATCGAAAAGTTGCTTAAATGGCTTTTATTAATTACGACATCCTTCCCCTTCAACTTCCTCTTCCTCTTGTCCTCCTTTCCGATACCTTCATGGGGATGCTATAGTCTCACAGGCTCCACATTACCATAGTTGGGACTCTATGCGGTACTCACATAAAAATAAAATAAAAATTGCAAATTTCATGACACCAAAGCTTGTATGAGACCAGCAAGAATTTTTTTTTTTAATTTTCTTTATTCATTTTGTTTGTTACAGGGTTGTTTTACATGGTTTTTCGACTATTAAGCTAGGCAAATGCCCATATTATGGTAGTCGAAATACGAGAATGGTCAAGTTTCATCCCTTTGACGAAAATCCATAAAATTATATACTACATAATATCAAATTATTTTTTTACACACGTTGTACCTCAGTATTTCATAAAAAGAAAGACAAGGATCCCGGGTCCCGGGTTACGAAAAACTGTCAATAATTTTAAAATCTCCTACAACCACCACAGTAAGCGGAAAATGTTGTTTGTGCCGTGTTGGAGAACTTAGTCAGCCAGACGCGATGCCAACACAGCCACTAACCGGTCTGATGATATTGGTAGGATTCGGATACCAGAATTACATCTTGTCAGAATTCAGAAGATATCATTCCAGAACCACTGCATTAATATTAATTGTTACGATCTACTTCCACGTGGAAAAGGCCGATTAAAATCTCATTAAGTATTATTATTTACCAATCTTAGGGGGTTTCTCACCATCCTCCCAATACCTTATTCATACCACAATGAATATTATTAAAAATAAAAATAAAATACTCGCAGTGATTAAAAAATTCGGACAACTTATCCAATATATAGCCACTATTCATAGATTCGAGTACCGAATTATAAACTCTTAACTTAATAGATAAATAAACCGTAAATCGAAAATATTCGTTATTAGTTATTAGTGTAGATAAGCTAATGAGAGAATATTACAGCACGTGTTTAAATATAACTCATACAGATTTAGCTATTTAAAATGAACTAGATTAGCCCTCTTATGCAAGCAATGAAATATATAATTACACTAACTTACTTTTCAAACCAATTAAAGTTATTAAGACATCGATATCCAATTATAAAAGAAGACTGTCTGCGTGTTTGACAAAATTTGTGATAAATGACTAACGGGGAAGAAATTGTGACATTTATGGCATTGTACATTGATTGATTAGTTTCTTCCTACTCCATTGTTTAATGGTTTTAAAAACAGAGTTACTGCCTGGACTCATCTGAATTGGAGCAAGTGTTTTTGGTGAAGTTTTCTTATTAATCTTATTAGGTAGGTATGTTCCTTTATTTATTTATTGTAGTTTTAAAACCTGGGTTGATTTATAAAAATTCAAGGCCGAGTTGCTGCTATCACGCAGTAAAAGAAAAGGCCGAAAAGGGAATATTAAACAGCAGAATTTATTTGCCACATTTTTTTTGCAGGAAATTCAGTACATTTAATCGATCCAGAATGACGAAGTATTATGCAGATTTGGTCGCTTTATTAGTTTTACACATTCGGTTGTGTAAAGCATAAGGCACAAAAAATATTTCATATACAAAATTAAGACATGAAAGAATTGAATAGACTTTTTTTTTTTAAAGTCTTAAAATATTACGAAAACTTTTTCAAAATTTTTTATTAAAATTTAACAACAAAAAAAACTACTGTTAATGTATCAATAAAAATTAAAAGGGCTAATATAACCTAAGTTTATTCCGTTGAAGGATGTGTGAATTTTATAAGGCATATCATATTAAATATACCTAATAATAATTACTTCATTAAAATATGTTTAATTTTTATATTCCTAAATGTTACAAAGTCCTCTTTGGTTTTGCTTAGTATTAAAACCTCTATCTAATGTGTTATCTTATTAAAAGATCAACCAAATGAAAATAGCCTCTAAAAACATACGATTTTAAAGCATTTTTTTTTACTAAAATACCTACTAACTTAATTAATACCCATATATTTTACGTAACATTTTTATTTCTTTTTTACAATTATTTTTAATTTTTGGAATTATACAATTTGTCCAAAGAAACGTCATTAAAAGCAAGTTTGAAATAAAAATTAAGGGTAATTAGTACAAGAGAGAGTAATATATATTTTAATCACCAGATTTACAGGAACGGGTTTAGTTTTCCCCATAGGAAAAACTAAACCCTTTCATACACTTTTCCATATAAATGATCATCTAGTAAATCCACGTCATGCAAGTGTATTATATAAGTATAATTAATACAAAACAATACAAGAACAACACGTTAATCTACCAAACTATTAAATGGGAATATAATTCACCGTCTTAAAAAATCTTTCGTAATTCTACATGTATTTAAAATGACTGATTTTTGCATTTTTATATACAAATTCTTTGACAAATCTAATATGCCTAAATTTTTAATAAGAGAGCTAGGTATAATGCCAGTAGCCGAAATAACAAAAGGTAATATTTTTATAGTCTGAGAATGCCAAATTCTTTTAATTTCATTTCCTAAATCTGTATACTTTCTTATTTTTTCAGAAACAGATTTCTGAATATTACAGGAATTTGGAATAGCTACATCAATGATATAAGTTATTTTTTTAATTTTGTCATGTAAAACTATATCAGGTCTATTATGACCAATTGGTCTGTCTGTTAGTATAGTTTTATCATAGTAAATTTTAAAGAAATTATTTTCTAAAAATGAATTTGGTTCGTATTCATAATATGGTACTATATTATGACAGTCAATCAAGTTATGTTTAATTACCAAACTTTGGTGAATTATTTTTAAAACCTGATTGTGCCTAAATGTATACTCAGACGGCGCTAATATAGAACATCCTGATATAATGTGTTCTATAGTTTCCGGAAAAGCCATACATATATTTCGTATTTATTATTTATGGGTGATATAAAATTATTTTCGAATTCTGAATCAAATTTTTGAAAACGATTAAGGAAGTTAAAAAAATTTCAGATGATATTAAAATGACCTTTGGTTTAGATAAATGTAGAACGAACCGTATAGAGAAAGGCAAAATCGTAGATGAAGGCGAGGGTATATTTAGAAATTTCAAAATTAAATGTTTGAGAGGGGATGAAGTTTATAAATATTTAGGATACCCACAATCGAATAGATTAGATCATACAAGTATTAAAAATGATATTAGGATTAAATTTTAAACTAGGATCGGAAAATTTTAAAAATACAATCTATCTGCTAAAAATTTAGTAAAGACCATAAATAGTTAGGCAATACATGTATTTACTCGTTAGGCATAATTCAATGGTCCAATACAGATTTAGATAGCTTAGAACGATTAATTAGAACTACGTTAACAAGTTTAATTGCCATCATCCAAATTCAGCAATACCTAGAATGAAATAATTTACTTAGAAATTTAGGAGGTAGGGGTATGGTCAAAATAACTTCTTTGAAACACAATCAGATAGAAATGTGCTCAGAAATGCACAAAATAATTTGCAAGGCAATAAGAAACATTACACCGTTGAATTTGTACGACGAGAATGCCAACATTTTTATAAATTCCGGCGAGGAATTATTAGATTCCTTGTCAAATAAAATTATTCACGCGAAACACTTCAATTATCTCAACCAAACGTATGTTGACAAACTTTCGTCAAACAAATGGTTGAGTATTGGAGAGTTGAGCGCAGAAATAGAAGGATTTATGCTTGCCATTCAAGATACAGTCATTAATCCTAAATATTATAGGAAGCATATAATCAAAGATAAAAACCGAATTGATGATTTATGTAGAAAATGTATGACTTTTTCGGAAACTATAGAACATATTATATTGGAATGTTTTGTAATAGCGCCGTCCGAATATACATTTAGGCACAATCAGGTTTTTAAAATAATTCACAAAAGTTTGGTAATTAAACATAACTTGATTGACTGCCGTAATATGGTACCATATTATGAATATGAATTTTATATAATATATTATGGCAAAACTATACTAACAGACAGAACAATTAGTCATAATAGACCCGATATAGTTTTACATGACAAAATTTAAAAAGCAACTTTTAGCATTGATGTAGCTTTTCCAAATTCCTGTAATATTGAAGAATCTATTTTTGAAAAAATAAGAAAATATACAGAATTAGGAAATGAGATTAAAAGAATTTGGCATTCTCAGACTATTAAAACTTTACCATCTGTTATTTCGGATACTGGAATTATACCTAGCTCTCTCATTCAAAATTTAGGCATATTAGATTTATCAAAGAATTTATACATAAAAATGCAAAAATTAGTTATTTTAAATACATGTAGGATTAGGAAATATTTTTTAAATATTTATATTGAGGGATCAGTACGATTTATCGGTCTAGTTAGGAATTCTACCGAGCCGAACCCTCCGATGTGAAAATATCTGGAGTCGGTGAATTATATTCCCATTTGGTCTCTAGTGGGTTGACGTGTTGTTCTTGTATTGTTTTGTATTTATTATATTTAAATAGTACAATTGCATAGCATGGATTGAATAGATGATCATTTGTGGAAAAGTGTGTGGGAGGGTTTAGTTTTTCATGTGGGGAAGATTTTACCCGGACATAAAGTCGTAAAATATGAAATAATCATAATTTGCCTGATCAAAAATAAGACAAGGCTAGCAATTTTTATTTTTATTCCAGCGATTCTGATTTGAAATCTCGGCTGAAACCAGGTGTAAAGCTAGTCGACTACAAACAAACATAACATAATTATTATACGCCACCTAATGATTTCCACACCAACATTGCAAGTAAATAGCCGGCAGAATGCATCCGGCAAATTTGTGCAGGGCTATCGCGTACTATGTACAGCTTACTGTGAATGTAATGCAACGTACAACGCAACGCAACGCAACGATTCTTCTTTTTGTAACCATAAAGTTTCTATTCTGGACGGCTGCGGCCACTCGACCGCGTTTATTGACAGACAGCGCCAGCGCTCTGGAGGGAACGCTATCGCTGCTGGCGCCTGCGAATATTTTGATATCGGTGCAGACGAAGTGCTGGAATTCTGTTGGGTTGCGGAGTGAATTGACAGAATGTTTTTGTGTTATTTAAGACTGGTAATTCTGTGACCACGCGTCTATCACACGTCTTTCTAATTTTCTCTTATTAAAAGATCAACCAAATGAAAATAGCCTCTAAAAACATACGATTTTAAAGCATTTTTTTTACTAAAATACCTACTAACTTAATTAATACCCATGTATTTTACGTAACATTTTTATTTTTTTTTTACAATTATTTTTAATTTTTGGAATTATACAATTTGTCCAAAGAAACGTCACTCTCTCAATGACATTTTTTTTTAAATTTTCTTGAAAAATGCTTCTAAGAAAGTCTACAATAAACACGACTATCTATTTTACATTTGATAAAAGAATCTTTACTAAACCATTAAAACGGCGACCATCTTGAACGGAAACGGAACGTACAAAGTAAATTAACTAAATTTTTATAATTCCTACATCCTGTTATCACGTACCTGGTTTATACTTTTCAATACAGAGTTTTGGTTTCAGAGAAAAATATTTTTTTTTTTGTTTTTTATGGTTTTCAGTTTTTTGTTATGTAATTACGTACATTTCTTAAGGACTAATAATATGAACTAAAACCTGTCAATTTGTCTGTCCTAGAACGGGAAACTTTCCTAGTTGGACAGGCAAAGCTTTCTTATATGTAAAATGTACTTTTTTGTATCCTTCTATAATAAATAAATAAATAAAAGTAAATAAATAAATAAATTGATTGAATACCCAAGAAAATCTTTGGCACGCATTTTTAGTTGTTTTTTTGATGTTGTATGGGATAAACACATTATACTTAGGTAACTTTAAAAAAGATTGTAATTACGCTGAACGCGCATATTACCGAATATTTATTTGATCCCCAAACAGTTGTTCCTCTGCCAGTTTATCCCACCATCAGTTAATCCCTTGAACTCGTGACCCCATGGATTATTTTTGGTTTTGGATATTTCCCCTCAGCCGTCTGTACATGTAAGAACGTTATCTTTTGTTCGAGTACACGGCATTATTGTTTGAAATAATACTTGTATAACGGATTTCCACTTAGGACCTCTGCAGACATAAGTATATACTATCATATATCCTCTCTGCGTGCGTTACCAGGGAAGAATTACCTCAGAATTAAAGAGAGAGAGAGAGCAAGTCTCAGAGGGATCTCGTGTTTTCGAGGGATCTCGTTTTTTCGAATGATCAAGTATCTGGGGATCAATTGTCCGAGGAATCTACTTTCGGGAAATCAACTATCGAATGATCAAGAGTCGTTCACCATTTCTTTTACTTCGGAGAGTAATGCAAAAATAGCAGATATGATTTTAGATTTTTACGGCCATTAATTTATTTTTGGGTAATTACGCCGTGTCGCGCTAGCTCCATCTCGGATAGCGTTACAGTGTCCAATATCACATCTGCCCTTATGATAGATTTTTTAGATTTTTTAGATTTTTACTTAGATTTTTACGGCCATTCATATATTTTTGGGTAATTACGCCGTGTTGCGCTAGCTCCGTCTCGGATAGCGTTACAGTGTCCAATATCACATCTGCCCTTATGATGGACACAGTAATACTGTCCGAAAAGTTTAAACACAGTAAACTGTCCTAAAGAAGGATGTTGCACTGCATAATAACCCAAAAATAAATCACTTAAATGCATAAATACCGTTTGAAAGTATATTTCAAAATATAGCCGCGACCCCTGATATGTGCAATATGTGCATTGTGCATTCTCAACAATATGTAATATTTAGAAATTTCGTGAATAATTTTGAGACATTATGAAATATCATGAAATATTTGGTACGAAATAGATACAATGAATTATTGTGAAAAATTCGGAAATATTAAGAACCCTTAAAAATTTATAAATCAATATATTAAACTTTCGTTATAAAGCCAACAATGAAAAGATCATCAAACTGTACAACCGAACATCAAAACGCCCAAGCAATTAGGATGATTCACGGGTTAATGTCTATAAACACATTATTGTACTTCCGGCGGAAATCATCTCCGAGAGAAAAGAATTTTTGCTAATGATATAAAATGCTTTTAATGTAAACTTTAAAAAAAAACCTTTTATTTAAAATTAAAACGGACAATGTTTCTGTACGAATCAAAAACAATCTTTACAAATAAAAGTTTTGGTAGGTACTTGTTTTAGCAGTTTTCCGCAATCTCAACTTTTTACTAAGAAGTTTCAGATTCTCTCATCCTGGGTGTAAAATATTTTCAGTTTTCCATTTAAGGGTTTGAAAATTTTCACATATTGAAAAAGTTAGGGTAAACAACACAAAGTTCTATCGCGCTTAAGTAAGATTACCATCTCACCTTGGATTTAATGCGTTCAGGAACAGAATAGAACCTATTTCTCGGTATGTCTTTACTTAAGCCTTCCTCTCGTGAGATTCCTTGTTCTAAAACTGTGGAAATACAGTTCCACGGAAATAATGACTTATGTCATGCGAGGATCCCATAAATATGGGTATTCTAATGGAAAACGGAATTCGTTTTACTGTTTCGTAACATAAAAAGCCTTTTTAGGGAAATAATGATCACATTGGAGAGAGTAATTTATCTTTCTGTTTTCATTTGCATACGAGGGCTGAGCTATGTAAGAAAACTACGTTTTTAAGTATGGTTATGATGCAATAAATAAGAGCGATGTTATAATTATTTTCTGATTCAACACATTTATAATTCGAAAGAGAGTTCAAATATAGACGAAACAGGGAAGTATTCCCTTGTATTGCAAAGTAGAAAATACACAAGCATTCAACGTCATCGACCAAGGGTAGTCATATAGATTATATAATAATATATTATTATGATGTCAAGGGCATAATTTTATGATTTACATATTAAACTCTAGCAAAATTAGTTATTTGGCAGCCGATTTACAATCTGAGCTGTAAACCAGTAAAATCCGACAGCAAAAGTCCTTTTCTATGCCTGATTACTTAATTTCCAGCAGTATTAAAGAAATCGACTGCCCATAGTCATTGAATCTACGAAAAACTTGATTATTATGTAAATCTGAATGGAGATGGGTTGAAATAATGTTAAGAAGTATCTTGATATTCAGATTTAATCACTAAACACAGCTAATGCCATTTCAAGTAACGTTTCGATTCTGAACAGTGGTCTCTCTCCAGGGGGTTTAACACGGGGAAAACTTCATTTTAGAATATCGGATCGATTTGCGTAATTTCAGACGAATTGATATTTATATCCCGAGCACGGTTTCACTATCGATAGTCGAACTGATATTGAGGGAAATAAATAAGAAATCGATTTACGCTGTTAACACTGAAGGTATTAATATACACCAACAGTTGTAAATAAATTAAAAAATATATATTTTTTACATGTAAAATTGTAAAAAATATGTTAATATTTTCTATTTAAATAAAAAAAATATATATGAACGTCCAACGCCAAACAATTGTGTATAAATATTAATAAATTGGCAACGTTGAATTGAAATACTAACCTAAAAATTTATTGGCTTTTTCGCATTTACAATTTGATAATTAAAAGGAAGTTTTAAGTAAAATACTTAATGAGATTTTTAATCATAGTCGAATCGCTCTCGTTTCTTCAAGTTCGAACGGAATAAATTTTAGATTAATTAATTAAGTCCACGGATCGCGAGTACGATTTATTTTAATTGTAGATGTTTCGTTAGTTTCTTTCTCGTTAGTCCTTTCTTTAATAAGCCAGTTATTTTGCATAACGACATTATTCAAAAAAGTTGTTTATTTTGACAGTTAACCGAAGTCTGGAGGAGACAGGTAACCGAATATGAAGGCCGCGCTACAATTTTCAATCATCGCGCATCGGTCGGAATATGTCTTGAGTGGAATATGTCGGAATATAAATTGGGTAGATTCGTTAACAACAAACTACTTTATTGTATTTGTTTTTTAAGACCCATGTTTTTCTTCTGTAAATAAATATGTGTATGTATTTCAAATAATAAAAAATAAAAATAAAAATGTCTTGTCAATTGTCGACCGTACTCGCAACTAACGCCAACTGACCATAGATGACGAATTTAGTTAAAAATATTGTATTGACATAGAGTATTTTCGATCGTTCGCGCTAGATCTCCAGGACAATTACGAGTTTGTACTTGTCTGGAAAGGTGTGCAAAATTTAGTATTATATATATATATTTTTTAAGTAATCTACACAAATTAATTAAAATTTCATTAACTCCTCTAAGATTCGAACCCGTCACCTCTGTGTCCAGAGCCTAGGAGTTTACCGCTCTGTCACAGAATTTTTCAATGATGTGACGAGTAATCAACTAACATGGGGAGTTAATTAAGCCTTTAAGTTACAACACAAAGTTCACCAAATCGTAAGCATCTTATGCGATCTAAAGTCACGGAATTTCACGCGCAAAGCCAATTAACAGGAAAACCGTTTGATCACAGGTTTAAAGCTGAGGTCCGAGGGTAAGCTTAAGTTTAAGGGATCGTTCGCAAAGCCTACAGGCCTGAACCGAGTCAACCTTAAATTTGTTGCTACGAAGCAATTATTTGCAGAAAACAATTCAAGTTTTAGGACAATTTTACAGAATTATTATTGGTGCAGGTGATTCGCAGAATATTAAAAGAGAGGTGGATGGATTCATTACTCATAGTAACGGAATATAAAAGATGTAACGGAACGTAGTAACTAACGAACGGAAGTTCAAATTAATGTGTTATGAACGTTTTTCAATGAGAATTACTTTCAAAAAAATTCATATATATATATATATATATATATATATTTTTTTTTTTTTCGTAAGAAGCAATCACTTTGTGGTTAGGCATTATATTTTAAATAAAACAAACACTTAGTATTTAACCACGTATATTTATTATTTGATATATCGACCGGTTTCGCTCCGACCGAGCTTCATCAGGATATAATAATAACTATTAGTTATTATTATATCTTGATGAAGCTCGGTCGGAGCGAAACCGGTCGATATATCAAATAATAAATATACGTGGTTAAATACTAAGTGTTTGTTTTATTTAAAATCATATATTTTTGTTTGTAAGACCTTAAATAAATAGAAAAATTAAGGTATTTTTGTCACAAACCACGTTCTCGGATTTATTTTTTAATGATTTTAATTTAACTAAAATTGAAATTCTGAAAACTGTGTTGACTAGATTATGTATTGGTTTATTTTGTTGTATGATTATATGATTTGAAATTTGTATTGTTTAATAGAATCTATTGTTTAAAAAATGAACAAATCTGCCAACAACCAACGGTATAACCTTAGTATATTAAAAATTCTCTTAGTTTTCAAAATTTTAAAACTGCGTGTACCAGATAAAATAACAATCTTTCAAAATCAATTTATGTTTTTTTGTAAAAAAGAGTCAATACGTCTAGAATTTGATTTAAAAAGGACTAATTTCCGGTATTCTCTGGTAATACTCTCTTGGGAGCCCCGAGTAATTTTCATTGGGGTCTATGTAATCGCTCTTAGAAGCGACCCATCCTCGTGTGACAAAAATGTCAACCGTGGATCAATGACACTAGTCCCTCGGAGCATCTTCCGTTGTAATACAGGTACAACATGGATGGAATGTCTACCTGACGCATATGCTCTAAAGATGGAATCTATTAAACGGACCGCCCGATTCTGCAGAGTCAATGGTTTTTCAGGTTTTTGGGGCTCCAGAGCAGAGGTGACTGCCGAATTCAACAGCGGGACGCAGTGGAAACGTAAAATACAAAAAAAAACTGAAAAAGCCTGATGTAACGGTCCGCAAAAATAATCCATTTAAAAATAGATGAAAAGATTAATTTATTAAAAAACTAATTTTTAAACAACAACAAAAAAGCTGGTTTGCTTCCAGCGTTATTCTTTGTAATACAAACATTTCAACAAAGAGAATTATCGTGTGTGTAAACATAAAAATACAGAAAAATAATCAATGAACCAGCGACGTAAAGAAGTGTAAAAAGACAACAAAATGCACCAGTTTAACAACGGCACAATACACGGAGCATAATGTAGAGAATCCATTACTTTCTTTATACAGCGCTCTAATGAAACTTCATACAGAAGTTTTTCATCCGCCCTTGCGATGGGCGGATATGAAGAACCTAGCGGTGGGCGGAACTAGGAGCATAGAGAAGTTGGAGAACTTGCAAACTTATAGTAATACTAACAAAATAAAAGTAGCGTGCTGTAACTGTTCTTATTTGGAAACATTTTTCTTATCCCCGTCGGTCTAACTGGTTCGCTTTTGGAAACAATCAATCTCATAGAAATCATTGTGTCTTCCTTACTATAATGGTGAGAAATTTGATCAAAGCGGTATTAAAAGAGAAAACACCACGCTTTATGTTCAAAATCTAAAAGTTAACCACTAAATAATTACACCTTTATAAAACCAAAGTTTCCAAACGCAATTTATTAAACTTTGGTAATTTTTTCCCATGAAACGACAAAAAAGTAAAGTGAAAAAAAGTTTATAATACAGTTGTCCAATAAAATAAAGGTGTTTTTATTTTAATTCGTTTTCAGTAATTTTAGGGAGAAAAAACTTAAGTTGAGCCATTTTAAAAACTCATTTATGTATGCATTCAAAATTTCTATTCCATAAATCATATGCTAATTTTGAATTGTAAAATTATAAGCGTATTATTTTATCATTTTTCAAAAACCATATTTAATTTTCAGATACGTTCAAAAATAATTTTTGGGGATTTTATTTCGAGGCGGATACTTTTTGACATTCTGACATATTATGGGCAAGATGTCGGTTTCCAGTCGGACGTACCGGACGCCAGTGATACTTGGTCACTCCAGCCTTTGGTAATCTAAGAAACATACTTATAGATATTTCGAAAAATATTTATAATTGTATGTGCATTTCGTCTGTCTGTGTTTGTGTGTTACGTGAACGGTCAATCCTGTCAAGATGATAGCCGTGTTTGATAATACATTTTTATTGCGCTAGATCGGAGTAATCAATATTACGCGGATGTCTGCTGTTCACAGGACTACTGGTAAATCAAGGAAAATATAAAATAATGTAAACCATGTATTAATATATTTTAAACAGAAGAATTTATCAACTTAATCAGTGAGACAATGTCATCCCAAAACTTGTGAGGCTGAAGGTAGTTGAGAGGGAAAGAGATGGGGAAGAGAAAAGTGTGGAAGTAACTGGCTATTCATATCTAGTCATCAAACACGGCTAAAGCCATTTCAAGAAAGGTTTTAATTCTAAATAGTGGTCTTGCCTTCCACTCTGGAAGAAAATACTTAAGAGAAACGATTTCATTTCACAGAAAACTTAATTTTGTATTTGAGGCCAAAATACTTAACAAAACTGAATAATTATTTTTCTAATCAAAAGGTATAGCAAATATGAAGTACGGATATGTGATACTTTAATTATTTATAATATAAATTACAAATTACAGGCTACCAAAGAACTAATTTTTTCGTGGTTTTGTTGTTAAAAAATTGTTAAAAAAAATAATTTTACCCAATCTACCATTTAAATATAACGCAACATATTTTTTTTTTAATAAAACATTGTAAAAAATGTATTCGAAAGTAAACCCATTTATATTTGAAAATGCTTTTATATTATATTTCATCATATTTGAATATTTGTTATAATTCACAAATAATTGCCTCTAAAATCTTGAAAATTTGAAATTTTAATGGCCTATAATATGTTATAATTTAAAACAAAAATTATTAAAGTCGATATATATAGATATTTGAATAAAATATTTTTTTTAGTTTGGTTGGGTATTTTGACCTCAAAACCAAAATCGAGTTTTGTATGAAAAGATTCTGCAGTCGTTCATTCCCCTTAAACGAAAATATAAGTAAAAACGTCAGCAAAACTTTTGAAGAAGAAGTTGCGACATATCCCAAGTTCGTATACTTATTTTATCTTTGGTAGAATTCTCGGTGGAGAAGAAATGCGCTTAGTTTCTTTATCACTGAATCACGGGAAATCAAAATGAATATTTTATAGCTTTTCTGGCGCAGAATGAGGCGAAAGCTATTAGAATTCATGAGTTGGGCTGCTTTTACATGATTCATATTTCATATGGTAAACAATCGGCTAACTAATCTGCTTTTCCTCAATCTAATCGCTGCGCTGATTATTTTTAAGAATTCAGCTAGCCGTAAATCATAGTTTTTTTTTGCTTTTTTAAAAGAAGATTTATTTATTATAATTAACTAAAATACGCGTGGGTGAAGCAGCGCAATTATGACTGGGTTTGCGGTTGTTTTAATACATATTTTTAATGTGAATACCGAAAGAGGGTTATAGGATGATTATTGTATCTCCAATTATTGGGGTTTTGCTGTGAGGCCGCAGGGTGTGGGAAAGATAAGGAGATTGGTAAGGGGTAGTGCCTGGCTCTTCATATCTGATCACCAAACATGGCTTAGGTATGCCATTAACAACATGTCATTAAAGCAACACGTCGATTCTTATGGATGATGTTGCACAAGGACGGTAGTGAGAGTTTCTAGCACTCTGAATTATAGGTTCTTTATAGATTCCAAGACGGTTGTTCCCTCGACATACTTATATACAATATGCAGTCGATTTAGGAAAGGAAAATGTAGCCAAAGGGGTGTATAGAGGGTGTGCCACCGAATAGCAAAAGTTTACAACATATTTATACCACGACGGCCGGAGTGGTCGAGATGCAAGACTCTCGACTTCCAGTCCGAAGTTCACGGGTTCGAACCCGGCGTGCGCAAATAAAAAATAAATATTTGATTAATTTGTGTTGTTTCACAATTAATTAAGTAAAATAATATAGAGGGTGTCCGAGGGTAAGGTGCATTAACTTAGGGTGGTGATTCTACATGATGGTACAAAAAGACGTACCTATTAAAAATCCGTAGTGTAAGGTACAAACATGCCGATAAATTTGCTGTGAGTCAGCCGGGTGCATTGTGGCGACGTTGGTTTTGATTGGAGAGTATCGTAACAGCGGAAAATACCTAATAGTGCAGGCCGCACACGCCGGACTAATTTAATCCTTTTACCAAAAAAGTACCCCTAAACGTTGGAATTTCGAAAAAAGTTATTTATCTTTTTTACTGTAGAATCACCTCCCGAAGTTAATGCACTTTACCCCCCGGACACCCTGTATAGTGTATTTATGGCACGTTCGAATGTGGAAGATACTCTTAGTATCGCCCTGTTGTAAGACAATTATTCCGAATCGAAACGTTACTTGAAATGGCCACCATAACATGGGCATGTGCCTAGTATTGTGATGGCTTCAACACTACGTTCGAAAGAAAAAAAAAAGCATCTTCTTTATCGGAAGAGCTCATACAAAATTTTTCCCACCTAAACGAAATTTCAAATCGACTACACTAGCGACCGCTATTGAAAAGGACAGAAAAATCACAATCTGAGAAGGGCTGAGGTAGATAAAGGTGATGACATAATGGAGAGCTCGAAGTTTTCAAATCGATACCACGTTTAAAATTTATCAATATTGAATGTAAGCCGACACTTCAGACCAACCATAAATTTAAAATCCTAGAGCGTGTCGAAGAGAGTTTGTTTAGTAACAAAAAAAACTTACATGGTTTTGAGGAATAAATGGGGTAATTAAGCCCAAATTACCACTACAGAATACAGACGGAGTATTGATAAAACCAATTAAAATTAACGACGTATACAATCTATGAATTAGTGCTATAGATCGAGATTTTTCGAAAGGTAAACAAAACACTCAGATTAAAAGTAAATAAGATTTTTACTTTTGGATACACAAAAAAATGAAACCAAACAGGTACGTACTAGACCATAGAGCTATTTGGAACGCATTAAGAAAATGAATTCTGAATTAATAAGGTGATATTAGTTATTACCAGACAAAGTTTTACGAATATTATATCTGATCATGAAAAGGGACGAAGGATAAAAAATAGTTGTAAACATCTGCAAGGAATGTGGTGAATCAAGTAAATGACAGAAGCAATTTCATGCTACCATGAGAATTAAGCCGGAATACTACTGAATTCAATTTTACCTGCCGCAAATTTTAAACAAAAATAAATGGGAGAGTGCGAGAGTGATAATTATTTCAGATGTAAAGTCACAATTAGCCGAGGAAATTTACCGATTATTAAGGAAAGACCGATTGCAGAATTCTAGAAAAAGTTTAAAGCAAAATTGCATCAAAAGGGTGAGTTACACTTATCGGCGGCCAGATAATGAAATAATTAAAACGGACATATTAAATTTTGGAGAGAGAGAGTCATGAAAAATAACATATCAATGAAAGTTGAAATAGTCTGAACTCTCAATTATAAAACGCCCTAACGAAAGACGAGATGTACGTCCTGAGTCCACACCTGGCGTTTTTTTTAAGAAGATATTCGAAGGGCTGAATACCATGTGGCAGTAAGAGTCGAGGGTCGAGGATCGAAGGAAGACGAGGCTATAGAGTGCTAGCAGTGATAAGATCGTTCGTATTTAACAAAACAATTGATCAAATATTATAAAAACGAGTGATAAGACATAATCCACCGAAGAATTAAAAAAGTCGTGATAAACAGTGACAAGTGTTTGTTAATGTTGGGAGAAAATATCCATCGTAATATTAAAGAATTTTTAAGGTTGTGACTTCGTGAGAAGCAATAGTTCGTGTACATAAATTAATTATTCGGCTTGTTAAAATACTCTATTGAAAATTAGCTGCAGTGAATGACAGTGCGCCGCGGGTAAATTAATTAAATAATAAAATTAATTTGAATTATCAAAACCAAAATAATAACCAAAGTGAATGAAATACTTAGCTTCTGTGAGTTAATAATAACCTAACTTTGTGTTTTAAAAATAGAAGGGAGTGCATCGCGTGAATTTTGATTTGAAATATAAAATTAGTCTAGTCAATAATAACGTACAAATATCATTTTCAAACTTGTACACACAAAATAATAATATCAAAACAACATCAAAATAAATAACCTACATACAAATGTCACCTTCGATCTTCCGCGAGCATAATAATAATATAAAATAAACTATTGCTTGTTTTGAATCCCCCAATTTGAAATTGTTCAACGATAATAAACAATACCTACGCGCTTGTAGTTTCTTCAATATATCATATAATCGAGATAATACAAATATTCAAAATAATATCAGCAAATACCTACGTATAAATGTCATCTTCGAAAATATTGTTAACAAATAATAATTAATAACCTACGTATTTTCTTAAACTCAAATAAAAGTGTGACATAGGGTCATGGGTGTTACTACTTCTAGGAACTAAATTACCGAACCATAGTGACAGGAAGGTTTTTTACTTTTAATATTTTCCCCACATGTACGTAATCAGGCTTCGTTCAGGTGAGTGAAAGAAACATTTTAATTAAATTACAGGTCGTACATGGTCCCGATACCTGAGAGGATCTGCCAATCTACAAAACCAATGATAAAAGAAGTTATGTTCCAGGATATAATTGTGTTTTAAATATTATTCTCAATGTGTAATTACGAGATTTGTCCCAAATTAAATCTATTATCAATGTGGGTTCAACGAACTTATATTTTTTGCGTGCTAGAAAGGACGAGACGAATGCGTATAAAAAAGGATCCCGGCCATAAATCGTAGCCGTACAGTCATCCAAATTAGAAGGTTTTTTCTGAGGTATGCCGAGCCAAAGTGGAGTGACGGAAGCATCCATACCATACTGGATGTTGGTCCAAAAATGAAATTTGGAGAATTGAATTTAAACATTATAATTGTTTACTAACAACAATATTATCATGTCAAATTTCTTTCAGGCTTCCTTACAAAATATGAAATCAACATTATTTCGGTAATGTTTTCTCAATCAGACCCTTCCAAAATCCCGCTTGACCTGCGAAATATAGACTTCACGATTGGGGAATGCAATAGCGTTCACTGAAATTATATCCCCACAAGATATGAGACAAAGAGGGCTTTTTTTCTTACGCTATCATGCGATAGGGGATGTCAACGTAAACTTAGCATTCACGCGGGGTACTGAAAGTTAATCCCTTTCGCGGGGTCATGCAGAGTGAAAAGGCATGAAAGACAGAATAAAAAGAAAATGCCACTTGGAATGGTAGGGTATGATTCGCTGACGGAGGCGTTTCGACCGAAGGTATCCCAAGTTTTGCGAAGTTATGTGGAGGGGACGTCGGCGTGGTATTCCGTGAGAATAAGTCTGTAGCACTATTGCATACTACCAGTAGTGTCGACCCGAAAGCAAACATAGTTTTTACAAGGTAGAAGTTATGTCAGCTCTTGGAGGCGAGGAACGCAAGCCAATGATTATCCTCGTAGGAGACGAAAGGATCATCTCAAACGGCTCCGTACGCACTCAACGCGAGTAGAATCATGATAAGGGAAGAAATGGACATACCCCTTCTAGAATCAGTCGAGTTAAAATCAAATCTGGAGGATAGGAAGTCGGAATAATACTGGAAGTGACATGAGGACTCTGCGCGCTTTCATCTGGCGTGAAGGGACCCTTTCGTAGCAATGAAGTTCATGCAAGAGAACAAAATCAGGACTTAAGGACCATCCTAGCAAACGTAATGATTGAGTCTTTGTCCGGAATGTTGGTCACCAGTATCTATTTGGTTAGAGGAGGAGCCGACTTATTCAGGAAGCAACATTTCCCAGATCCTCCTATCACCCCTCCTCACCTTCCCCTTCCCCAGTACATGTAGTGTATACTAATAACAATAATAACTTGACCATCTAGGTGCAGTACGACGACATTGAGAGCTTCGCAAGGATCCCGACATGTATTTCATAATACACACTGTTCACGTAATGTAAATATAATACAATGTAAACCCATAGACAGGAAAAAATCGGGTAAGAAAACTACGACTTTGAATTTTATAAACCGGGTGACAATTCACTGTAGGATTAGCGTCAATGACACTCCGTTCAAGTTGAGAAAAGGCGGGTAATACGAGTATAGGTTTGAAAATAAAATAAAACAATCTAAAAAACGGGGTCAGTTTATCAAACGAGATTCTTTCACACTTTACTCCAAAAGAATTTGAGGTTACCACACACACTACATTATTTCCTCTACATGTGTATGTGTATTAATTTACACATTCAAATGTAATTACCGAATCAAAAAATCACACAACGTGGTGAATAGGAATAATGTACAATAAAATCTTAAATCTTATTTACTGTGAGAAAATCGCAGGGGTTTAAGGAAAAGTTAGGTGTAGCTAGATACAAGGGTATATTGATCGAAGGCCAAAAGATAAGGGTAGCGTAGCCAGTAGATCCCGACAGCTAATGTTAAAGGGAAAGAATAGAAAAACCAAGGATAGACGACTACGGATCAGTACAACGGGTGCCGGGTAGCCCCACAGGTACATTACAGGAGGTCCCGAGACCCATAGAAGTTAGTAAGGCCAGGGGTAGGTTCACTACAACTGGTGCCGGGTAGCCCAGGAGGGTGGATCGTCACAAATTAGTATCCGCGGCGGGTAGGGTGTCGAGACGGATCACTACAACTGTTGCCGTGACCAAAGGAGAAAGTTTTACAAGTGGAAGATTTTCGAAATTAATAATAAATTGGAAATAATAAGCTTTTCGAAATTAAAAATAAATTGAAAAAACAAATAATAATTTTAACTAAAATTGAATAACCGAACCTTAAATGAATAAAATTAATTGCTTAATAAATTGGAAAAAATAAATAATCTAAACTAAAATTGAAAAACTGAACCTAAAATAGAAGAATTTATCCCGCATGTTCCGAGCGTATATTAAACATAAACAGTAAGTTTAAATAAACATCGAATACGGGTCGACTCAATGCACAAAAAATGAGCTAACAAACGATAAGATCGTAGATTTATGGCTCTTGCGTTTAGGGTAGGTCGGAGACAAAAAAATATGGATCCTTGCCTTTAAAATTATTTGAACAGATGTTTAGAAAGAAAATAAATTATCAAATAGTCACTCAGAATAATAATAATGATAAAATTAATACATAAAAAATAAAAATAAAATAAAAACATAACTAATTAACCATCGCGCGTTTCCTCGCAGGGGTGGGCAGAGACGACAGATCTTGGCACACACTCTTTGCCTCATTCACATTCACACATATTCTAATACACACATATTATTCCGACAAAATAAAAATAGATAAACAAAAAAAAATCAAAACCATAATAATAAATAAGCTAAACTGATTTGGGCGATTTGTATAGCGTCGGGTTTTGCAAAAAAAAATCAATACGGTACGAATTAAAAAAAAAAAAAAAACATATCTGAAATCTGACTTTTAACTACAGTCTAGACATAACATTATAAACGAGTTAGTCAAAAAAAAAAATAAATGAGTAGAGACATTGTGCTATCCAACTTCCGATAAGATTGAAGAATAAAAATAAAAATGAAGGAGAACATTTTAGAGATCATCGTACGCGATAAATCTTATACATTTAATCATTACTAAATGTTAAAAAACGTAAATAATAAAAATATAAAACTAGGAAAAAATTAATTAGTAATTAAAGACAATTAAATCTAAAATCATACATGAAGTAATTACGCGTAAAATGTATTGCGTTATCAAGTACACCTACAAATTAAAAATAGAGCATCCGGGGTAACCATCCATCATTGACGTTCAGTCTTGTTTAGAAACAGGTACCTAGTCAAGTAGATGAATGAATCCAACAAAAAATGTAGGAGGACAGGGGCGAATTGGATAATAAGACAAAAACAAAAAAATAAATAAATAAAAAAAAACCCGACATACAAGAGAAGAGGGAGTAAAATCTTAGGGGGGGGAATATAATCTTAGGGGGGTGAATACAATCTTAGGGGGGGGGAGTAGGACAGCAAGGGAGAGAGAAAGATTTGTACAAGTAGGAACATACGAATGGATCGCCGACGGAAAATGGAACTAGTTTCAATAAATAACACATAAAGTAAATGGGACGGAACCCTGCAAGATTTAATAGAAAGGATCAGGGGTACAGAACATCAATAGAAAATAGAAGGAATTAAATGACCTATGGTGAGTTCTAATCCCATCGACTAACACTAGGAGGCGTGTTTACCGCTGGATTTAAAACTCTAGGGGGGCTGTGATGGCTTCAACACTACGTTCGAAAGAAAAAAAAAAGCATCTTCTTTATCGGAAGAGCTCATACAAAATTTTTCCCACCTAAACGAAATTTCAAATCGACTACACTAGCGACCGCTATTGAAAAGGACAGAAAAATCACAATCTGAGAAGGGCTGAGGTAGATAAAGGTGATGACATAATGGAGAGCTCGAAGTTTTCAAATCGATACCACGTTTAAAATTTATCAATATTGAATGTAAGCCGACACTTCAGACCAACCATAAATTTAAAATCCTAGAGCGTGTCGAAGAGAGTTTGTTTAGTAACAAAAAAAACTTACATGGTTTTGAGGAATAAATGGGGTAATTAAGCCCAAATTACCACTACAGAATACAGACGGAGTATTGATAAAACCAATTAAAATTAACGACGTATACAATCTATGAATTAGTGCTATAGATCGAGATTTTTCGAAAGGTAAACAAAACACTCAGATTAAAAGTAAATAAGATTTTTACTTTTGGATACACAAAAAAATGAAACCAAACAGGTACGTACTAGACCATAGAGCTATTTGGAACGCATTAAGAAAATGAATTCTGAATTAATAAGGTGATATTAGTTATTACCAGACAAAGTTTTACGAATATTATATCTGATCATGAAAAGGGACGAAGGATAAAAAATAGTTGTAAACATCTGCAAGGAATGTGGTGAATCAAGTAAATGACAGAAGCAATTTCATGCTACCATGAGAATTAAGCCGGAATACTACTGAATTCAATTTTACCTGCCGCAAATTTTAAACAAAAATAAATGGGAGAGTGCGAGAGTGATAATTATTTCAGATGTAAAGTCACAATTAGCCGAGGAAATTTACCGATTATTAAGGAAAGACCGATTGCAGAATTCTAGAAAAAGTTTAAAGCAAAATTGCATCAAAAGGGTGAGTTACACTTATCGGCGGCCAGATAATGAAATAATTAAAACGGACATATTAAATTTTGGAGAGAGAGAGTCATGAAAAATAACATATCAATGAAAGTTGAAATAGTCTGAACTCTCAATTATAAAACGCCCTAACGAAAGACGAGATGTACGTCCTGAGTCCACACCTGGCGTTTTTTTTAAGAAGATATTCGAAGGGCTGAATACCATGTGGCAGTAAGAGTCGAGGGTCGAGGATCGAAGGAAGACGAGGCTATAGAGTGCTAGCAGTGATAAGATCGTTCGTATTTAACAAAACAATTGATCAAATATTATAAAAACGAGTGATAAGACATAATCCACCGAAGAATTAAAAAAGTCGTGATAAACAGTGACAAGTGTTTGTTAATGTTGGGAGAAAATATCCATCGTAATATTAAAGAATTTTTAAGGTTGTGACTTCGTGAGAAGCAATAGTTCGTGTACATAAATTAATTATTCGGCTTGTTAAAATACTCTATTGAAAATTAGCTGCAGTGAATGACAGTGCGCCGCGGGTAAATTAATTAAATAATAAAATTAATTTGAATTATCAAAACCAAAATAATAACCAAAGTGAATGAAATACTTAGCTTCTGTGAGTTAATAATAACCTAACTTTGTGTTTTAAAAATAGAAGGGAGTGCATCGCGTGAATTTTGATTTGAAATATAAAATTAGTCTAGTCAATAATAACGTACAAATATCATTTTCAAACTTGTACACACAAAATAATAATATCAAAACAACATCAAAATAAATAACCTACATACAAATGTCACCTTCGATCTTCCGCGAGCATAATAATAATATAAAATAAACTATTGCTTGTTTTGAATCCCCCAATTTGAAATTGTTCAACGATAATAAACAATACCTACGCGCTTGTAGTTTCTTCAATATATCATATAATCGAGATAATACAAATATTCAAAATAATATCAGCAAATACCTACGTATAAATGTCATCTTCGAAAATATTGTTAACAAATAATAATTAATAACCTACGTATTTTCTTAAACTCAAATAAAAGTGTGACATAGGGTCATGGGTGTTACTACTTCTAGGAACTAAATTACCGAACCATAGTGACAGGAAGGTTTTTTACTTTTAATATTTTCCCCACATGTACGTAATCAGGCTTCGTTCAGGTGAGTGAAAGAAACATTTTAATTAAATTACAGGTCGTACATGGTCCCGATACCTGAGAGGATCTGCCAATCTACAAAACCAATGATAAAAGAAGTTATGTTCCAGGATATAATTGTGTTTTAAATATTATTCTCAATGTGTAATTACGAGATTTGTCCCAAATTAAATCTATTATCAATGTGGGTTCAACGAACTTATATTTTTTGCGTGCTAGAAAGGACGAGACGAATGCGTATAAAAAAGGATCCCGGCCATAAATCGTAGCCGTACAGTCATCCAAATTAGAAGGTTTTTTCTGAGGTATGCCGAGCCAAAGTGGAGTGACGGAAGCATCCATACCATACTGGATGTTGGTCCAAAAATGAAATTTGGAGAATTGAATTTAAACATTATAATTGTTTACTAACAACAATATTATCATGTCAAATTTCTTTCAGGCTTCCTTACAAAATATGAAATCAACATTATTTCGGTAATGTTTTCTCAATCAGACCCTTCCAAAATCCCGCTTGACCTGCGAAATATAGACTTCACGATTGGGGAATGCAATAGCGTTCACTGAAATTATATCCCCACAAGATATGAGACAAAGAGGGCTTTTTTTCTTACGCTATCATGCGATAGGGGATGTCAACGTAAACTTAGCATTCACGCGGGGTACTGAAAGTTAATCCCTTTCGCGGGGTCATGCAGAGTGAAAAGGCATGAAAGACAGAATAAAAAGAAAATGCCACTTGGAATGGTAGGGTATGATTCGCTGACGGAGGCGTTTCGACCGAAGGTATCCCAAGTTTTGCGAAGTTATGTGGAGGGGACGTCGGCGTGGTATTCCGTGAGAATAAGTCTGTAGCACTATTGCATACTACCAGTAGTGTCGACCCGAAAGCAAACATAGTTTTTACAAGGTAGAAGTTATGTCAGCTCTTGGAGGCGAGGAACGCAAGCCAATGATTATCCTCGTAGGAGACGAAAGGATCATCTCAAACGGCTCCGTACGCACTCAACGCGAGTAGAATCATGATAAGGGAAGAAATGGACATACCCCTTCTAGAATCAGTCGAGTTAAAATCAAATCTGGAGGATAGGAAGTCGGAATAATACTGGAAGTGACATGAGGACTCTGCGCGCTTTCATCTGGCGTGAAGGGACCCTTTCGTAGCAATGAAGTTCATGCAAGAGAACAAAATCAGGACTTAAGGACCATCCTAGCAAACGTAATGATTGAGTCTTTGTCCGGAATGTTGGTCACCAGTATCTATTTGGTTAGAGGAGGAGCCGACTTATTCAGGAAGCAACATTTCCCAGATCCTCCTATCACCCCTCCTCACCTTCCCCTTCCCCAGTACATGTAGTGTATACTAATAACAATAATAACTTGACCATCTAGGTGCAGTACGACGACATTGAGAGCTTCGCAAGGATCCCGACATGTATTTCATAATACACACTGTTCACGTAATGTAAATATAATACAATGTAAACCCATAGACAGGAAAAAATCGGGTAAGAAAACTACGACTTTGAATTTTATAAACCGGGTGACAATTCACTGTAGGATTAGCGTCAATGACACTCCGTTCAAGTTGAGAAAAGGCGGGTAATACGAGTATAGGTTTGAAAATAAAATAAAACAATCTAAAAAACGGGGTCAGTTTATCAAACGAGATTCTTTCACACTTTACTCCAAAAGAATTTGAGGTTACCACACACACTACATTATTTCCTCTACATGTGTATGTGTATTAATTTACACATTCAAATGTAATTACCGAATCAAAAAATCACACAACGTGGTGAATAGGAATAATGTACAATAAAATCTTAAATCTTATTTACTGTGAGAAAATCGCAGGGGTTTAAGGAAAAGTTAGGTGTAGCTAGATACAAGGGTATATTGATCGAAGGCCAAAAGATAAGGGTAGCGTAGCCAGTAGATCCCGACAGCTAATGTTAAAGGGAAAGAATAGAAAAACCAAGGATAGACGACTACGGATCAGTACAACGGGTGCCGGGTAGCCCCACAGGTACATTACAGGAGGTCCCGAGACCCATAGAAGTTAGTAAGGCCAGGGGTAGGTTCACTACAACTGGTGCCGGGTAGCCCAGGAGGGTGGATCGTCACAAATTAGTATCCGCGGCGGGTAGGGTGTCGAGACGGATCACTACAGTATTGTGGTAATAAAATCGACAAATTTTATAATTACTATGCAAAGAATAAAGAAACAAAAAAAAACATTACATAAAATAAAAATTAAATTCAAAAAGCCATACACTTTTCGCAAGATACCCGTTTTGTGTTTTTTTTTTCTTTTTTTTTACTTTCTACGTAAGTTTAATAGTGTGGCCTCAAAGTCGATAAAGTAAATTGACGATTTAGATTTACTTTTAGCAAATCTAAATGTGTGCGATTACTAAGTTAAATGATTCTAAAAAACATTTTCGATAAGTCGAACTGAGATAAGCCAGATATGAGTTTCAAATACGTTACTTGCTAATTAAGCTGATTAATTAGTGGATTCCTATATTATCTAGTAGACAAAAAAGTAATTATAATAGATACATTTTCAAAGAATTTACGTGTTGGCTATTTTCGGGGGGTCTGTGTTTTCTGTTGATGTGTACAGTTGATTGATTCAGATCAAATTAATCTGTGTCCCGCTTGTAACTCTTTTCTCATATGATTTTCTTTCACTCGTAATTCGATTAAATCTTATTTTAATATAAGAGTGAATTGAATATTTGTATGCGATTTGTGTGTCGCAGATACTTTATTAGTACACAACTGTTAACCTTTTACAAATCGCATGTACTCCCCACTGTTGAATTTGTCTGCGTCCTCTGGTCTAGAGCCCCAAAATACCTTAAAAAAACCTTTGACTCGATTAATGGATTCTCCTATCTTAACAAATGGATTGCAATCTTCAGAACATAGGCGTCGGGTGAGAATGCTGCCCTTATTCTACCGGTATTCCAATCGAAGGAATTAACATTATTGATTCCTTTAGCACCGGTGCACATTTGGTCACAGTCGTTTCTATGACTCGTTCTTGAGTTTAACAGCTGTGGAACTATTTGTCGACCTCTGTATTTCCTCCTTCCCACTACTCTTCAAGACCCAAGTTCACTCCTTCCTTTTCTCAAAACGTCCCTCCACACAGCATCCCAAAGATGATATATGAAATTATTTTCCTAGGAGCCTGCTGTGTGGAGTTAATGTAAAAAAAGTTTTGAAAATAAAGTTGCCTCTCCAAAGTTAGCACCATCTAATCTTAATTGCAAAAATACCTTCTTCATTACTTATTCTTTCTCCTTGTTTTTATGCAAGACCACTAGACAGATACAGCTGCCTTTCTTTTGAAAGTAAAAATAAAAATATACATATCAAAGAAAAGTTGGAATATGTAAAAGGCATTATTCTTTAGTAATAAATCGATAGGCAATCGTATTCGACCTTGACTTACAAACTCAAACAATGTCCATTTATTTAGAGGTGAACGATTTTCGTAATAGTTCTATTATTTTTTTCAATTTTCTATGCGTGTTGGCTAACAATTCGGTTTGTCATGTTTCAGTCAAAACATACTATTTATTATTAGTAAGAATAATTAAGTAATTGTTAATGCAGGGTGGGGCAGAGAAACTTGCTTATTTAAATTTGGCGCCCTGAAGCTATGGTTGCTGCGAGGAGGGTGGAGATAGACACATTCGAGAGAACGGGGCTTGAAGTTTTATCTTCGCTTGGTTTAGAATCATGGAGTGGACCAAAATAGCCAACTATTAAAACCATTGTTTTTAAGTTGGACGTTTATGAGAACAAGAAATCGGAAATAGAAATGCTATGTTGAAATAAAATTATGTTTCGAATACTTGCTAATTTAAAACCAATAGGTAAAACCCCGCCTCCGCCGGAAACTATAATGTGAATACTTCAATAGTTCTATTTGCATATTATAGATGGCAGCACTTCCATTTATATCTCGTGGAGCGAGTGTGTACGACAGACGTTAGTGTATTAATAATATAAGTTGGTATAATGTTAGAATAATGCATAAGATAGTTCTATTTAAAAATAATCCTGTTTCGAAATTTTGTGGAATATTAAGGGAGAGTAGTCTGGTCCAGCCGAGTGATTTTTCCAATGCGTTTTTCAAATACATAATTTATTTTCGTTCACGAAACTTTGTTACGTATAAAAAGGGTACATTTGAACATGGAATGGTTGAAATGCATGCATGTTTATGATTTGTATTTTTATTTTATTTTATTGAATATTTAGTTTTTTTTTTGTTTTTGAATTTTTTTTTATTTCTCTGCTCTACATATCATTTAAAAAATATTTATTTACATTCTTAAGCAACTTCTTGTATCAACCATTAAAATTTTAATTTTTTTTAATAAAGTGTAATCCAAGTAAAAGTCAATACATTGCAATATAATAGACAAAACAATAATTAGGTACATTCAATAAATCTGTTCATTTTCACTGTTCTAAAACAGGTTAATTTCCTAGTTGGACAGCCAAAGATCATTGGAATATGTAATACATAATGTATTTAAAAAATAAATAAATAAACATGGAAAAACACTTTAAAATTTGACATGAATATCTATGGCGGACATAAAATGAAAATTGATGAAAAAACTCGGCCTAAATTTTGCCATAATTCCTTAAATAATTATTTTTTGTAATTTGAGATTTATCGGCAAAAAAATGTAATTTTCTTTGATTAAAACTTTGAATGAAGAGAATCGGATGAAAATTCAATAAGCTAGGATTCCAACCAACTTGAAAAAGGTGGTTTTGAGAAAAACGCGTTTAAAGTTTTCGCTTGTAACCGGATCGCGTCGTTATCTGTTTTCCTGCTCGGCGCGCACCTCTCCTAACTATATTTCAAGGTCGAATTTGATGCCACAACTTTGGGAATATGTTCTCCACATGTATAGGAAGATTTTTAGATAACAAAATAAAAGACGATTTTTTGGACAATCCCCCCTTAAAAGCTGAGGTACTTGTAAAAATATGAACACCACTCGCCTCGTCGATAACGTGAGTTGCTAAGAATTTTTAATTGATTTATTTTATTCAAAGTATTGATTTTTCTTATCATGTTGGTGATCACTCTGGTGAATAGTTCTATATCTTCATTGCAGAAGAGGGATTTCATTTTACTGAATACAGTTCTTGCTGCTCCAATTCTGCAGTTAACCTCTACATCTGGGTTAAGAGTCTCCGTGAGAATTTTTTTTTTTTATAGAGAATACCTCCCAACTGCTCCCGTCTGGAGCCAGTGAGACTATGGCATCCCCAATTGGGGTATGTTGTGAGGCTGAAGGAAAGTGGGGAAGGGAAGGAGATGGGGAAGAGGAAGGTAGGAAAGTACCTGGCTATTCAGATCTAGTCACTAAACACGGCTAAAGCCATTATTAAGCAACGTCTCAATTCTGAATGGTGGTCTTACACCAGGGCGATACTGACAGTATCTTCCACTCTGGAACGTGCCGCAAATGTAGTATATATTATTTTTATTAATTAATTGTGAAATAACACAAATTAATCAAATAAAATTTATTTGCGCACGCCGGGTTCGAACCCGCAACCTTCCGATTGGGAGTCAAGTGTTGTTACCACTCGACCAAGGTATCTAAATCTTTCCACTTCTTCGACATTGCAACCATTTAACTGTGTCACTGATCCAGAGTGATCTAGTCGTCCAAATGTATCCTAAGGTATTGATAAATATACACAATCAAGTATAGGCAAGTATGAGTATTTTCATTTTAATTACAGAAATGAAATAATCACAGTGTCATCGGTTTCCAGCATTACCCCCTACCTTATTTAAATAAATCTACCCTCTACTTAAATCCATATACCACTGGGAATGTGGACCTATTCAATACTCGGTTGGTTCATGGTTAGGTAATTTGGCATTGTTGTCGCTAAGTAGCAAAATCGTGCCGATATCAAACATTCAATTGTTAACAAATTTGGATGAATGCGGCGTACTGAAATTAAATTGCAAATGAAAATCATTATTACATATACTTATTTTATTTACAAGTACGAACTATTAACCCCATTATATGATTGAATCGGATAGGGACACATTAGCTCAGTGTCTAGATCATCTGCCTGGAAAGCCTAAGGTCCTGGGTTCGAGTCTCAGATGTGACCCGATCTTTTTCTGATTTTTCTGTTTCAGATTTAGATTGAGTTTCGCCAATATTGTCTTCATTAATTAAAATGTTAAATTATTGTTATAAATTGCTTTATTTTTGGTATATAAATTATTATAAAAACTCATTATATAAATAGTATTAAATGTTATTTATAATGTTGTTATTAAATAATTGGCAAATGCTACTCTCGTTTGTTCTATTACCATAAAAAGAACGGTTTCACAAATAGTTTAGACCTAAAATAACACGACTACTATTATAATATAACCAGCCGTAACATTTTGGGAGCGAAATGCACTCTCAACTGGATTAAATTTAAATAATTAATTATTAACTTGGTCCCACTACTATTTCTGTTTGTGCTTTGAAACATTTTCCTAAAGCTTTCACAATTCTCATAATTGAACAAATGTATTTTAGGATACAAGCAATTAATTACCATTTCAATTATTATAATATACGAAAATTATTGTCAACTTTTTTTAATTGACAGACAAAAAATTGGTGAAAAAAACATTTCATATAATAAACAAAAATTCAAAGATCACATCATTGTTGTTGAATTTATGTAAAAAAAATAATAAATAATTAAAATACCTGATAGTAATTACTATGTCTGTATAGTTTCGGAGTTTTATAACGGAGGTGGGGCCCTTTGTTATTTTCAAAAAGAACCTTTGAAGTTTTTAAACACCATCTCCGATGAGAAAATGAAAAAAAAAATTCAAAAATTTTAATATCTATTTCAAAAATATTAATTTTAAACTTCCCGGCCCATTTTCTGATTTTCCCTGAAGTTTTTTTTACGGATTATATAAATTTGATATAATTTAATTAATCTAAAATTAATATTCTTACCTGAAAAAATTACAATATTCATTTATGTACTATATAAAAATTAATGTTTGTTTTTTCGTATGTTATGCCCGGCCAGACCGTTTATCCGATGCATCGCAATTAAACTTTGGGAATATGATGTGCGCATACCCGGGATGGTTATATGATAGTGAGCTCTGGCGTTATGAAATTATTTCCTATACTATTCATACGATTGCGATTAAAATTTCATCCGATTGCTATTAAATTTTTTTGAATTGTTGAGAACATGCCAATGAATATTTTATATATATATATATATATATATATAAAAAAATATTCATATATATATATATATATATACTGGAGAGCTCTGGCATTATGAAATTTCTAAAAAAATTTAAATAGGTCACGCGAGTTGTTGGAAAAGGGGTGTAAAAGCTATGGGCAGGGGTAAGCGGGAGGGTCAGATGGGGAATTATATTATAACAAAAGCTTTTAGTGTAAGACATTTCAAAAATGAATAAACAGTCTATTTATACTGTTGCAGCCGAAAAATAAGGCATTGCCTACAACCAAATAGTTATATCATTGCCAATTCTGTAGGACCCGTCTAAATCCAAAAAATTAAAATTAAAAGTAACGTAAAATCTTTTTTCAGTGAAGCAACCAGCTGCCACAGAACACAGATCTAACTACTTAGCATTCAGGACACTTATTTACATTACTGTTTGTGCTTTCAGAAACATTTCAAGTTGGAGGAAAAGCTTTCAGGCCATTAACAACCACTAAATTGATCGCAAAATGGCCAGGTTTCTGTAATGGTGCAACCATTTTAAGCAACATAACTTTTTAATCTGTTTTGAAGTAAGGCTTCTTTACAGCTTTAGACTATAACACATTTGGAATTCGACAACTATCGTAAAAACACTTCATCCGTTGAACAATATTCTATCGAATTTGATGTTCAACATCATAAAGCCAGCTTGTTCTTTTAATATTTAAACTAGATAATATTATAGTTTAAAAAAATTGAAAGATTTTTTACAAGTAAAAAAGTTTTTTGTTTAAAACCACTTTATTGTTTTTATACAGTACACCGGTTTCGGTTGAACTCAACCGTCATCAGGACAATAAACATATAAACTAAATTACAGTGCAAAGGAAGATGACAAAGGAAACAAAAATACACTTAAATTTTTTGTATATTTATATATGTCAATATTTTGAATCATAGGTTAATTTTAATATTCTCCGGACGAAGGAAGGGTTCTTCGAAAACCGGTAGAGTTTAATTAAAATTTAAAGCGGTTTAAAACCAACCGGTTTCGGTTGAATATATATTGAACTTGTTGAACTTGGTTGAACCAATATATATATTTCTTCAAACTTCGCAAAATCACTTTTTGGCGTCATTTTGAATTAAATGAAACAAATAACTTTGTATTAAACCACTATTATTATTATAAATCTAATAGTGGTTTAATACAAAGTTTTTTGTTTAATTTAATTCAATATATATATTTTTATTGTAAAAAGAAAGCATACAAGAGAGGGAGAGACCACTCTTCCTTACCCCTCTAGGTATAGGGTAAGGGACGTGTGGGGGAGGAGATACAAAATGAGGAAGGGGAACGACTTAAACTGTTTGTTTTAAAATTGGAACTGTTTTTTTGGTATTTCTAATTCTTCTAAATTATAAATAACAGCCCGATTTAAAGTTCCCCTCCTCCCTGTGTAACCCCTACCCTTCCCCTACCCCTCTACCTACCACTATACCTACCCCTCCACCAACCAGTTTCTGATGGTATTTCCCACTCTTATTTGCTTTCTCTTTTGTTTACCTTATAATACCTATTCTTCTCTACTATAATTTTGTTTATATGTTTATTGTTCTTATGAAGGTTGAGTTCAACCGAAACCGGTCGACGTGTATAAAATAAAATAAAGTGACTTTAAACAAAGTACGTTTTTCAGTCAAGCCACAAAGTGTTTGCTTTCTCGAGATGTTTTTTTTTAATTTTGTTAAATTGTGTTACGTTTGAGTGACGACAGTTGTTTCGCCTTTCAAGGGCTTTGTGAAACTGACATTTTTAAAATCCCTTCAAAAGGTGAAACAGCTGTCATTCGTAATAATAACTTAAAACAAGTTGAGGCGATTTTTACTGTAAGGCTCTGCAGGCTGCTTTTGAGCTACGCCGAATTTAACATTGGTACATTGGGAGGATTGTGGCCCCTTTAACGTCCAAATTAATGCAAAAAAATTACTCATCATCTGAAAATTATCGTAAAATTTGTCCAATTGTCCATTTCCAATGTGCAATATTTCGTCAGATATGTCATTTTGACTGTTCTTTGTGCAATCAATATTTACGGATATATGTGGATGTTTAAAATTTACGATATTTTTTCACAAAGTATATAATATTATATATAATAAATAACTCCGAAACGAGAGGCAAAGATATAATTACAAATATGAATTATTAATACTCAAATATTTGTTGCTTTATGTCAGCTTTTAAGTACAGCACACTCGATCGGTAAGGATTAATAAGATAACTATCGGTAACTTCTCATCGTTCCCTAGGACAACTGCAGATCGCTAACGTACAAACACCAGTTGATGTCGAATATATTAAGGACACTTAGTCGTTGTTAACTGTCAGTTATTTTTTGCGATTTGCAGACATTCTAGGGAATGATGAGAAGTTACCGAAAGTTATCCTAGCAATTTTTATCGATAGGATAACTATCAGTAACTTCTCATCGTTCCCTAGGACAACTGCCCATCTCTAACGTACAAACAACAGTTGATATCGATAGGATAACTATCAGTAACTTCTCATCGTTCCCTAGGACAACTGCCAATCGCTAACGTACAAACTACAGTTGATATCGAACATTTTAAGGACACTTAGTCATTGTGAACTGTCACTTATTCGTTTGCGATTCGTAGTCATGCTAGGGAACGATGAGAAGTTACCGATAGTTATCCTATGTGCTAGGGCCTCAGGACCACTTTATATACGGCCTATCGCTTTGACGGAGTCACATGTATTTCAAAAGCTGAGTTAATCATACTGACTAAAACCTTTATAGAAGCTTAAAATATTTAATAAATTATTCGTTAAGTCTTTAAAAATAATAATATTAATTCCAAAGTCAAGCTCACATTTCAAACTGTTAAAGATCTGAACCAAACCCTTTTATTCAATTAAGTTAATCACAATGTTGGGCTTTCGTAATACCTTATTGAATAAGCTTCTTGAGAGGAGTCAAAAGTTTTCCCTCAGATAATAATATCATTGGCAATACGATTATCATTATCAATTTGGAATTCAAGAGGAATTTACCTACCAGGAATTGACTGGTTTTGGAGAATCGGGAAATTCCCCGAGTTCGGCTCATATTTTAACGACCCAAGAAAATGTTCTGGGTGACAATTTGAGATTCTTTGATTATTATGAAAAAAGCCGATTTATTAAAAAAAAAAGGTTTCCCACCAATGGAAACAGATTGTTGAAAGTGGTCATCCTGGTATTTTTATTCGCCAATAATTAAAAAAATAAATTATAGCTGATTAACGAAAACCAGTATTTTTCACCTAATAAATAAGTCAACATTTAACTTACGGTTCAATATATGTTATTATGGATAATGCGTGAGTATTTTAAACCTTATTATCCAGTTAAAGCATCGTTTGCGGTTCTTATGACCTCTACCTGCCCAGAGATGTAAACCGATAAAAATGAATAATTTATTGGAATAACATTTGGAGATTATACACATCATTAAACAGAAAAGGAAAAAAAAATTAAAAGTAATGTAGGCAACTGTGGATTGAACCCAGGACCGCTGTCTTACCCGTACAACATTGAGCTACCGAGACCTGATAATTTTCCATCATTTTTATCGTTCTCACTTGTAATCAATGTGATAAATACCGTTATTATCATTAATTAATAACATTTTTCAAAATAAATAATCAGCGAGATAAATCAGAGAACACTATCTTGATTACACGTATATTCGGATGGAACTTGAAAATACGAGAATTAATTGAGGATAATATGTGTAATTCTTAAATTGGTATATGTAATCCATATCCGTAATTTAAAGATATCATTTATGTCTCACTAGCTCAGTAGAGGGTTGTTCCGGTAAGACAAAGGCCCTGGGTTTGATTCCCAAATGCGACTGTTGTCTTTTTTTATTTTCTGTATCTTTTTTTTTATTTTTTTTTTTTATATATTTTTTTTATTTTTATTTTTTATATCTATATAATGTTACGTGTTCACATAAAGTTATTAATATTTATACATAATAGCTAATAACATAATTTATGAACTTTTTGTTGTGTTGTGTGTAAGGTAGGTTAGTGAATGTGAAACTGTGGTTGGATAGTGTTGTATGTTTCGTGAACACCTCACTAGGAGAACCTGTGCTGAGGTGTTTCCGTTGTTATGTTTAAGTGTGACAAGTATTTATGTGTTGTAGTAGAAAGTTTCTTATTTATTTATTTTTTAAATTAGTGATTATTTTAAACTGATTATTTATAAAAAAAATTATTAAAAAATGTGTTTCATTTAGATTTTTAGGTGTATTAATTATTATCTTCTTCTTCGATATAAATGTGTAGTGGGAATATCCAAAAATAATTAAATTCGGGTGAAATTTCAAATACTTTAAACTAAAATTAAAATCAATTCCAATTACTTCTCTGGAGCTTAGTTCATCGAAAGGCATTTTGTAAATTGTGAGTTTTCTTTAAAATCGGTTTTCTTTTAGATCTAAGATTATCCATTCCATTATTTTAATAGGTTCTCTTTACCACAAATATAAGCGCCTACATGACATGTAGATCACGTGTACATGTATCCCGCTAATTTACAACTGGAGATTATTTTTTTATTTCTATTATTGCTTGTAAAAATATTAAATATGTACATACACAATTAAATCTCGCTTGAACTAGGGCCCAACTGTACGTACCTGTAGCCAGGAGCCATAAGCCATGAGCCTGAAGCAAGCCTTTCTGTACAATATACATAATGACTATTTAATAATGATAAAGGGCCCCGGGTCAGGGTGTACCTGGCGCAGTCTTGTTGTATATTTATATTAGGACGGATCAATTCCCCCGGGATAGCCGAGAGAGCCAGGAGAGCCGGGATTCTCTACAGGTAACTGTAACTCCTATATAGGCAATAACCAAAGCGGAGATAATCCCGGATGAAGAAATACAACACGTGTTTTAGTTTTAGGGTTGTGTGATTATTTCGAAAGCGGGTAAAATTTTTCGAATGTAAAAAAATAAATTTTAATTGTAAATACGCGAAATACGTGATTTTTGAGTGCATGCAAAGCGTTTGGATGTTAAGAAAAGTTTTTTTTTTCAAGTTTAAATATTAGCCAATTTTCTTCGTAACTTTAAGTCGAATCTTGAAATATACTCGTATTACGATAAAATATCAGAAAATGTATTCTGATTAGTTAATGTTGCGTACCAAATTAAGTCATCATATTCCATTTTGGAAAAACGCACATTTCAGTTTTTGCATTAATAAATGTTTTTACATTAAAAATATAATGTTATTTGAGCATAATAAATATATCACACTATCTTTTAGGTATTAGGCCATTATCTTGGATGTATCAGTTTTCGTTAGGCGGATATAGGAAATTTTTCTTCTTTCTTTGTAAACGGCATTCCGCATTTCTACCGATTTATAACATATTTCCCATGAAAACTTTCAGTTTTTAAGTTCCTAAAAATTTCTTACGAAAAAATCTGTACACTGTCGAGATAAAGCGGTAATTATATGAAATTCGCTCGATAGAAAAAAATCGTGAAGTATACTCCGAAAATTATTAAAAACAAATTTTATTCCATTATTTAACATGTTTAAGCTATGAAAATTCACAGTTTATCTTTAAATGCAACTTAGGCATTTGTCGAAAGATTTTTGCTTTATCTTAAACGAGTCGTGTTTTATTCAATATTTTTACTCGTACACTCGTATTTACATATCAAAATTTTTTCTCCTTTTTGAACGCTTACGACCAGGCCTTAAGGGTCGGTAGTATCCGCCTACAAAGAATAAGAAGGAGAGATACGACAATACGAATGTTGGAGCGAGCTCGCTTATATTAAAAACGAAAAAATTCAAACGAAAATTGGGAAAATGTTTAAAAAAACACGACTCGTTCAATAGAGCAAAAATCTCTCTTCAACACCTTACGTAGCATTCAATGAAAGACTGTGAATTTTTTCATACATATAACTTGTAAAATAACAGAAACAAACGTGTAAATAACAATTTTTTAAGCATACTTTGCGATTTTTTTCTATCAAGGGAATTTTATGTAATTAACGTTTCGGCTCTACAAATATTTAGATATTATCTTAAAAATAACATATATTTTTTTAAGAACTTACAAACTTAAAGTGTTTAGGGGCATATGTTAAAAATCGGTAGAAAATTGGAATTCCAGGCCTTAAGATTACAATGCATTCCATTATTCTTTTTAAACTTATCGTTTACCTGCTCAACAAAAATTGTATGCATCTTGAATAATCTTAAATATCGAGCATTCAAATAAACGTCACCGAATCCAATAATAGAGATATAAATAAAACGAAACTAATGCTAATAGGTCACGCAATTAGATATGGCTATTTTATCGATCGCGTGACTAATTTCTGTGGATGAATTATAGCTTTTTACATTGCAATTTGAAAAGTGAATGCAAACCGTTCAATATAATGCCAATTTGCATGCTTCTTCAGTTAAAATATTGATTTATCGTAACCTTTCATGTTTATTGACGAACAAACGCGATATCTTGTTACGTGCTTTGAGTCATCGTAGAGTCCCATTTTGAACCCAGACCATGGTTTATTGAATTTTATCTGTTTTGTTTGATATTGAGTTAGTTCATAAAACTTCTCATATACGAAACGACAAAGACCAGTCGCTACCTAACCAAACATAAAAAGCCTAATAAACAATATTTGGATAATGAAAGTGATACTGAAATGGATAGATCAGAAATAAAAAGAAATTTTAAATCAAGAAACTAGAATATCATGCAACCAATTGAATTCGGAAGGTTCCAAATAATGTGAAGGAAAGGCCATATGGAACGACTTCTCGATGATAGGACATCGAAATCATAACCAGATGGGAAATCCTCTGGAAGAGGAAAAGAGGCAGACTCAAGAAGAGGTAGGCTGACTATGTACTTAAATCGAGACGGAATTATGTATATTAAATAATAATGTGTTGTAATTGGAGGCGGTTGAAAACATTTGTGGAAGAGGCCAAATCCCATGCTGGAATGTAGCATCGTGTTAATGATAACCCTATTAGATAATACCTAAAAAACTTCTGTTTCAAGCTAAGAAAATTAGAATGCATCAAACAACGTTAGAATAAGTTGATGTAACATGAAGACATTCAAACAACCATAGAACAAGTTGATATAACATAAAGATAATCAAACAACGATAGAACAAGTGGATTTGACATAAAGAAATTCAATCAACGTTATAACAAGTTGATGTAACATAAAGAGATCCAAACAACGATATAACACATTGATGTAACAAAAAAGGATTCAAACAACGAAAGAACAAGTTGCTGTAACATAAAGATATTAACAACGAAAGAATGAGTTGATGTAACATAAAGAGATTTAAACAATGATAGAACAAATTGATGTAACATAAAAAGATTAATGATTGTTTAGTTAAAAATAAAACAACGAAGTTTGCGGATTGCGATTCGAATCCAAATTAAAGACTTTCAGCATGTTGTTTCGAAACCTTTTTGGCAAGGCCCTGTATTAAACGCTCCTCTAAATTATATACATCTAGGCTGTATGAGTAAAGGTGGACGAATGGCTTTAGGGATTTGAATAAATATTCACGCAAATAATATATTATTTTTGTGTTATTTATTGAATGGTGGATTCTCCAATAGGTATTAGGGTGGATATTTGGGAACATTACCTATATGGTTTTTTATAATTGACGACTTTAAGTTGTTAAAGGAATACAAATACAATATATCGAATTTTGATATCAAGAAAGTGGGACTGATTAAAATAATTTTATAAAAAATAGTAAAATTACGAAGAAATCGAATCAACAGATAATATAAAACAATTTGAGATAATATAAATATTAATATATATTACTGTTTTTTATCATTTTTTATGGTGTGATAAAAAATCATTAGTTTTTTCAAAAATAAAGAATTAGGTATCAAAAAAATTATACCTACAGGCTGCCACAGATGATGGATCACTCTTCAATTAGTTCCAGATTCGTTGAAGCACACACATAGTTAAACTGATTTTAATCAACAAAATTAATTTTTAAAGTTTAATTGTTACTACAAACTATTAATTATTTATAAATACTTAATTTAACTATTTAAAAAATTGTTTAACACAAAAAAATTAACTGTTTTTATCTATCATTATTATTTTAAAATAGATTTTTTTAAATTGATTGTTTGGAATAAAATAAATTCGGAGTTCTGATCGATTTGAATTTGGAATTCGCAAAAAAGATTGTGGCGCGCGCTCTCTCGCGGCGCCGTTTGCGGGGTGAGGGTCGCCCGGCCGCAGCGCAGTTCGGCGGTCGACTGACGGGGCTGTCCTCGGGGGGGACCGGGGGGGAATAAGGGGGGACCCACAGGCCTGTGGGGGGAACGAGGCGGAAGCGAGGGGGATGGGAGGCGAGCAACAGCCGGGAACAGGTGCCGGGCGGTTGAAAATGGAACGAGATCGATCGCGGAGCCACCTGTAAGGACGTCGATCCGATTGTGCAGAGATCGCGCGGGAAGGCGCGTCGGTATGGATGGAAACTGTACTTATTACCTGGGAAAATTGATATCGTGCTAATGGAACGGCCGATCGAGCGATCTAGCGGGAAAACTGAAGTTGGTACAGGAAACTGCGCTACCTTCAGAGAATGTGTGGAAATCCAACGGATGTGTTTACTTGTAACAAGAATAAGGAACATACAATGTATTTTCTGGAAACACAGAGAAACTGAATGTGGTTTATTAAATCATCTATAAGGTGTTTAAAAAAAGTTATAAAACATGTATTGAAGTAGTTAAATAAGTAGAACGACCTCCGTGGCCCAGCGGTTAAGAGCCATTGACAAGTGGCTGAGAATAAAAGTTTAAAAATGCTTGCAACTGTATTGGGAGTTTTCGATAAGAAAGATCGATTATTCCCCGTATCAATTTTTTTAAATTGAAAATTGAATATCGATTTATTTCATTCAAAACTTGCTTTAATATATACCTACATTCAAATAAGCCATAAAAATGCTCAAAACGAACGATGATAAATTATTAAATATAGTACTTCTTGTGAGTATATACTACTTCTTGTAAGTATATAGTACTTTTTATAAGTATTTTTTGATCATTAGTATTTATGATTTTTCAATAATGTCTAAACAAAATAAATGTGAAAAAAAAATCTTAAATATTTTAGTTTGTAAGACCTTAAATAAATAGAAAAACTAGGTATTTTCGTCACAAAACACGATCTCTGATTTATTTTTTAATGATTTTAATTTACTTAACTAAAATTAAAATTCTGAAAAATGTGTTTACTAGATTATGTATTGATTTATTTTGTTGTATGATTATATAATTTGAAATTTGTGTTGTATAATACAATATGGAAAATTAAACAAACTGCCAACGACCTTAGCCTTTATATATATTATATTTTATTTTAATATATAACCTTTTGAATTTTTTCCAACTATATTCTATACAGTTATATAAGTATATTAGCTGCATATTCCACAGCTGACTATGCTGTCATTATCACCTGGCGAAAGACTACCATTAAATAATCGTCTAAGAATGAAGAACTGGCCTATAATGATATAAAACAGAGCTTGAATAGAACTTAACAGAACGTGAAAATTAACTGAAAATATTTAATGAAATATTAAATTTTTTTAAGAAAATCCGTCCACAGTGTTTAAAGACCATATCTCAATAACCAGGTAGGTACTTTCTATCCTTCCTCTTCCCCGTCTTCTTTCCTTCCCCACTCCCTCTAGACTCACAATACATAATATTATATGTATCCCAAATGGGAATATCGTGGTTCCGTTAGCTCCGAGCGGCTTTATTCTCTCTATCTGTTGAATGCGTCTGTTACTAAAAAGGGAAAGAGGTTACAATGAAGCTAACAACGGCAAGTCTTAAATCTTATATACCTTAATTTTCTAACCTAAGCGAAACTTTTCTAATGGGCTAGGTATTGATAATAATTCTTATTGATTTTATAGCAAAAAGCTGTTAAATAACTTCAAACCATTGTCAAAACTTTGTTCTTATATTATTAGGTAATAAATAAACTTTACTTATTATCAGAGTAAATATTGGAACGGTCGCTCGAGTACTAGAAAGATCCAGCGGGAAAACCAGCGTCGGTATAACAGGAAACTGCGCTATCGATGCTTGGAAATCAAACGAATGGATATGCCTGCAAATAGATCCCACAGCAAGTCGTAGCAAAATGAGTTTATGTTTAATTTAAATCATTACAAGGGATTTCTACCTTGAATTTATATTAATGTTTTCAATAGATATTTAAAACATTAATATAATAAGTACAAAAAAATAATAAAGCTTATTGCCAGTAAAAAAGCTACCATGAGTATTATCATATTATTTATCTCCAATGAATTGTTTTGTTTTTTGAAGTGTCCTATGTTTTAGTTAAATAATTTATTGTACTTTTACCATCTTACAATTAATTGGTAAAAAATGATATAGATGAAAAATAGGGTATTTCGACGTTATTTTATTGCTTAAAAAAATTAAGCAAAAAATTACAATTATTTTGGCATTTTTATTTTATTTTTATGTTGACGAATAAATTTTCTACAGCGTGTCTAAGATGCCCATTTTTGTAATCCCGCCAAAACGGCATTTTTGACGTGTGACCTCACAAGAGCCGCCCGTTCTTGAAAATTTTCCGACATTTCTACTTTGTTTAAACCATGTTTCTACCATGGAATAATTAAATCAGAAAAATGATATTTAAATATACCATACATTTTCAACGGAATAGCTCGTTTGTGAAAATACCCTACTGTATGCAAAATAATAATAATACCCTACTGTGACAAAAATAGATATACCAATATAATAATATTATGGTAAATTACTGTAGGTAAATATTACTGTAGGTAAATATACGCATGTAAGTCATAGAAGTAAGTTGAGAAGATATTGTAAAAAGGTTGTTTGGAAAAACACGTGGAAATCAAAAATATGTTAGATTAGCATAATTTAAGCTTCAAAAAAAGTATTGTTGAAAAAATAACCTTTTCTAGGGCACGTGCTAAAGGTATTAAATCTAAATATTTAACACATTGTATCTGCCAACATCACCCAGAGGACTTTCTAAGATATATTATAAGACAATTTACAAACAAAAAATACTATTATAGCCGTAGGAAGCGGATTGCGAGAAATAAGGTCCCTAGCATGCCCTTTATAGCATGTAAAACGTGATACCCTGAATATAAAAATCCCAAAATATTCGTCCAATTGATAACGCCGAGCTGAATATTTTCATAATAACACTTTCAGCCCGGAATATAGTAAAGATTCCCAGGCCTAATAGCTCCCAGGGGAGTGCTTGGGTTATTCGGTAAAGATCTGGCGCAGTCAGTTCAGTTCACCTATCCAACCCTTCATCAATCACCTACCCCCTTCCCCTTCCCCTCCTGCAGCCGTGGTACTGATAAACCTGCAAACGTATAAAATTTAATTCCCGCAAACAGTTTAAGCAATGAAATGTTTAGAAATTGTTCCTAAGACAGAGACAAGTTAGTGGCGTTTAAATCCCAATTTTAAACAGTTGAAACAAACATTGGAAATATATTTCAAAATAAATTAAATGGATTTTGTTGTTAGATCGTAAATTATCTACAAAATATTGGTATAATTTAATGCGAAACATTTCTTACTGAAAACTAAATCTTATTTACATCAATCGTGGGTGGTTTTAACTTTCATGAAGGGTTGGTATTAATCAATTCAATTTCAAATGTTTGTTCAAAAAAAAAATTACATCAGTCACATGATTTTTAATTAACTTTTACTTTAAATATAAAATGTTAAAAAAATTTATATAACATAATAATCAATTAAAAATTATACTTTATGAAGAAAACTCCTAAGCACGGTACTCATAGGCAGTTGTTCGTGAAACACTACGATATAACATATAACATTTTCAGATGTACATCATCATTTTGGGAGGCGGGTATGGGTACCGCCATCTTGGGAACCATTTATTGGATAACTAACACTTCTCCCATAAGTCACCCCAAGTGTTTCTCTGCGTTTGGTGAATTACAGGGGTCCCCGGGTTTATTGGATGAGGTTGATCTAGTTCTTAGCGGCGAAGCGTTTGCCCATCTAATGCGTGGCCGGCCGGATCGGGAGAGATTGGTTGAGAGAGACCTATCCTAGACCTCTCCCGACCCATCTCCTCGCACAGCAGTGGTGGAGTTATGCGTCCATCTCTTCTGGACACATTAACACCCAGAATCGTACCCACCTCTCGTATATTTTTCTTAACAGAACTCACTCTCATTCTTTTTCACACACAGCATCCCCAAAGATGACCTAGTGAACTAGAGAAAATTTTCCTTCAGGTCCTCCTGTGTGGAGCTAAAGTTAAAAAAAAAACTATATTATATATATACTATGAAATATTTATTTATTATAAATGAATTAGTTTAACTGAAAAATAAAAAGATATAAAATAAAGTAAAGTTAACAAAATTCACATAAAATTAAAATAAAATCTTTTTTTTGTTACTAAAATAACGTTTATATTTGTATATTTATGACATCTGTTTATCAGCATACTTAGTTCCTCCATTATTTAAAGGTACAAACTAAGGGTACCTTTTTCTAAATCTTCTTTGTTAAGCTAACGATCTCATTTCTCATCCTCCAAATACTTCGAGTTTCAGGCAGTTTTCACATTCTTACATTCTGGAACTTTTCTTATTAAAAGCGACAGGTAATTTTTTGTGCTAGTTAAATAATTGAGTAGCTTTCTCCGAAAACTTTCGCTGGAAAGCTCTGGCATGAAAATAAATATAAGATAGTTTCTGTTTTGTCATATTTAGGTACTGACAGAACGGTAATATAAAATATCCTTTAACTCCCAGTCATCCAGAATTTTTGTTACGATTTGTTTAGTACAAGTATTTGAATTTTTTTATAAATTTTCGTACAATTAATTGGGTTAGTTTGGCAAGCGGGTATGGATACTGCCGCCCTGGAACCATTCATAAGATAACCAACACCTCTTACAAAGGTCATCCCAAGTGGTTCGCTACATTTGGGGACCTACCAGTAGTGCCCAGGTTCATGGAGTGAGGTTTGTCCGGGTCTTGGTGGCAGTTGCGCATGCACTGTGTGTCGGGCCAGATCAGGAGAGATTGGTTGGGGGAGAGTTTTTGATTCTCCAGCAGGACTCTCTCGGAATATTGCCTTGTATAATACCTTGCACTGCGTTGGGAGGGATAGATTCGTATTTTCGCCACTCTTGAGCACACTATCCCAGACATTTTTCCTTTCCTAAACGACTCTCCACACAGCATTCCCAAAGATGTCTGGAGCTAATGTTAAAAAGATGTTTGAGTCTGCACACCAATTTTCAGCGAGTAAATAGCCAACGTATGGTGAAGAAATGATTATTAAATAAAAGGCAAATAAAGTCGAAAGTAAAACAGAACATTTATTTTGTCTCAATTTTATTTATGTGTATATTATAATCATCAAGAAGAAAGGTTTTCAGTTGCCTCGTCAGCGGAGCGCCTAAGGCGCCTGAAACTAAACTAAAACCGGCTGTTTTCTCTGTTATGAGTGGTCAAAAAGCTTGTTTAACCATAGACGAAGAACAATCAGCTGACAGCTGGCAACTAGCAATGGCCGCCCAGGGCAATCAGCAGTGACAATGGCGAGTCAACGCTTGCGTTACCATTGACAACGAGGTTTTGTGTGATTGTGAAGTGTGCGGGCCATCACATTGTCAGTGGGCGGAGGCGCTAAGCGCCTCCGCCCACTGAGGCAACTGAAAACTATCAACTGCCAACTGTCTTTGTATGACAATGTGAGGGCCCGCACACTACACAATCACACAAAACCCCGTTGTCAATGGTAACGCAAGCGGTGACTTGCGACTGTCACTGCTCATTGCCCTGGGCGGCCGTTGCTAGTTGCGAGCTGTCAGCTGATTGTTATTCGTCTATGGTTAAACAAGCTTTTTGACCAATCAAGACAGAGAAAACAGCCGGTTTTAGTTGGTTTTCAGTTGCCTCAGTGGGCGGAGGCGCTTAGTGTTTCAATTTTAAATTGAAGAAAAAATTAAACAAAATAAAAACACATTTCAAATGTAGAATAAATGTTAAAATAAAATAATATTGGTAACTATTTTATCGCTTTGTTCCCACAATCAGGAGCAATTTTCCAAATTAAAGGTTCTTTAAACATGAATAAATTTACGCATTATATCTCATGACGCTGAATTATTTCACACCACGCACATCTTCGCAAACAACCGAAATTAGTATTTTTGATTTTCCACTGGAGCGACAGAGCAATTTAAATCTTTTTTCTCGGATTGCTAAAGGAAATTTTTCCGCCCACATTAAAAAAAATCATACCTCCGAATTTGAATATGGATACATACAAACTGATTATGGTAGGTTCACACTGGACGACGTACGTACGCATCGCTACTCAAACAATGCTTAGCAACCCATACATTTTCTATGAAAATGGCCACAGACATCGCACGTCGCGATGCGTGTGGCCAATGTGATTCTAAAACATAAATTTTCATTGAAAATGAAATGAAAATATGGTTGCTAAGCAGTCCAGATATTGTTAGGCGTAGCGATGGGCACGTACGTCGACCCAGTCTGAATCTACCATTATAGTTCTATATAGCCAATGAACTCACCTATCTTTTGTCTATTATCACATATTCGTAGGATTTATAAAAAAATATTATTGAATCTTTAACCTTCAAAAATTTTAAAGAATTCAGAGAACATTTATTTTGTTAAATTTTAAATGTATAATATACTATAGTCCCTTTAATAAAAAATTAATTTAAAAATGCCACATTTTGGCAACAAAGCAATCCGTGATTTTGTAAATAGTGCCATAATGTTGCAAAAAGCGCTCGAGTGGTTATGTTATTAGCTTAGTGAAAAATCATGGCTTTGTCTGAATTTTTGACATGACAGTTTTGATATTACGTTAAACTGAATTCTTCACACAATCAAATCTAATTTTGTAAACATTTTCTTAAAATGACACAAAAATTCAAAGCAAATTTGTAATCACAAACACACAATCGAAATTTGTATTTTTGATAATTTACTCCTATCCTAAGTAAGAATGAGGTTTTCCCGATAGTAATAGCAACATTACGAATGAAAAGCTCAGATATTACTGAGATATTCTGTTGAGCGGCTTTGTGACGATAGAGTAATCGTATTATCAGAAATAGATTTTATTACAAATCGAGTTGCTTCCATTCATAACATGCCTGGTCAAATCTCTTTGCAATTCTATGATGCGCGAGCAGACCTTTCCCTTTCTACACTTTACAATAATAATGAAGATAAAATATTCATTTTATTTATCAATTCTTTTTTTAGTACAAACTTTATTTATAAAATTATCTCAACTGAAGAGCATTTTCTGAGAAAACCCAAATTGTTTATTAAGTATTTTCAGTACCACGCAATGACACAAAGAAAAACAATGAAAGTAATTATACCATATTTATTAACATTAAATACCCTTAAATTGTAAATTATTTACTTTTCCAGATAGCTGAGGTCGGAATGGTCCTTATCTCCACCAAGTCACGTGTATCAACAGGTAAAATGGCCCCCGAATCCTTGTCCGGATATCCGGTTCATGGTGGACTTCCGACAGTAGCAGGATGCGCCGCCATCTTGGGTAAAGCTGGACTATGTGAGGATTATTTTCAATAAACGAAAACCGATTCAATTTTACTTTTACGGATTCGGATATGAAAGTGGTGTTTGGGTCTATTGACACAAAGTCCCTGTGTTGAAATTGGAGCTAATACCTCAATTGAAAATGGTGGTTATGACACATTATTTTATAATTTACAAGTCATAAATCGGATGATTATTATTACTAGAGCAATCTTACCTTGCCAACTACTGTAGCTTAAAGCAACTCGTATGTAAGTCACGTTTGTTTCAAAATCATTATCTGTTTTATCATTCGTACGCTAAGCATTTCAATTTGGTAGGCGGGTATGGGTACCGCCGCCCTGGGAACCATTAATTGGATGACCAACACCTCTGCCACAGGTCACCCCAAGTGGTTCGCTACGTTTGGTGACTTAGCAGGGGTGCCCGGGTTCATGGGGTAAAGTTTGTCCGGGTCTTGGTGGCGGGTGCGTCGGCTCACCTTCTGCGTGGCGGGCCGGATTGGGAGATGCTGGTTGAGGGAGACCCTTTACAACCGGCTACCGCTGTCCGGGCCGCTCGGTAGTACAGGGGCCCGACCCTCAGGCTCACGACTGAGGGTGGGCTGCCCCATCAACGAGTGCAAAAACCCCGCCGTTGCTGTTGTGCCGGTTCGTGACCGGAGGGGACCCAGCAGCAGCGTTTGGGGCGCATTGGGCGACCTCTCCAGCCGGACTCTCCCGGCCCATCGCCTTGCACCGCAGTGGGTGGGATGGATTCATACGTCTATCACTCCTGGACACACTGATCCCCAGTTTCCTACCCACCCCTCATACCTTTTCCTTCCCAGACCTCCTTATCCCCTCATATTTACTTTTTCTTTCTTTATAATTATAAAATCATGAACAACACAACGAATACAACTAACATCTTGACAGCGGCGAGTAGAAGGCGTCCCCGGTGCGGGCCTAAACTGTTGGTAAATTTTGCCAACATTCGCGGCCTGCACACAAATTTAAACCAAGTACATCACCACCTTCTATCAATGCGTCCTAACCTTCTTTTCCTTTCTGAAACACAGATAGCTGAGCCTCCAGATGCCTCCTATCTGGACTGCCCGGGCTATGCCCTCGTTGGCAAGTTCAGACCCAAAGGAGGTGTCTGTCTCTATAGCCGATCTGACGTCAACTGTGTGCGTCTGTTGAATCTGGAAAAACCCAGATTCGACGTAATGTGGGTGCGCGTCAATCTTGCCAGTACGGCAAGATTCTACGCGTGTTTATACCGCTCACCGAACCTTAGCGAATCAGACACATCCGAGCTATTCAAACATTTGAGCGAGACTATTGATGACCTCTTGCCCCGCTACCCTTCGGCTGAGTTTGTGGTTCTGGGGGACTTCAACGTTCATAACGAACCATGGTTGAAGTTCTCAGGACCAACAGACTCAGCTGGCCGACAGGCGGAATCCTTTGCCCTTTGCCACGGATTGGAGCAGATGGTTCAGGAGCCTACAAGGGTTCCTGATGTCCAGACTCACCGCTCCAATCTGTTAGACCTATTTTTAACCACTGTGCCACACGGTTACAAGATTGAGGTCACAGCGCCTTTAGGATCGTCCGACCACTGCCTGGTGACGACCTCAATCCCTGTCAACTTCAGACCGCCAAAAGAAAGGCTGAAGAGAAAAGTGTGGCACTATAGGTCAGCAGACTGGTTCGGTCTGCGGGCTCATTTCAATGCTTTCCCGTGGTCAGCTGTCTGTTTTCGGACTTCGGATCCCTCAAGATGTGCCCAGGAAATTGGTGAAGTCATTACATCCGCGATGGATGGCTTCATTCAATCCACTGTTAAAGAAACTGGTGTGGGCTCAAAGCCGTGGTTCAGTCGACAATGCTCCGAAGCAGTTCGGCGAAAAAACGCGGCTTACCGAGCCTACAACACATCTAGAACCTCCGAAAACAGAGCAGCATATAACAAATTGGCAAAGGAAAGCAAGAAGATCATAAATAGGTCAAAGTTCGAGCACGACCTGCAGATCAGCAAAAAGCTGGCTGCATGCCCGCATGGCAGCAGAGCCTTCTGGTCGCTTGCGGGCTCAATAGGTCGCAATTTCTGCAAATCCAGTCTGCCACCTCTTACCAGACCTGATGGCTCACTAGCAAATACCGCCACCGAAAAGGCTAACCTATTAGGAAAAATGTTCGCGGATAACTCAACCCTCGATGATCGGGGTGCAGTCCCGACGTCGGTCCCTCACTGCGGTTTCTATATGAAAAAGCTGAGGATCCGGCATCGGGATGTGCTCCAGGTTTTACGAGGGCTTGATGTTAATAAAGCTAGTGGGCCTGACGGAATCCCCGCCCTGGTATTGCGGAGGTGCGCTGCAGAAATAGCTCCGATTTTGACAAAGCTTTTCAAAATGTCCCTGAATTCTGGCTCTGTACCCTCTGGTTGGAAAAAAGCGGTCATCCATCCTATTCCAAAGAAGGGTGACCGCTCCAACCCGGCCAACTACCGTCCCATAGCGATCACATCAGTTCTATCCAAGGTGATGGAACGTGTGATCAACGACAAACTGCTCACATACCTCGAGAAGAACAAAATTATTAACGACCGTCAATACGGATTCCGGCGGAACCGCTCGTGCGGTGATCTTCTCGCGTATGTGACGCATGTTTGGGGGCGGTGCCTGGAACGTTTCGGTGAGACCCAAACGGTTGCGCTGGACATTTCCAAGGCCTTTGACCGGGTTTGGCACCGAGGACTTGTCAACAAACTGCCTTCTTACGGACTTCCCGCATCCTTGTGCAGGTGGATTGCCGACTTTTTGAGGGAGAGGTCGATTCAGACGGTTGCTGATGGTTTCACCTCTTCCTCGCATTCGATAAACGCTGGCGTCCCACAGGGATCGGTTCTGTCTCCGACTTTGTTTCTGTTGCACATCAATGACCTTTTGACATGTGCACCAATTCATTGTTACGCGGATGACAGTACAGTCCATGATAGCTTTTTGTTTGACAAGCCCCCAAAGGGTGCACAAATTCCAATGGCTCGGAGGGCTTTGAAGCAAAGAATGGACGCTTACCTCGAGAGTGTTTTCTCTTGGGGTAAGAATAATCTCGTCGAATTCAATGTATCAAAGACCCAATCATGTCTGATTACGTCTAAAAGGGATCGAAATGACTATCTAGTCTCCTTCAACGGTAGCATTCTTCCGAACAGGTCTTCCATTGATATGCTCGGTGTAACTCTAAGTGACCAGCTCAGATATGGGGGCTCCATCGAGGCCAGAGTTAAGTTAGCCTCTCAGAAACTGGGCGTACTGTACAGGGCCCGCAGATACTTTAATAGTACACAACTGCTAACCCTGTACAAATCGCAAGTGCGCCCCACGGTTGAATTTGGCAGCCACCTCTGGTCTGGAGCCCCAAAGTACCTGAAAAACACCCTCGACTCTGTGCAGAAACGGGCGGTCCGTTTGATAGATTCTCCCGTCTTAACAAACGGATTGCAATCTTTAGAGCACAGGCGTCGGGTAGGAATGCTTTCCTTGTTCTACCGGTATTTCAATGGAAGATGCTCCGAGGAACTAGCCTCATTGATCCCCTCGGCACCGGTGCATAGTCGGGAAACACGCCAAACGCTCGCCCAACATATGTACACGGTTGACATTTGTCACATGAGAACGGGACGCTTCTACGACTCGTTCTTGTGTTCAACAGCTCGGCTGTGGAACGATTTGCCGGCCTCTGTGTTTCCTCCTTCCTATAACATGGGTCTCTTCAAGACCCACGTTCACTCCTTCCTCTCCTCAAAAAGACCCTCCTCACAGCATCTTCAAAGATGACATAGGCCCTGAGGGAAATTATTTTCCTCAGGGCCTCCTGTGTGGAGTTAATGTAAAAAAAAAAAAAAAAAAAAAAAAAATTTCCACTGCGTCTAGTAAACTTGCTTCCTTCCTCAGTCAGCTACATTTAAGTCTCATTTTTTACATTAAATCCACACAAGAGGCTCCGTGGAAAATAATTGCTCTCAGGGCCTGAATCATCTTTAAAGATCCTATGTGGAAGTTCTCTGTGTGGAGAGAAAGGAGTGAACATGGGTCTCGAGGAGAGAAAACACAAAGGCCGGCAAATCGTTCCACAGCCGAGATATTGAACTCATGAACGAGTCGTAAAAGCGACCCGTTCACGTGTGACAAATGACATTAATGTTGGGCGTGTGTTATGTTTTCCAACTATACATCGGTACCGCAGGGATCAGTGATGGTAGTTCCTCGGAGCCCCTTTCATTGTCAAATCGGTAGAACTCGGACAGCATATCTACCAGACGCCTGTGCTCAAAGATTGGAATCCACTTGTTAACACGGGAGAATCTATCAAACGGACGTTGGTTATTATGTTGTTCAGTAGATTACATTTATTTCAATAAATATGTCATAACTGTGCAATTGATAATATTCTAAGATATGACGAAAATTAGGTTGCGAGATTAAAATCGTTGATTTGGACAACAAGATCGAAAAAGGTATGCAAATTTCGTAATGTCAGATCTCATTGCTGTTTTGCTGTCAATTGAATAAAATGGAAAGATGTTATTTTGTTTTCGGCATTTTAGGAAGGTATTTTTTGTTTGGTTGTAAAAAAAATCTATATTAATAAGGACCTACAGTAATACACACATAATGATGACATAGACACATGCAGTGTTCACAAAATTTAACAAAAAATATTTAACAATCCGAAGAAGAATCTGTCAAACGGAAGTATTTTGGGGCTCCAGACCAGAAGTGGATGCCAAATTTAACAGTGGAATGCACTTGCGATTTATACAGGGTCAGCAGTTGTGTACTAAGTATATATAAATGTATATAATTATCTGCGGGCCCTGTACGGCGAGCCCGGCTTCCTTAGATGCTAACTTGACTCTGGCTTCGATGGAGCCCCGTTCCTGAGCTGGTCACTTTGAGTTACAGTATGTGCCATACATCAGAGTTGGAACTCTATTGTGGAGTACTAGACTCGCATCATTTGACTTTTTACTTTTTTTTTTTTTTACATTAGGTTTACACAGGAGGCCCTCAGGAAAATAATTTCCCTCAGGGCCTATGTCATCTTTGGGGATGCTGTGTGGAGGGTATTTTTAAGGAAAGGAAGGAGAGGAAGTTATGGGAAGGAAAAAGGTATGAGGGTTGGGTAGGAAACTGGGGTTCAGTGTGTCTAGATCATCCGCCGCCAATACCTAGATAAACCTTACCCCATGAACCCGGGCACCCCTGCTAAGTCACCAAACGTAGCGAACCACTTGGGGTGACCTATGGCAGAGGTGTCGGTTATCCAATAAATGGTTCCCAGGGCGGCGGTACCCATTCCCGCCTCCCAAAACAACAAGTACGGTGAGTCATTAATTAAATTTTCTGCATTCAAATCCTGAATTCACCATTCTATCATTGTCCTCATCTTCCTTTTTTTTTATAGTGAATACCTCACAAGAGTCCCAACTGCTCCCGTCTGGAGCCAGGGAGACTTTGGCATCCCCAATTGGGGTTTGTTATGAGGCTGAAGGTAAGTGGGAAGGAAAGGAGACGAGGAAGAGGAAGGTGGGGAAGTACCTGGCTATTCAGATCCAGTCACTAAACACGTCTAAATCCATCTCAATCAACGTTTCAATTCTGAATGTTGGTCTTGCACCAGGTACTAAGATACTAAGAGTATCTTCCAGTCTTCCCGTGAACATATGAAAGCTTACCATTTTACAAAACTCATACATTCGTTCTAAGGATACAAACATGCACAACAATAGATATTACTCTTTTTTTTCATACCAGAACTCTTTACTATTTTAATTATTACAGTTAACTTTATTCATTTTCTGTTCTGTAGATGTCTTTTTTTTAAGTATTCTATTTTTTAGGCTAAATAAATAATGTTTTAGGGCCTGAATAAACGAGTGAGCACGTTCTCTCTGAATGAAACGGCAACTCTGGTACATACACCTACCTATGGCGAAAGGAAGAGGCTCAATGAACCATCGATCGATTTTCCGACAGAGGGGTCTTTGCGCGATTTATAATTCATCTAGTCATAATACCGCCAGCAAGTCTACTGTTGCTTTCCTACGTAACCCCATCGGGTTATATAACTGAAGGACTCGGGATGATAATGTATTATATTATGCTAAATGAAAATATTTGATCTCTCCATGTTGAATAATAAATGCTGAATTTAAGGGGGTATTACCAGAGAATACCGGAAATTAGTCCTTTATATATCGAATTCTAGACGTATTGACTCTTTTTTACAAAAAAAAACATAAATTGATTATGAAAGATTGCTATTTTATCTGGTACACGCAGTTTTAAAATTTTGTAAAACTAATGGTAGGTTCAGACTGGACAACGTACATACGCATCGCTACTCAAACAATGCTTAACAACCCATACATTTTCTATGAAAATGGCCACAGACATCGCACGTCGCGATGCGTGTGGCCAATGTGATTCTAAAACATAAATTTTCATTGAAAATCTGATGGGCACGTACGTCGACCCAGTCTGAATCTACCATAAGTGTATTTTAAATATATTAAGGTTATATGGTCGTTGGCAGATTTGTTCAATTTTCAAACGATAGATTCTATTAAGCAACACAAATTTCAAATCATATAATCATACAACAAAATAAATCAATACATAATCTAGTCAACACAGTTTTGAAAATTTTATGTTTAGTTAAATTAAAATCATTAAAAAATAAATCTGAGAACGTGTTTTGTGACAAAAGTACCAGACATTTTCTATTTATTTAAGGTCTTATTTTGTTTTCCCATTTTTGAAAAATCTTAAATACATTTGTCACATGAGAACGGGACGCTTCTACGACTCGTTCTTGTGTTCAACAGCTCGGCTGTGGAACGATTTGCCGGCCTCTGTGTTTCCTCCTTCCTATAACATGGGTCTCTTCAAGACCCACGTTCACTCCTTCCTCTCCCCAAAAAGACCCTCCTCACAGCATCTTCAAAGATGACATAGGCCCTGAGGGAAATTATTTTCCTCAGGGCCTCCTGTGTGGAGTTAACGTAAAAAAAAAGAAAAGGTATATATTAAAGCAAGTTTTGAATGAAATAAATCGATATTAATTTTTTAATTTTGAAAAAGTGATATGGAGAATAATCGATATTTCTCATTGGATCTCGATATTCCTCCCTGTACAGTTGCAAGCATTTTTAAACTTTAATTCTCAGCCGCTGGTCAATCACTCTTAAACGTTGTGCTACGCAGAAATATATATATATATATATTTGTTTATGTTTTCCTTTTTATATGAATTCCACATAGGACATCATGAAGGATACCGGATGTCGCCGTTGAGGATTGTGTGTAAAAGTTCTGTTTTATGATAAGTAGATTGTAGGAGGGAGTTAACACAAAAACCTACAAGGCGTTTAGCAGCTGAGCTGTCGAGCAGAAGAAAAAGCAACCTGTTAATAAGTATAGATAAGAGATGCTATTTGAGAAGTAAAATATACAGTTTAAAGAATGATAATAAATATTATAAATACTTTTACATGCATCAAATATTGTCGTGATATAACTGATAGTTAAAGTCTCAAACAAATAACAGTTTCACAAAATACAGACTTCTACTAAAGGTTGGAAGTAACTAACTGTATTACCGACACAAATTCTTGATATATTTTGAAGTAGTATATCTATAAGTGGTTTTTATTCATTTCAGTAAATCCTTCCCTTCCATTTTAAAATACCAAATGAGTTAGATCTCTTAAAAAGGGATCCCTAAAAATGGTTCCTCCAGAACAATACGCAGTTCCTGTCGATATAACTATTAACATTCTATCAGGATTATATGTACAAAGTGAATAAAATAATACGATCTGATATTACAAAAAGTTTTTTGTATCACGACGTGCGAGTAGCTCAAAATTTTCCACCTGCAGACAAAATTAAACATAAAGAACGCAAAAAGCAGCAGCTTGTTTTTCAAAAGACATGTCAATTTTTCGATATGTTCCAAAGCTACGGTTCACATACCAGGTTCCAAAATAGTTTATAATATTATAACATGTATTTAGTAACGTTTTCTATGTAACGATTTCATCACTCATACATAGTTCCCCCGAGTACTTAAGTGGGGTCGCTGTAACTGTTTTTTGAGTGTGAAATTAAATTTTTAAGTGTACTTTCTATAGAGTTATCGTTTTATAGACAAGACTTGAACTGAAATGAACTGAGAGAACAACTTATATATTTACAAGGAAACACGCACACATGATTTATTTAAGTTTCACTGCCTACCAGTTTCTGCAAATGGTCTGAATTCTCGTATAATACAAATCGACTGTGTTTTTGTAAAATCCTTAACCCACATCTTTGGGGAACGTTGCTTTTCGGTGGTCTCACGGAGAAACAGTCTTCGAAGTACAACATAGTAAAATAATTTTTGCTGATTAGGCATTTTAATACTAAAAACTAAATGTATGCCTATTTTTTTAGGTGTCTAGCAAACCATAGATAAAATTACTTAACACTCAAATCTTTCTTAAATATAAATTGATTTGAAATATTTTATATCTAAATGTTCAACTTTCATATAAACTTCCAGATTTTTAATTAGTTTTACGATTTATTAAATACTTGTTTTTACCATCTCCTGAAAAGTTTTCGTTTTACCAAACTGCAGACGAAATTATAATATTGATATAACCATTTGACTGAAAAACGCTGATTTAATCAAAAAGATGAAGCAAAAAGTCATTACGATCTCAATATATTCACCATTATTTTAAAGTCTTCTTTTTTCATACTAACATTATAAAAATGGTTATTATTACTCGACTTTTGAAATGGCTTACCTTTCCAGATTTTTTGCAGCTTCGGAATACCGAGTCTACATTATAGTTATGAAGATAATAGGTTGAATACATTATAGGAATATATATAAGATATTAGGTTGGTTCAAATCCTATCTTAGAGATAGAACACAACAAGTAGATATAAATAATCATTTAAGCGAAAGCAAACCAATTTCTTTTGGGGTTCCACAAGGTAGTATACTTGGACCAATATTTTTTTTAATCTACATTAATGATTTGTGTAATTTAGACATTCCAGGTAACATTGTTAGTTTCGCAGACGACACTGGAAAGATGTTTTTGACAAATGTGATTCAGGATTAAGAATAGTAAAGAGTTGGCTAAATAATAACATCTTAACTTTGAATATATGAAAAACGAAATATGTGACTTTTAGTATTTCTTCAAAAAGTCAGCCTTCCGACACTCTTAACCTAATTATACACAATTGTCTGTAAAATTGTAATTGCCACCCTTTAGAAAGAGTAGACTGTATTAGGTACCTAGGTGTAAATATTCATAAATTTTTGAGATGGAACGACCATATTGATATATTGACTAAAAATATCAGAAGACTTACCTATATTTTTAAAGAACTTCGCCATATATTGGATAAGGAGAAATTAAAATCTGTGTACTATGCCTTAGTCCAATCTCGACTTTCTTACAATATAGTATGCTGGGGATCCTGTCTAAAGTCCATTATAGAGCCACTAAATATTGCTCACAAATTGATTCTTAAAGTTATGTACAAAAAAAAATCCGTTATCCAACGAAACTACTTTACAAGGAAACCAACGTTATGTGTATAAAACAGCTATATATCACTAAAATAATTTGTAGATTTTTTAGCAATACTAAATCTGCAGAAAGAACCCAACAAATCCATACCACTAGAATTGGTTCTACAATGAATTTTGTGGCAGTACATACTAAAACATCCTTTGGCCAAAGAAACTATTTATATCAGGCTCAACTCATGTTTAATATTCTTCCAGATTATATTAAGTCTTCCAATTCATTGGCTATATTTAAAAATAATGTTATTTATGTTGACATAAGATTGGCATACCATTTTTTCATCCTTGTCCTTTTTTAAATGATAAGATTTTTTTTTAAGTAGTAAGATTTTATTAAAATTCCATCTGCCAAAATCAGAGTGTCACCTTAGTTGTGTTGAACTGTCACTTTGCTTCTCAATGGGTATAGTGTTTAATAATGTATTTATGGTTTAAACATTGTTACAATTTCATCCTCAAGTTCTACCCATCTGGCCACAATGTAATATTTCTTTCTTTCTCCATGTAATATTTTAGTGTAATGTGTTTTTTTTTTTTTGCAGTTTTTGTGATTTTTTAAAATTTAACTTATGTGTGTAAAATTTGTTTTATTTTTTTATTAAACGTATGCTTCTTCACTTAAATGTATTAAAGTTAACCTCAATACAGGCTATTATAGTCCTAGTGAGGTTAATTTCTATGTTAAAAATAATATTCATAACATGTGAGAAAATTATTAAATAAATAAATAAAATTGACATAAATTGAGTGTTTAAGATGATACCCGGGTGGTGGAGAAATTTGAAAAATAGATTTTACTAAATTGTTGTTGTCACTGTTGCTCATACTCCATCGGATATTGAGCGAAGGGGACAATGCACCTCGGGCTACTAATACCTAACTAAAATCGAGGTTTTGTATTCCCCACTTTTCTCCTCCAAAAGTGGACTGATTTTCAATTTTTTTTACCAACTACATAAGAAAAAACTATTCTATGTCTGTACGTTTTGCTTTTTTTAAAAAAACATTGTCTAGGTAGTTTGTATACTGAACGTCTTTTGACGGCGATTTTTGGAAGGTCATAACTTATTTTAAAAGTAACTTATCAAAAAAAAAACAACAGTACCGACACGCTAGTAGTTGATATATTTTTCATGTGAAAACAATATTTTCTCTGGGGTTAAAATCCAGAGAGATAAATAGGGAATACGTTTGTATGGAAAAATCACCGCCGGGTATCCCCTTAAGGACCTCGTGTATGCATGACATGCACTCATGTAATAACTATCCAAATAAAGTTGTACAGCATCCGTTGTTTTGTCAGGTCTCAACTTTTCCCTTTATGAGAACTTGTCATGAAAGTTTTACGATAGCATTCCCCTTACGTGGTCTTACTAGGTCGTGTTTACGTAAATTCCTTGTAATTTATTAACTGCATATAATTAATAATAAATTATTAGCTCCATCCGGGAGGCCCTGAAAAAAATATTTCCCTCAGGGCCTACGTCATGTGTGGTGATGAATCTATTCCTTCTACCGAGGTGCAAGGCTATTGAGAAATTTGAATCTAGTTGCGAAATTCCATTCTGCCCGATGTAAGTAGCAATTTAGACGAAAGTAAATATCTTTATTTAATTCTGTGATGTTGGCCTTTCCCCGGGGCGATACTGAATCACCCTGTACTGAAAGTATCTACAATAATGAAATCACCCTGGTACTGAAAGTATCTACCACTTCATGTTTAATAATATAATAGAATCTGCCCGGATGATGGACACTGTAACACTGTGCGAATCGTCAGATAAGAGAAGAAGGAAATTTTTTGGCTTGACTTCATTTAACAATGTATATATTTGTCTTTATATTTTATGTATAAGCTGTTTGTCTCTTACCAATAAATAAATAAATAATAAAAAAAAAAAAAAAAAAAAAAAAAAAAAAAAAAAAAAAAAAAAGCGCACAGCACCTTAATAACCAAAAAGTGATCACGATAATCGTCTTTAATTATTTATTCTCATATATTTATATTACAAAGGTATAGTATATTGTCCTCCACGCTAGAGGTTCACCAGTGCTGTAGAGAACAATTTTAAATTGTCAATTATAGAAATTGTGGAATGCTAGCTTCGCTTCTGTGGGCAGCTTTTTGTTGTCTCCGACGGCGTTCAATCCTCCATTAATGGAGTTACCTGCATTTACCCTTCAATCAATATCACTATCAGCCTTCCCATCTCTTGTAAACATACTTCCCAAATAAACAAACTCATCGACCTGCTCCAAGTATTCATCATCGAAACTATATTGCTGTTTTCGTACTCTCTCTTTCAAACACCATGACTTTAGACTTACTTACCTACTTTCATCATTAATTCATTATTCATACATACTTCGTTCATCCTAGATACTGCAGATCTTTTATACTGTTAGCAATCAGCACCGCATAATCAGCATACAGCCGGCAACATAATATCAGATTATTCAATTTCGCGCCCAATCCCACCTCTTTCAAAGCTAAAAGTCCACAATGGAGTACTGGTATCTACCCTGATGTATGGTAGTGAAGCATGGAACTGGCAGAGAAAGGATGAAAGTAGACTGAATGCTATACCATACCATGTATGATCGTGTGAGGAATGTAGAGATCCGGAAAGAATGCAAGGCTGATATATGAGCGTAATAAGTATTATGACGCGAATGCGAATGTTAGAAGAAGTCGATGACGCCCAAGGGAGACGTGGCACGATCAAGTGAATCAGATACTTGAGTCGGGCCATGTCAAGAGTCAGAATAATAGAAGAATATGTATGAGTATATGTATGAATGTGAATGAGGCAAGGAGTGTGTGCCAAGACCGAGTTGTTTGGCGGTCCGTCCTCTCTGCCTACCTCTGCGGTGAAACGGCGTGATGGTTAGTTAGTTAGTTAATAAATAATATTTTGTACATAGTAAAACAAACAGTGGGCTAAGTTACAATATATAAAAAGAGAAACAGTAATGGGGCCAACAGACCTAGCTATAAAAGCTCAAGCGTTATTTGACTTGGCCTACATCAGCATATCGTTCGTCACACATTCCCATTGGGAATGTACGGCAACCGATATGCCGAAATATGCCAAACCAAATAACGCTTGAGCTTTTATAGACAGGTCTGTTGGCCCCATAAAGTATAATACATAGATATATATATATATATATATATATATATATATACATACATGTATATATATATATATTCTGAGATTGATAAAATGAAAGCAGAATAAAGCTCTAACAACGTCGCGTCGCTTACTTCAGCTAGTATAATAGAAGTTCATATTTCCATCTTTAACATACCAAGAGTGCCTAACTTGATGATTGAAAAGTTGTCTTATTTTAAAAGTTTTGCATGAGAACAGGGGAGAATAAGGAAGTATAACAATATGTGAAAGTTATCCCTTAGAGTACTGTACTAGCAGTGGCGGGTTAAGACATTTTTGTTCGATAGTACTAAGCTAGAAAAAAACCTTTAAAAATCTATTACCCTCAAGTCATTGTATTTTTATTTAAGACTAGCTGACCCGGCAAACTTCGTACCGCCTCAGAATCAATAAATGTTGTTTTTTCGTTGTTTGTTTTTGGGGTGTTATGCCGTGTTGCGCTACCTCCTTCTTTAGCCGACGTTTCGGACAGCGTTGCAGTGTCCATCATCAGGGCAGATCCGGCAGATCCGACAATGTGTGAACACATCGGCCCGATGGTGGACACTGCAACGCTGTGCGAAACGTCGGCTAAAGAATGAGGTAGCGCAACACGGCATAACACCCCGAAAACAAATAACGAAACACGGCTTTTGGCCGTGAAAAAAAAAAACGTATCTGAATAAATGTTGTGTTTAATTTGAGCTGTTGACTAAGCACGAAATGTTCGGCACACTACACCATTGACAGTTCGAATTGATTCAAATTATGTCGACCAACGCACATCATTTGAAAAGCCGTTCCATACAAAATATATGAAAAAATTAATTTTCTTCATAATTATTTTTCCCGTGATTTTTTCCAATGTTTTAATGGTTATTCTGTTAATCGGGACGGAGACAAAATTCAACAAATCAAAGATCATAACAATCGGTTCAGCCGTTCTCGAGTTATAAATGGTGTAACTAACCCGACTTTGTTTTATATATTAAGATATCTATTTAAATTTCAATTTTGTTTCATGAAAGAATTAATGCAAATCTTTGAAATGGAAATTAACACACTTCCCGACATCCGATCGAACTGAAACACCTCAGATAGACTACTCGTCGACAATGCACAACATATGGCGATACAAGGTCATACCATTCGATGCGGTAAGTAGAAACTGTTTCAATAAATAATAAAAATAGATATTTTACTTTGATAATACATATATGATATTGATAATAAATATTGATATTGATAATAAAACTTTGTTTTTGCGTTTTAATAGATTTATCAATATAAGTTTCAGAGCGCCGCTCTAGGTTTCCAAATGCTATTCTCAAAGATATTAAAAAAAAAAATGGTATGTGTTACAAAAACTACCAAATGGTAAGCTCGGTATGGTGACATTTGTACTGGTTTATCAGCCATACAAGGGCAAAGTTCCCATTTTCAATTCGTAACGTCAAAATATAATTCAAACGCCAAGACGTAACTCAGTTTTCGCACTGAAGATTTTTGGGTCAATATTCCCTTTTCTAGCTTGTGACGTCATTTCTATCACGATTTACGAAACTTTGAAATAAACTTGTAAAACCAGGCAACATAAGGACGCCATACTGTTCTCTAATAAAGAAAAACACTTTTCGCATTCTTACTTGAAAACAGTCATGAGCCAGCACTGTTTTCTAGGCACAAGTGAGAAGGTGGTACGAATAACCCCTCATCTGTTTGTATAATGAGGGACCCTCTTGATAGGAAAGGAGGCTTTGTTTGCGACCTGACGCTCGTCTCAAAGGGCTCTGTTTTGTGCTATGTTCACAAATACTGAATAAGGTATATTGCCAGGTGTTTATTTAAAGATTGAATTTATTATTTTTGACGTGCTTTCTTTCGACAGCCTTATGAACAGGACTGGTCCTCAGTAATTTTCAATTAAATAATGGGACATGGATGATAAAATACAAGAATGAATAAAAAGATATAACGTTAAAAAATCTTTAAAAAATTATGGCAGGAAAACGTGACCCAGTATCTTTAAACATATTTTTAAACTGTGGTTGTTGTTAGTAAAGCCGAATGATCGAACGCCAAAAGCACTTATCTTTTTCTTATAAGTATTAAACATTTTAAAACACTTGGTGCAAATATTCATATATTTACAATGTCAGAAAATGAGTTTTGGAGAAAATACAAAACTGGAGAAAAATGATGGTGAAAACGAAATACTGATTTTAAGAGGCAAATTTTAGTAATGTATTTTGTTTTTATTTTTACACAATTTAAATTTATAATTTTGATGTAGGTACAGATTTATGAAAACATAAGTAACGGTTACGAGTACTTGCGTTCGTACCTGGCATCGCCAAATATTTCGGATTTTTTTAAAAACATTAACTCCACACAAATAATTTCATCGAGACTTCATGAGACTATATCATCTTTGGGAATTATGCGTGGAGGTTCTTTTGAAGAGATTATGGGGTAACAAGGGTCTTGAAGAGATCCAAGTTGCAGGACAGAACAGTATGGCGTCTTATGTTACCTGGTTTTACAAGTTTATTTCAAAGTTTCGTATAACATGATTGAAATGACGTCACAAGCTAGAAAAGGGAATATTGACCCAAAAAACGTGCAAATCTCGAGACACCAGAGTTTATTATTTGTTGTTGTTTTAAGCCGCCAAAACTCTGGGCGTATTTTTTTGTTATCAGGCGTGTAGCTCCACACAGTAGGCCCTGCGTTGAAAACCAGTATAATATAACAGGATTCTCGACAATGCGCAATCATGAATATATTCCTGGCTCTATATTCAGAATGTGTTCTCCCGACAGAGCCTCCTTTATGCCTTTCACATGATATAAGGCTCAGGCAGTAGGAACTACAGCCCCGCAGTCCACACCTACCGTAAAACAATACTGGGGGGTCGCCTGTTGCATTCCTTGTTCCCGGTTCCGTGCCTACCAACTACGTGCCATACAGGTTCTTTCATAGATGGTAGGGAAACAAAGGAAATAGGGGTTCATATTGCATATAAGTACTAGTTGTGTGAACAGTAGAAAAAAGTATGTTTCTAATTTTCTCTTATTTAATGTTCAAAATTTCATCTGTAATCATAAGATTTGTAAGTAGGTACATAGCTATCTACTTAATTTTAAATATATTGTAGGTAACATTTTTTTTTATTTCAAATAAAGAATTGTGCAATTAGACCATATAAGGCGCTCCGCTGACGAGGCAACTGAAAACCAACTAAAACCGGCTGTTTTCTCTGTCTTGATTGGTCAAAAAGCTTGTTTAACCATAGACGAAGAACAATCAGCTGACAGCTGGCAACTAGCAACGGCCGGCCAGGGCAATCAGCAGTGCAAGTCGCAAGTCACCGCTTGCGTTACCATTGACAACGGGTGTTTGAGTAATTGTGTAGTGTGCGGGCCATCACATTGTCATACAAAGACAGTTGGCAGTTGACAGTTTTCAGTGGGCGGAGGCGCTAAATGCTAATAAACAAATGACAATCCTTTTTTTAAATCAGGCAGGTAGGTAACTATAATATTTTCGCTTCACATCCAAATTTAAGTTTTGCATTGAAAAAGGCTGCCGTTTCTCTTAAGCAAATGCGTATTTTGAGTAAATGTCATACAATATTAAGATAAATAAATAACAGTATTTTTTAAACTGGGACAGCTGTGGACAGAACACAGCAATAATGGAAGAAAACCGACTAATGAAAATGGTTCTTATTTAATAAATCTGCAGACAGGGAGGCATTTGCTTGCGTTACTGTGTGGCATTGCGGCAAACGCCGCAGCCTTATTAGTAAAGAACTGAAAGGACACAGCAGGAAAACATTAGAAGTGGAGGTATCTCTAAAATTCTAGAATTATGTGATGGTATCGCTGATCTTGAACTATGTATAATGCATTTTAATAAGCTCAACTTACAGAGATGCAATGCCAAGTACCGCCAAACCCTGTTTTTTGTTTTTATAGATGCTTAATTAAATACTGATAATAGAACAATTTTGATGTCAAACACAACTTTAAATCTGCTAATAAGTTGTATGTCTGAACGTTCACACTGTGTTAAAATTGAAAAGCGTAAAAGCAAACCTCTCCCAATCAAATACGGTGTACCGCAAGGAAGTGTCTTGGGACCTTTACTATTTTTGATATATATAAATGATATCTGATATATCAAAAAATGCACTACTCAAATTTAAATTATACAAACCAAAGTTTTGCCGACGACAATGTTATTTTATTTAATAAAAGTGATTGGATAACCACCTACAAAGAAGCTGAACACGGGCTTGTACTTCTGCAAAAATGGCTTAAGAAAAACTTACTTACACTTAATGTTAACAAAACTAAATATTTGACATTTTCTATAATGGCCAGAGGATAATCAGCTGAGGATTATGCTCTCAAATTACATGATTGTGAAGAAAAAAACTTAATCATGTCACTGCCCCACCATAACACACTCTAGAAACATAAAATTTCTCGGCATTGAAATCGATGAAAAATTTCGATGGGACTCTCACATAAATAGCATTACAAAGAAATTCGCAAAGCTTATGTACTACTTTAGAAACGCAATATACTAAATAAAAATGATCTATATAAAGTCTATTGTGGTCTTTGCCAATCACGCATAGAATATAGGAATATTGGATTGGGATCTGCCTCAAACATTCACATGAAGCAGCTCGTTAAAACACAAAAAGCTATAATCAAAATAATTCTGAAAGTACCCATAAGAACTCCATCAAAATATTTTTTTCAAAATTTGATGTGTTCAGCATTATAAAACTATAAAAAAATGCACTACTCAAATTTAAAGAAAAATATGCGTACCTTGCTGACCAACACACCTACATTACAAGGACGAAACCTTTTAAACATTCCAAAATTAAATACATCTTTTGGCCAGAAAAACCATTATTTCCATGCTACAAAATTATATAAGGCCATTCTAATTCAAATTATAAGCACTCTGAATACACAAGAGTTTTAAAAAGACATCAAATTATAGCTAACTAAACATGAAGATGAGGAAATCATTTAATTTATTAAGTTACCCCAACGCAACCTACAGACAACAAACACACATACTTTTTGCTTTATTTATTTTTATTTCGTGGAACCCAACATAAACCAACAAACCAACAACAATGATGAGGAAATCGTGGTCAACGCCATACAACCTACAGTCTGCCTCGGAACAGGAATACCTAGTGAGAAGGATTGAGAAAAAACACTTCACTTTGTATTCTTTATTTACTTAATATTGTATTTTTATTTTTATTTATATTGTCATTAAATAAAAAATAAAAAATAAATCTATTATTATACATAGCTCCAGACAGGAGGCCTCGAGCAAAATAATTCCCCTCTGGGTCTATCGCATATTTGAAGACACTGTGTGAAGGGTATTTTTAAGCAATAAAGCAGAGGAAGTTCTGAGTTCTGGGAAGGAAAAGGGTAAAGGTGGTAGGAATCTGGGGGTCGTGAAGGATGTTTGAATCTATCGGTGTCGGGTATTCACTGCGGTGAAAAGCGATGTTCCCAGAGAGTACTGCTGAAGAGGTCAAAGGGTCTCCCTCAACCAGTCTTCCCGCTCCTGCCCAGTTACGCAGTTGGTGGGCCGATGCATCCGCATCAACATCCGGACAAGTCATTAAACTTAACGAACCACTTGGGGTGTCATATAGCAAAAATGTTGGTTATCCAATAAACGCTTCCGGAGCAGCGGTACCCATACCCGCTACCCAAATTGACTATTTTAACCGGCAATATTTTTTGTGACTCTTTCTATGTCCATATAAAAAATAAATTATCAGGCTGTGTTAAACCTCCATCTTATAATTTTTTTTTCGAATTTGCTCATATACTATAAATTGGATAATTATATTTTTTTGACTATGGAAAATATTTTAATAGTTTTGCCTATACTTCACAAAGTTAAATTAAAACAAAAAAATTTGCGTAAGTATTAAATGATATAGTTTGTATTTTACGAATTGATGTCGTTTCTGACAACCGATACCATTTGATATTAGAATAATTACGGCTACCATCGGTAAGAATTTGTTATGATGCTGATCACATTGCATCCCGGGTAACTTCATGCTGGTACCGCCAGTGTTGATTAAAATGATTTTAAACTAGTGTAAATTTTTCAGTATGAATATGTCTAATTATTTCAAATATTCAAATTTCTGTTCAAATTTCAGGACATGTTGTTTCACAGAATTTTAACAAAAATCAAATTTCAGGACATGTTGTTTCACAGAATTTTAACAAAAATCAAATTTCAGGACATGTTGTTTCACAGAATTTTAACAAAAATCAAATTTAAGTTAACATTCAAGTTTAACGAAAGTCCTGTTTAAGTTTTGTTATTATCCAAGTACTATGAAACAACTGATTCAAGATGAAATAATAACAGAACTTGAATAGAACTCTCACAAAACTTTGATTTTAATTTGAAATGTTCAGTTATGAAAACTGTGTTAACTAGGTAAGGTTTAATAAAAAGAAAATTTCCTGACTTATTCAAAAGAAAATTGGACATTTGAACTCACCTTTATAATATTCACGTGCTTGACTCCCCAAATTGTTATTTCTGTGGCCTAAAAGTGGTAACGTTAGTTCACATGTCTTTTGGGTATCCATCTCCAAACAAATATCCTCCCTTCTATCAAGCCTTATCTAAGTTTCCTTCCCTTCTTTCAATGTCTTATCTCTTCTAAGTGTGAACTTGACACGAATAATTACATGGAACCTTTCATATAATTATGCAATCTGCCGATTTAAATTAAATTCGTATATAAATTCGTCTCCGTTCCACCATAATATGAAATGATGGCTTGAAATGTGTTAGCCAGAAATATTAAAGAAAAAATACGTTAGGTTAGTTTACGATTTCAGCCCAGTTTCATCATAACTATCAACAAAACACACATCCTTCATAGCTAAATGCTTGATTTTTTTGGGTCAACTCTAATTATTATTGTGGGACACAGAACCGTTTAAAAACTATAAATAAATGGATGGAAAGGGGAAACGATAAAAGCTTGCATTGTTCTCCATTTAAATTTACATTATTAAAAAAAAGAAAGGATATTCAATAAATCATTGACAACAGCGTTGTTCTAGCATTTCATAAAATAAAATATTACAAGTAGATATCACATGAAAACCTTTTTCTTTTACCACGTTTCCAAAAGATTCTGATATTAAAAATCCGAAAAATAATATCACAATATCTTACAGACATCACCCACATCTGGCGGGAGACGAAATAAGAAATACTTTCGCAAGCGACGAATTCATACACAACAACAACTGTATAGAATACTGATTTTTTCCATTAAGATGTCATTTTATTGCCATGTCTGGTAGCCGATTGTTATGATTGCTTTGATGAATGTATTAACACAATAATATGATATAAAAACCTGGAGAAAACTATCGAAGGACTTGCGTGGTTATGTGATCTCGATCCTAGGCTACAAATCCGAAAGTCGTGGGAGCAAATTAGGTTAATTTCTGTTCTTTCGCAAATTATTCATTTTAAAAATATGATCGTTCCAGAGTTTTTTTTTTTCTTTATTATTTTCTTAACTTTATTCGTAATATATTTTTTATGCAGTTTTTTTACATGCTTTTCGACTACCACACTAGACACACTCCGTATTATGGTAGTCGGATTGATTAGAGTGATTGTGGAATTACTTTTGACAAGTATATTCAGGGCCGGCCCTATTCGGGCACAATTGCAGAAGTCCGCTGAATTGAAAAGGCTCCAAGGCGCTGATAATACCTAATACCTAGCGCCATTGGGATTATTTTTCATAAAACAGAGCTACACATACATACAAATCATTTAAATATTGTTTACGGTGATCAGTTACTTAGGCGTCTCCTTTTAAGGCGCAGGTTTTACGGTAACATTTTGGAAATTTATTCAGTAATGAGTGGACATTTGAGGGGAGAGGTCGCGCGCTCGCATTGCAGTTCCGTCAAGCAATTAATGGGGAAATGGGTGTTACACAAGCAAAGTAGAAATTAAATAATTAATTATTTTATCGTATAAAAATGAATGTTTCTTTGTTTGTTCCTCGTGCGGAACCTAAAGCATTTATCCGATAGCGATTTGTCGTGTATGAAATTATTTCCTATCTAGCGTTATAAAATTATTTCCTATACCATTTATCCGATTGTGATGAAACACTGGTGAGTTGTTATGTGCACACCCGCAAATGTTTCTATAAATAATATTGAGCTCTGGCGTCATGAAATTTGTAAAAAAAAAATACATAAAAATTAATGTTTCTTTGTTTGTCCCTTATTCGGTACCTAAAGCATTCATCTGAGTGCGATGAAACTTTGGCGGATTTTTCGTGTACGTGTACATGCCCTTGAAACTTTCTATATATATTATAGTGCAAGTGAGCTCTAGCGTTATGAATTTATTTCCTGTACTATTTATCCGATTGTGATGAAACTTTTGTAAGTTGTTAAATGCACACCTTCGTAATTCCTTATACGGTACCTAAAGCATTACTCCAATTGCAAAGAAACTTTGGTGATTTGTTGTGCACATACCTGTAATGGTTTCTATATGTAGTGCTGAGCTCTGGCGTTATAAAAAATTTCCTATACCATTCATTCGATTGCGCTGAAACAATAGGTGATTTGTTGTGCACACGCCCGCGAAGGATTCTATATACATATAGTGGTGAGCTCTGACGTCATGAGATTTGTAGAAATAATTACAATATTTCCTTCTCATCCCCATTCACCTTCAGCCACACAACATACCCCAATTGGGGATGCCATAGTCTTACTGACTCCAGACGGGAGCAGGTGGGACTTTTGTAAGGTATTCATATAAAAAAGGAGTGGCGGACGTATGAATCCATCTCTCCCACAGCGGGGCAAGGCGATGAGTCGAGAGAGTCAAATAAATTTTGGGTAATTTGTACACGAGCTGCCAATAAGAAGGATCAGCCTCAGGAGCACACGTGCTTCAAGAATTATTCAGGGTCGTCTACCGCGATGGAATCCTTAATCTACCGTTATTTCAGACATGGAAGATGCTTCAGAGAGGAACTAGCGTCATTGGTCCCTTCAGCACCGGTGCAAAGTCGGGAAACACGCCAAACGCGCGCCCAACATATATACACGGTCGAAATTTCTCACATGAGAACGGGTCGCTTCTACCACTCGTTCTTGAGTTCAACAGCTCAGCTGTGAAACGATTTGCCGGCCTCTGTGTTTCCTCCTTCATACAATATGGGGCTCTTAAAGACAATTTTTCTCCGGGCCTCCTGTGCGAAGTTATATATAAAAATAAATAAAAATATTCTACTATTATTGTTGAGAGGTTTAAAAATTCCGTACGACTAACACTGTTTAACACAAGTACTAAAGATAAAATTAATATCATTCTAAAATCCACAAGTCTTGGCAATTTTTGTAGGATATTATGCTGAATATTTGCATACCAAGTTTACATTTAGTTGATTTTATATCAATTTGTATTAAATTTTGTGATTTTTCGTTTATGTGCGTCATTCTACTTTTTGTTTATCTGAGCTAATATTTTGAAATATATTCTTTCTTGAGTACGAAAAAATTTGTCGAAATAAACTTTCAAAAACAAAACCACCTTTTGTCATTTCTATTGCACGTACTTAAAAATATTTGTCCCAAGTTTATTTTATGATCTCCCTTTATTCACACCCATTATTTTCGGGAATATTATAAATACAGTTATTACCATTTTATAAACCATACAATCTACGTCAAAACACCGTTAGATTCAAAGTCTCATTGAGTAAAAAACGGAGACGTCAAAAAAGGTTCAGGACGTAAAAGATGTTTCTATCTATCCATTCCATTGCTAATATGATTTTGTGTCTGTCTAGCTGTATCCATTATCTAGTAAACAAATTTAAATTTTATAGAGCAAGTGTATTTTTTATTTCGTACTTTATCAAAATGCTAAATGGTTTACCTATTTGGTGTCAATCTTACCCGAGTCTGCCCCATAGACGGCAAATATTGTGGTTCGCTAGCGGGCTGTACAAGTACCAAAAATACCTAACTGCAGTGAAGCCGAGTTTTGATACCCCCCCCCCCCCATAAGTAGCACCAAAATTTCACTCGCGCTAGGCGCCTTTCGGGTCCGGACCGGTCCTGGGTGGATTATTAGAAGAAAACAATATAAGGAATGAAAAAACAAGATTGATTCAACATTAAAATTGTGTGTTTTTTCGAAAATACCAAAAGGAAGTGAAAGAGAAAACGGGAAATCATTATTTTTATCAAAAAAACCGAGTTCTGTAAACACGCAACGAAATAAGTAACGGTAGTCGCAGTCGTCTGAAATTTCAGTAAATAATCTAAATATACCCACAGTGAATCTACGACAACTTTTCAATTTTCCTAATTGACCAGAACGCGGACTTTTTAGATGAATATTGGATTGAATGGGGCATGTAAGAGAAATTTTCGTCGTTAAAAAACTTCCAGACGCGAAAACTTTTAATTTAAGAAATGATGAAAGTTTTAATTCATAATGTGAAACATTTGAGAGCGTAAGATGGAGGAAATGTATAAAATCTTAAAATTTATAAAAGTTGCAAATAAAAAGGTTATGTTTTTTTATATCGCTTGAAAGGTCTAATGGTTTAATAAAAAAGTTTTGAGAAAAACGGTTTGTGATAGAAATTGAAAATATTTTCATTTCATATTATTTTGTATTCATTTTTTTATTCTGTAGAGTAAAATTGTATTTTTTTTTTTAAAAAAAAGAAAGACAAACATTCCCGGGTTACGAATAACCCAACAACATTTGAAAATCTCCTACTACCACCACACAAAGCAGAGATGATATTGTCATGTTATTAGATTGTATATAAAAATAATGGAAGCTTAAACGGGTTGGATTCAGAGCTGAGAATCCTAACCTCTTGTCCAAAGAGTGTCTGTGGCGGATGGGGCAAAATCTACAGTTTTATTCCGAGATAAAATTAAATTAATTAATAATTAATTAAATTTAGCACACTTGATCTTCAAAACAATAGGAATACGTGATATATCAAAAAAACTCTGCGTAAAGTCCGGGCAACGCCGGGACTTCAGCTAGCTTAATAATAATTATACTTTGAGAACACCTCTGCCATAGGTCACCCCAAGTGGTTCACTACGTTTGGTGACTTAGCAGGGGTGCCCGGATTCATGGGGTAAGGTTTGCCTAGGTCTTGCTGCGGATGATCTAGATACACTGAACCCCAGATTCCTACCCAACCCTCTTACCTTTTTCCTTCCCAGAACTTCATCTCTTTCCTTTCCTTAAAAATACCCTCCATACAGCATCCGCAAAGATGATAAAGACCCTGAGGGAAATTATTTTCCTCAGGGCCTCCTGTGTGGACCTAATGTAAAAAAAAAAACAATGCGGATTGATAAATAAAAATAACGTTTTCACTTTTTTTATTATTATTATTTTATTGCGTTTGGGAATAATAAAGAAAGAATAATTTGAAATACGAAATCTTAGCATCAAATTATGATTTAAATTTGAGGAATAATAAATTTGCGCATCAATTTTTAAGTATAAACTTAATTAATTATAATTTATATAAACATAAAATTTATGTATTTAAATATTTAGGAGTTATAATGCAAAATCAAATATAAGTATTAATCTGTAACCCTGAAATTATTAATAAATAATTGATAATAATAATAAAATTTAATCATCTCGGTTGGGTGCATCGACAATCGCTTGAAGCTAATTCATTTGAACAAAAAATGATAATAACACATTCGATAAATTAAGCTTCATTTGTATTTAAAATTAATCTTATCATTTCGTGAAAGCAGTTTATACACTCACATTAAAGCAATTTTAATGCAAGTTGTTATTCTTTACGTAAACTATTCAAGTAAGAAAAAATTACCCTTGTCGCCAGAAAGGTCAGACTTTTTGAAAGTTGTATTGTTCTATAAAAAGATAATCTGGTTTGTCCTTGTACCTAATGAGTGTAATAAAAATACTACGTCAAAAAACTGCTGAACGAAAAATGTTGTGATTTTACTGGAAGATTATATTTATAATCTAAGTCGAACACAAGGTGCTATCACTTTGTCATTGCGTAGGTTTAGGTCAGGGCCGGCCCAGACCAGAACGGCGCTGGGCGCGAGTAAAATTTTGGCGACCCTTGTCAAAACCCGTAGACGACTAGGTAGATGATCACTGTAATCAATAATATTTGGGTGATTTGTATGTTTGTGAAGCGCCTTTTTATGAAAAATAATCTTAAGAGCGATACGTCCGGTGTTAAGTATTATTAGCGCCTTTTCAATTCGGCGTCATGTCCATCCGCCCTTCTCCAATTGCGCCTATATTGGGCCGGACCTGGCTTGGTTATAAGACCAAAGGCCCTAGCACACTCACTCGATAACGATCGATAGGATAACTATTGGTAACTTCTCATCGTTCCCTAGCATACAGATCGCCAACGAATAAGTGACAGTTCACAATGACTAAATGTCCTTAACATATTCGACATCAACTGTTGTTTGTACGTTAGCGATGTGCAGTTGTATTAGGGAACGATGAGAAGTACCGATAGTTATCCTATCGATTGTTATCGAGCGTGTGTGCTAGGGCCTCAGATATTAAGACCATCAGAAAACGAATTTGGCGTCATTTTTTTTCTTATATTGTTAAGTTGCTAATTGCAAAGTGGTGGAATTGACTTCGCGAACTGAAAAAAAATGTTAACTAACTAACCATCACACCGTTTCCGCAGTGGTAGACAGAGAGGATGAACCGCCAAAAAACTCTGTTTTTTTTACTTTCATTTACATTCAAACACCAAATAATACATACCCCTCTGTTATTCTGACTCTCTAAGTAAAGTATTTGGTTCACTTGATCATGTCAGTATTTCCTCGGACATTCTCGACTTCAATATTCACATTCGCATCGTAAAAATTCTCCTTACACTCCTTTCTTCGTTCATTCGCTCTCATGCCCAAACCTTGTAACATTTTTTACTTATTCATTACCTTACATCAGCCTTGCATTATTTGCATTATTTGCAGACCTCCACATTACTCACACTACCATTCATGGTTTTATACACACAAGCCTACCGGGGATCTGATTTCTACAGCATTCAGTGTACTTTCATCCTTTATATACAAATTGCATGCCTCACTGCCAGCAGAGTAGGTACCAGAGTGGTTTTAAAAGTATACACGACAGACTGTACAAAATTCATGAAGCCAGGTTCTGCTGTTACGTAAGTTGAAGTTTTCTGGTTTATACCTAGTTATAAAGAGTACAAATTGTGGGAGAACTGCCCCTAGTATATAGGCAATCTCACCAGCACTGAGAGATTAATCACGCACACTACGTTTATTCCAACGAAACAAATCTATATGATAACATTGTGCAATCTTTATGTGTTGGGGAAAATAAATAAAATCAAGTGTCATGTTAAATTTAGATGTCTTTAATTTTGATTCTCAAACAAAATTACAGTAATAATTATTTTTAAGTTATTTATTTTTAAAACACTTGCCTAATTGATATTTTATTAAAGAATTATAATATAATAATATTTACCTACTCATTGTGCATTTATACTAAGTATGCCAATATTGCCGTCATAAGCAAAAAGACAGCTGCGAATTTGCAAATGTCACACTTTTATTTTAATAGGTGAAAGGTTTTGTATATACGAAAGTGACTTGCAAATTCATAGCTGCTTTTTGCATACGACGGCGGAATACATTCAAATACCTATTAAAATTCACTGTTAAATTGTGTAGAAGCGTGCATTAAAAAAATAAACATTAATAATTCGTGTAAAAAAATATAGAATTAGTAATAGAACTTTTTATAATTTTAACAAAATTGTTCAGTTTTTTTTATACTTTTTGTGACATAATTCTTTCTTATAAATAACACACACCTAAAAACACAATAATTCATTAAAATAAATTTTTATCCAATTAAACATAATTTTAAATTATTGCCACTATTTCAAAAACCTGATCTGAAATATTTTCATTGAACATATTGCCTACAATTTTACATAACATAAGTTTTATTGAAGTGTATCACACTTGGCTGTTCTGTTTAAATTATCTTAATATATCGTTTTAGTATTTATAATACCAATACTAAGCTTTACCAAAGCAATAAATAACCTACTTGTTTATACAGAGAAATATAATGTATATTTGACTTCAAAAGTATAATTTAATAATCTGTTTTTATTTTTAGTTTATATGGCTGCTGTCTTCTTAAAACTCCACAAATTTGACAAGGGAATCAATTAACAATTTTAGCTATAATTGTATGTAACAGGTAAGAAGAAATTTAATTTATAGCGACACTTCGTAAGTAAAATAGTGGTGTATTAGATCCTACCCGACAGAATATACAGTTTATTTGAAGACCACGGGAGAAAAACGAAGTAAGTCATTTAAAATCTCAAACTGAAGCAACAATGACATCTAATGTCATTATTGTATATTTTTCACACTGCAAAATCATTTCAGCAACAACCATCGCTGTCAACAATTATGGCAGTTTATTTGAATATCTGTGGCAGACAAGAATCATGAGTGTCCAAGTGCAAGTAGACAAAATTAGGATTTTATCTCCCATGAAAAAGCTCAATAAATGTCAGTGACAAAATACAGACTTTGAACATTCAATTCTGATTTATGCAAATTTGTCTTTAATTGACATTCCGTTCCCCCGTAGTCATCATTTCTGGCAAAAAATGTGGAAGGCATACTGTGGTCTCCGGTGATATTTCATTTCTGTTAAAAGCTGTCAAGAACCTAATACCAGCACGGTTGTACCACGTCATATGCACAGTACCGTTGCCACAGCTTTGTACAACAAAGGACTATCGGGCACGTCCTGATACACCAGGAGTACCAAAATGCAGGTTGTACGGGAAGACTTGGCAAACTTTAACCAGAGGTTCCCGACCATGTTGGGAGTAAAATAAGTGTAAATTTTGGCCTCCGGTGACATTTTTTGTAAGTAATTTCAAATACAACAAAAAATCTTTTACAGTGTCGTTACTGGTCACACAGACTAGTAACCGTGCAGCCTCGCAGCACTGTCCAATACCTACTATTTTTTTTATGTTTTCATGTTAATAAAGTCACTGGAAATCAAAATTCCATATACATTTTCCACTCAAAACAAGCTCAGGGATAATCGCTGGTTAAAATTATTCAGGTACGTCTCTTGATATCTGTACTGTATAATGGATTCACACAAAGATTTGTTTATTTTAACTTTATAACAAAGCAATTTCTATGTAGTTATAGATAATTATTTTCCTACCTATTATTTCGTAATTCATAATTCAAGATTCATAATAATTATTGCTTAAAAATGGCGAAATATTGCTACATAGTATCAGATATTAGAAGAGGAGGTAAAATTTTTATTATAAAAGTTTAGTTACATATCATTTAATTAACAATATATATTTTATTTTTTTTAGATTTTCACGGCCAAAAGCATTTTTGTTGTTTGTTTTTGGGGTGTTATGCCGTGTTGCGCTACCTCTTTCTGTAGCCGACGCTTCGGACAGCGTTGCAGTGTCCATCATCAGGGCAGATCCGGCAGATCCGACGATGTCACGGGCCCCCGATGGTATAGTTTCGCCACTGCACAGCCAACCAGGGATCTGATTTCTACAGCATTCAGTGTACTTTCATCCTTTCTATACAAGCTTCATGCCTCACTGCCAGCAGGGTAGGTACCAGCAAAATGGTTTTAAAAAGTATACACGACAGACTGTACCAAATTCATAAAGCCAGGTTCTGCTGTTACGCAAGTTGAAGTTTTCTGGTTCATACCTAGTTATATATCAAATTGTGGGAGAACTGCGCCGGGTGTATAGGCAACCTCATAGACATCGTCGGATCTGCCCTTATGATGGACACTGCAAAGCTGTCCGAAACGTCGGCTAAAGAAGGAGGTAGCGCAACACGGCATAACAACCCAAAAACAAACAACGAAAATAACAATAAATTGTTGTTTTAGAGACAAAAATTACTGTTATTGTGCTAAATGAAATCTACCATAAAATAGATAAATAACGGTTGTTAGAATTTTATCTGTGTCCATTAATAGCCGGCCAAAGCGACAAACAATAAAATAACGGTCGATATAAACCTTACGTATGATTTATGGCGGTTCCGGAAAATTAATTTTCCCTACTAATACAATAATTGTTAGAGTTGGCCCGCTATTCCAAGCAGATTTTACCAAATGTCATCTGAAAATTTTCAATAAAAATATTAATTATTGAATGTTAAATTTTAATTGGCTAAAAAGGTCGTGAATTGATAATATCTCCGTTAAAATAGTTAATTGAGAATTTACAGGTAAGAGATATGGAAAGTCATCATCAAGAAGACAAAAGGCGATATTTGAAAATGTCAAAACGGTAATACTTTTATTTCGTAAAAAATAGGGGAGATTTTTTTTAATTAATTGAAAAATTATTTTTGAATACACGCAAACGTGAGAGTGATATTATAAAACGGTAGGTATTAAATATTTTAGAAAGTACTAATTACACTATATTTGCGGCACGTTCCAGAGTGGTATATACTTTACGATACGTTTTTACCAGATTTGAATTACCAAGTTACCTCGAAACCTTCTCTTCTCCATCTCCTTCTCCTCACTATCTCCAGCCTCACAAAATACCCCTATTTGGGATGCAACAGTCTATCTGGCTTCAGACTTAAAAATGAGAAAATTTATGAGTTATATATGAAATTGTCAATGGTAAAATATGTTAAGAAATAAAATAAAATTAAGTAAAATCGTGAAATTTATTAATTAATTCAAAAATTTGTTAGGAAAGTGGCACCACCAATTTGCACTTATTTTATAAACAGCTTAAAAACTTTAGACATTTCAAATGGATAGATTTCAGTATAAACATCTTTAACAGGTTCCGAAATCTCTGCAAAAAGATTTTTGTACTCCTATTTAATTATTATTGAAGAAAACCAGTGAATACCGAATCATTTATTTAATAAGAAGAAAAAAACACATTACAAATAATAATTTATTAGTTCGAAGATTTGTGACATTTCGTACTGAACACTCGTCCACTCAACACATTGTGAATACATTTATTCCTGTTAATTCGCTAATATGTAGATTGCCGGTCACGCCTCATTTAGTTCGGGCAGTGTGTCCCACCAACGGTCCCCACTCTCGCAAACTGCATACTCAGTGATGTAGTGTTAATGTTCTGTCAATATTGCAAACGTGACGAAGTGTGAATATTCGGGAGCACTATTCAAAGAGTGAATTGATAAATTACATAGTATTACAACAACAAAAATGTTATGTATATTTGATTAAATTTGACTAAATAATAGTGCTACAAGCAGTTGTGACGACGTATTTTTAACATATATAAGTTACTGGCAATTTTACACCTCATAGCCACAAACGAGCAAATTGTATTTCGTAACTGGTGGACTTAATTAAAATCACTTTGGTTCTTGCCTTCTACTTTAACAGATATAGTCATCTTTTTCTGTAACGTGTACAACAATAAATAAAAACAAGAAGTCAACATATTTACACTGTAGGTTTTTAACTTTACGATGATAAATTTATATTGAAAGCCAAAAACTTTAACACCATTTTTGGTGTGATGAAAAAAAAAGTGAATTCGTTTTCAATCTTATTTCAAACCGACATGACAAAACCCCATTTAACAAAATAATGTCATTCATATTATAATATTTATTTTATATTCTAAACACTATATTCTCAAGCACAAAAATAATGCATGCTATTTCATCTACTAATTATGAGATTATAATAAATGGGAATAATTTATTGACATTATGCACAACATTCAAAATAAATATGACTGATTCCATACAAAAATAGCTACATTATATTTTTCTACTTAAATATTTATTAATGTTTTTTTTTTAAATTTATTTATGAGATAATTGGCTTTTGGCTTTTTATAACCCAGCCAAACGGCATTCACCCAGTAGCCCAAGGCACCGAAAAAACTCTAGCACGTGACTCAAATAGCTTATTATTTCAAACTTACAAGTTAAAAAAATATATTTATTTTGCCGAAAACACAAATTTCGAATTTAGCATTGATGTTGTGAATTGTCTATGTAGTACAAACATATGACTGCAAGAATAAATATTCAAGAAAATGAAGTTTTTGTTTTCAAAATGACTTTGGATTCAAAAAATAAAATACTTAAAATGTTAAAGATCTGAAGACAATAGATATTTCTAAAATTAATTCGATAAAAATCACACTCATGGTATTTCACTACACGATCAATATGTATGCATCGATTTAATATGTTTATAGCATGAAATATTGTGATGAATTATATTATAATAAAAGCGAATTATGCTTAAAACGGTGAGATTTGTGAGTTAAAATCACTCAATAAATAATAGTAAAATTCTATTCCCATATCAATTAATAAAACAATGAAAACCTTAGAAACTAGAAAAGTTAAATATACCATTTGAAAGAGAGAATAAAACTTTGGCATACGTTTTTAAAATATTCACTGAAAGCTTTAAAATAGAGTGTCTAACAACAAGTTCTCTGTAGTTAGTCCATGCGAAGGCTTATAAAATTCATTTAAAAACCGTGAAACGGTTGGAGAAAACTTTTATGGCAAGAGCTTTGCATTTCATTAGATTCGTTTTATTTAACTTCAAGAATAACATGTAAAACTATTATAATATAAGTTTATAAGAAAAAAATCTAATTTACGTACACTTTTACAACAACAATAATTCGTATACTTTTAGTTATATTAAGCAGCAAATTTTTCGAATTAAATTTCAATCTTTCAATTAAGGCCAATATTATATATTTAGTCCTTATCAAATTAATTGCACTTTTTAATTGTATTTTTATTGACAATCCAATTATTTTATACTCTTTCACAAATTACTAAAAAATATTGTACTCCCACAAAATAATTACTTTTGACATTTAAAATAAAAAATATTATTTATTTATTGGATAAAACTTTTCACGAGCAACATGCATATAAAGAAATATGAATACTATAAAAATATATTAAAACAGGTAAAATATGTAATAGCAATATTAGATTCTTTGTGTTTCAAATTAAACTAATGGTAACTAACATCTTTAAAACACAAAATAAAGTTAAAATAATGATTAAATTGGATGACCTCAATAAAAATGAATCTTCCCTCTGTTTCGTTAATCTCACAATAAATTAACAAGAAAAAAAATAGTTTACATTGATTCATCCACTATAAATAAATTACAATTATATAATAATAAAAAAGTGAAATCGTTTAGTAGTTTCTTAATTTAAAACTCTAATTCGTGGTAGAATTCCATCATTCTTTATTAAAACCAAAAAAATTATAATTAAAAATTAAACTCATTTTAGAATTTGTTCAGATTCGTCTTACATAAAATTTCAAAATCGATTCATAATGTACAAACATAAAATATCTGGTTTCGTGCAAAATAACTGCTATTGGTTTCAAGAAATGAGGTTGGTATTCGAAACTAGGCAAACATGATCCTTGTTTAGATAAATATTCGGTATTAGGAATTTTAAAATAAAAGAAACGTCTTCGTTGGCAGAAACAAGAGAAGGTAGCTTTTACCGATCAACTGAGTGAAAACCGTGCCCAAACTTCCATTTTATTAATGCATAATCTTTACGTAGGATAAAGGCTGTTAATTTAAACAAACTGATTTCCATTAAGCATATGTATACTGTAAGAGTGATGTCAGGGTTGGCGTGTCGATCTCACAGACTGTTTAATCAAAAACATTAAATATTATGGCCATTGTCTTCCTGGCCGGTTTTATACAAAACATAACAGATATTTGACATACCTTTTGATTACAAAAATAATTTTTCAGTTTGGTTGGGTATTTTGATCTAAAATCCAAAACTACGTTTTGTATGAAACTGGCCGCGCAGTCGTTCCTCTTATGTGTTCAATTTTGTTCTTGATCAAAATTCCAATATGCAATCAAAATAAGTAATGTTACGAATTTGGTCTTAGCAAACACTCAGTGAGAAAAATTGTGATTGGTGAAATCAGACCTTCACCTTTAGTTCCAGAATGCAGAATCGTTCCAATTTAAATGATCATCTTTTATTTCGTATTGCTTAAAAAGTGTTAAATAAAGAAAATTTTATAATTAAAAAAAAAAATTATCATCTCTGGTTCCAGAAAATGGTCTTCTACGGTTTCAGCTTACAGCTTTCCGACAAAGTTCAAGTTTAATCCAATTGTGCGGATCACCTTTTTTCGTGTAACATAAAAACTGATTTTCGATTTCAAAAAGATAGATGAATCATCTCCGGTTCCATTTGGCGGTCTTCTCCAGTTCCAGAAAGTGGTCTTCTCCGGTTCCAGCTTACATCTTTCCGTCCAACAGAGCCTCCAGCTTGGAAGCATCCGTGACGGGTAGCGCGCATGCGTAGTGGCGGCAGACGTAGGCTGCGGGGGCGCCCCCGAGAGGCCGGATGCGGGACAAAACTAAGGGATGAACAAATAAATAAAATCAGTAAAAGTGGTGAGAAATATATACCATGTATAAAAATAAATCACTATAATGTTTTTGGCCGTGAAAATCTCAAATCAAATCATGTAATATGTACAGATGTCGCACAACTATATTGTACCTTTTGACCAGGCCCAGACAGGCATATTCGTGTCCTAGGAACAACAAGACTATATCTGACTTTGGTATGAAACTGAGAGATTGAGGTTTAAAGTTTAAATAATAGAATATGTATACTTCTTGATATTTACGAAAAAATTAATGTGCAGAACATTTTGTAATCGAATTATCGTTACATTTAAAAACATTCTAAGCAAAAAAAAGCTAAACAACTAAGATAGAATTTTGATGATATCAAAATCAGCTAAACCGGGGCAACAGGGTTAAACAAAACTAATAATGTATTTATTTTATTTATTACACGTCCTTATGGGCTTTTACATTTTAGTTTAATAGGTATCACAGTTATTTAAAAAAATTCAAAATTAAAACAATAAATAAAACATAATACAGTGAAAAAAAAAACAAATAAAACAGGGTTCAGTTTCAGTTAATTCAATTACAATATGTTCTGCATATTCACTTCTTCATAAATGTTATCTATAATTCATTTTCTTGGTTTCGCGCAATTGGCATATAAAACCTTGTTGTGAATGAGCTCTAAATGCAAAAGGAAACTTAGTGCATCAAAAATATTATTCCCATAATAATAATAATAATTGGATGACTTGTATAGCGCCGTTTTTGTGAAAAATCACCTCAAGGGCGCTGTACAAATTTCAATAATTTCTACAATCTTACTTCTAACTACACACTAGAAAATATAAAAAACCTATGGCTAAAACAATGGATGCAAATCCACCGGTTCTTTGATCAGCGATACAAAACTATATGTACAATGCATCTGAACAACCAGCGCGGTGCAGCCCAAAAATGTAAATGTACATGTATTTTTTTATTTTTTTATATATATATATTTTTTTTTTGACTGTTACAACTAATTTGCGCGTAAAATTTGCAATGGAAATAAGTTTCTCTAAAATTGCAAATGGATTCTTATTGTTGTAAAATATTTTTTTAGGTACTTTAAATAGAACTTTGTTACGTACTTATTTGCGAACTTAAAAATGATGTATTTTAGATAGGGTTTGAAGAAAAAAAATTCTAGAAACTTAGCGTAACTACAGAAACAATTTCGATTTTTCAAAATGTTAAATTTACAATGAACAGTAACAGACACAATTTAATTACGCGGATAAATAAATAAAATTACTTTTAGTGATGAAAAACGTTTTATCTATGACCAATCCGATCCTGCAAAGTGCGGGCGCTAATTTGGTTGGCGTTGTTTGAGGGGCAATCAAACCAAACTAAGCCGTGGATGCACAATGTACAGACAATATGTCTGTACCCGAGAAGCATACGGATGCAACTCCAAAAAGCCAAATGTTAAATTTACAATGAACAGTAACAGAGACAATTTAATTACGCGGATAAATAAATAAAATTACTTTTAGTGATGAAAAACGTTTTATCTATGACCAATCCGATCCCGCAAAGTGCGGGCGCTAATTTGGTCGGTGTTGTTTGAGGGGCAATCAAACCAAACTGAGCCGTGGATGCACAATGTACAGACAATATGTCTGTACCCGAGAAGCATACGGATGCAACTCCAAAAAGCCAAATGATCAGTAGAGCCAAAACCGTATTTTTTCTGTAATTATGGTCCCATAACTTCTGCAGATATTCGTGCTGATTGATGAAATTTTTGTAATTATTAAATCAATTATTTTGGTTTTAAAGTTGAGAAAATAAAACGAAATATTTTACATGCAAAGCCTAAAATTAAATGTTTAAAATAAATCATTATGAAGTTGAGTCCTTCTGCTTAAAAATGCAATAGACTATTTCGATATAACAAGTAAAAAATTAAATTAAATTATTAAAAGATCGATGTTTGAAAATTTTATTTGGAAGTAAAATAATAACTATACACAACAGGTAAAAGAAAATACATTTTATTGTATATTTCTTAATATAATTATTACTAATTATTGGTATTTTCCAAATCTTCATCATTTGACGGAGGATAATCTGGCATTTATGACTTAAAATTTTGTTAAAAAAATGCAGTGGATTTTTTTCAACATTAACTCCACAGAGTAGGCCCTGAAAAAAAAAATCCCCCAGGGTCTATGTCATCTTTGGAGATGCTGTGTGGAGTGTCTTTTAGGGTAAGGAGAGAAAGGAGGTTCTGGGAAGGAAAAAGGTATGAAGGATGGGTATGAATACGGGGGTCAATGTGTTTTGGCCTTCACAGTTGTCAGACCATATTCAATATTATCCCCCATATCGCTGTATATCCACTTCAGGAGGTAAGAAGTCTCTTCATTCATTTGCCCCCCTGACACCGACTGACTCATTCCACATTCCACTGCCCAGAATGGCTTCATTTAAACACCACAATTTTTTCAAATAAAAATATTCAGAACGGGCACGGAAGACATTTTTCAATATCCGAGTCATCAAAACTAATACTGAATACGATGACTTCCCTCGCAACTTATCCGATTTTTTTCAGATTGTATCGCACTTTCGCCTCACGTAAATGCGTTTCTTTTTCCCCTTGGAGTTTTATTTTATATTTATCCTTCCTGTTTAATGATTACCAATATCACAGGTAAAGTTTGTTGATATATGAGGTTATTGTGTCTATTTAGATAGAAAACAAAGAGATTAGAAGCAGAAGGATGGACTTGAGTCCTTCTGCTTCTAATGCTTCTAAGAATAATGGTAGTTGCATCCTTATACATTTTTGAAAAACCCTAAATTTCTTCAAAATATGACTACCATCTTTCTGCCACTGATGAACATGATCATTTACTACACATCCTCATCAAAAACTAATTTCTTCAAATTTTGGACTTGCATCCGTATGCTTCTCAGGTACAGATGTAACCAACGTATTATGGGATTAAATACGTCACTGCAACCATGGCCAAGATACATACAGGCAGGTACCGGACGTAACAAGCTACAAAAGAAATATTCGGTTGTAGGTGGGTACCAAACATCGTGGTTGTGAATACTCTGAGAGAAAATTTAGAGAAGTAAAAGTTAACCTCTGTCTAAGCCTGTCGTCGCACCGAGTCGGTATCGGCAAGCAATCGACATAAACCAAAGACAGTGCGCAGACAGCAAACTGCAGTGACTTCGGTTTTTTTCTTTTTTTTGCTTACCGATATCTAGTCAGTGGGACACAAAGTGGACCGTCTAGAGTCTACAATATCTAGAACAAGCCAGCTTGACAAAGTTATATTATTGTCTTTTATGGTAATTTATGAAGTGTCACCATTAAAAAACTTTTGTGGTAGTTTTTGAAGTAAAACTTCTTTACGCACGCTTGACTTAAGGGGTAAGCTGGCGAATGCGTAACGAAAAGTGTAATTTATTTATTTAATTTCAACGATATAAACATACCATAAACAATATTTACATTTCACATTAAAAACCAAAAGGATATATTAGGAATAATTAAAAACAAAAAAGAGAATAACAATTGATTGTGGCATTTGATTGTGAAATGACATATGAGATATGAGCAAGAGATACAAGTACAAACAAATTTTATAGTACCTACAAATAAGGTTAACTTAGATAAAATTAATATTGGTTGAAAATATATGATAGCATAGCCCTCTTGTACCTACTTTCCGTGCAGTTAAATATATCCGCCACATCTGCGTATCTATTACTAACTGCATGCAACCTAGGTACAAGTGAGTTTTTGGAATACTCAGTCCTGGTGTTGTTGCATTTAAACAGAACTTTGGAACGAGTTGCTCTCGTAGGTATATGAAATTCAATGAGGTTAGTTAAATCGGAACTGTCTATACTACCATTTACAATTTTGAACATAAATATTAAGTCGGATATAATTCTTCGATCTGAGAGTTTTAATAAATTTAGTCCTTTCATCAAATAATTATAGTTATGGGTGAGGCGAACGGGCTGTATCACACTGTAGAAGCAAGAGAGAGCATTTTCTTTCTCTCTTCTTATCATAGCCAGTGCATGAAGATTATTCGTAATTTAATTTCGTTCTTGAACAATTTTACAAATACTGTAGGAGCAAGAGAGAGCAGTGCGCGCGCACATTTTCTTTCTCTCTAGATGTTTTACTTCAGTTGTGTGGTCTAAAGCAAACTCGTTTTTTTTCAATATTAATCTCTATCCGCTCATAATATACATTATAATTTACAGACAGATGATACGCCACATGGTTAGGCTTAAAAGAGAACTTCGCTACGCTCATTCAACTATTATTGTACATTGTTTATGCCGTAGGGGTCACAGTGTCATTAATATCAGAGCAGACTGTGCAGAGAACATGCACAAGCCGAGACTAAGAAAATGAACATTGCCCTTGTCGCTCGGTAACAAGTTGCACTGCAAGATGTCTCGCGTACATATACTTGATTGAAGCTTATACTGCAATAGAATAATAAAGCATGCACAGAGAGGAGTTGCTTATAGAGTCAGTGCCGGATTAGCCCCTAAGCAAACTAAGCAATTGCTTAGGGCATCACGTCTTGGGGGGCACCAGAAACAGCACCAAAAAAAAAAAAATCAAACTGACGCACAAAATAGTTCACTATGATAAAATTGAATCAGCATTCCCTAATGTGGACACAGCCCTGTGTATATTTTTATGCCTAATGATATCAAACTGCACAGCGGAATAATATTTTTAGAAATTGAAAATAATAAAAAATGAAAAAAAAAACCACGATGCTGCAGGAAAGGCTGGATGCTTTATCAATATTATATAGATATGCTAAAAAAGTTGGACTTATAAACTATTTTCCGCGAATTTAAAGCCTGAAAAAGTAGCAAGTCGCATTTCAATGGATAAATAAAAAATGCTTTGGTTTTTATTGTATGTAATACCTTCATACATATTAAGGTACGTAATAATCTATCTCGTTGTATTAAATAAGTTTTTTTTTTAAAGACCGATACTAGTTTACTTATGGATAGGGGAGCCCACAGGTGTGGATTGCTTAGGGCATCAAGTAGTCTTAATCCGGCACTGCTTATAGTTACAGGCGGCAGTCTTTATTACTGCTGTACGGAGATTCTGATACAACTAGAAAAGGAGAAGATTCCCCCCGAATTCGAAATTAGTTATGAATATTTTGGGTAAGTAGGTACACCGCATTTTCATTAAACCGACGTATTGTATATAAGTATGCGGGGGGGGGCAACTGTCAAGGGATCGACTGTCATGGAATCGACAAACCGATACTGAGAGCGATATTGTGAGTGCGTGATCGACCATAGAAAAACGGTAATAAACGAAAACTCATTGCGTTAAATTTCTTTGCATAAATTAATAATATACAGGGTGTCCAGGGGTTAAGTGCATTAACTTCGGGAGGTGATTTTTCATGATAGTGTAAGTAAAAAAGATAAATAACTTTTTTCGAAAACCAACTTTTAGAGTACTTTTTTGGTAAAAAGATATAATTAGTATGGTGTGTGTGGCCTATTAGGCATTTTCCCCGTTTACAATAAGCGTCTATCACAAACAACGTCGTCACAACGTGCCCGGCTGACTCACAGCAAATTTATCGCGTAAATTTGTACCTTACACTAAGGATTTTTAATAGGTACGTCTTTTTGTATGGGAAAAAAAGGTTGGAATTTCGAAAAAAAGTTGTTAATCTTTTTTACTCCTAGCACCATGTAGAATCACCACTTGAAATTAATGCACTTTACCCCCGGACCCCCTATATAACACTTTGACTATCATTGTGGTTTGCCATAATAAAGCTTGTCCAATAAACACTTTCATTAACTCATCCAATTTTTTTTTTAAATTAGGTGGCTAAACATGCAATTTAATGAACTGAAGGTAGTTTGATTACAATAAAAAAAATTCAGGGAAACAACGGAACATATATTTTTATAATTCATTAATATTCTGCAGCGCAACTCACGCTTTAAGGCCGAATTTAATAAAACAATTACGACTTTATCATTACAATGCAAAGAGGTCCTTCTTCATCTTCCCACACAAATTAAATTGAAGCGATCAAATAATATTACGGTCGAACACTTTTAATTTGAAACGTGCTAAATTTAATGAAAACATTTTTTTTTCTTTTTACAACATAGAAAATACAAACGAGGACAAGCGAAAAAAATATTATATCACTGAAGAAGAAGATAACAATAAAAATCTAATTTTAAAAAATATGAAATTGAACAAGACACAGAAAAATAATAGAAGATAGTGGTCGCAACTGGGATTATTATCGACCATTATCTTTTATTATTTTTCTGTGTCTCGTTCATTTTCATATTTTTAAAAATTAGATTTTTATTTTTATCTTCTTCTTCAATGATATATTACATTGATGGGAATAACCTTGAAAAGTTAAAAAGAAAGTTTTTCTTATAAAAAAAAAAGAAAAATGTATTCTTTACTTTTTAAATGAAAGATATATATTATTATTAAGTTGGTCAATGGTGATAGCACATCGGAGTCCCAACTACCCGCAGTCAGTATATCCATTTGACAAGGGGGTGGAGGGGAGAAATAATATGTCTAAATGTCTATCTTATTATTGATGGTGGTGGCTCACTTTCACTGTGACGATACTTAGTAGTATCTGAGTATCTTCAAAACTGAAACGAGGCTACATACTTTTACTTCTTTAACTGTAATTTACACTTCTTAAAATATTTGTTTCTGGGTTTGGAACCCACATACAGATTCAAAGAGCTTGACCGGAGTCAGGGAATCTACGAATATATAGCGTATAGTTTTAGATATGTTTTGCTTTAAAAAGATGTTGAATCATACTTTTATATTAAAAGAGAATTACCTACCTAAATAAATCATCAGAAAAATTAATGAGAAAATTGAGAATGAAATCTCGACAAAAGGCCGATTTATAAATATATTTATTAGATTTCAATTTATTGCTGAAGCGTTTATAAAAAATACGGCTTGAATAACGGCAATCTTAAAAAACTTCGTATTAAAAGGATGAAAGTGGCATGATAAAACTGTATTATACAAATAATCCCGAATACTTAAAAACCACAAATCTACAAATAAAATTACAGGGTGACCTTAGCACGCGACATTTTACGCACAAAATAAATAACGAGGTGGCTTAAAATGAAAAAAAAAATTAATAATAAAGAGATTGTTCAAAAGCCGTTGACACAAAGTACTGTTTAAATTACGTGACAGAAAACTGCCGTGACATTCATAGAGAAAGCAAACTCGATTATAATAAAACCGAAGCAAACTTTCGAACTTTGTAATAATTGCCTACAGTGCTGGCTGGAAACCGGAAACTGCACGGGTTAAAGTAAAATAATCGAAATTGCCTAGAGGCGTTGTAGGTTAATTAAAATCAGTAATTTCACGGGGAAATTAGTTTTAGTGACCGATTTCTAGGACAAAGGAAAAAATTTACAATTTATGGATTCAATTGAAAAGAATTTTTGTTGAATAGTTCAAATAATTATTATAGCAATCAAAACTTTGCACGAGAGAATAATAATTTTGAAGGTTTATATTTTTTTTTTAAATTACTTTTTATTTTTACAATAATTGCAATCTTACTGAAATGCCAGAAATTATCAAGTAGTGTCAAAATTCTGCTTTGAGGGGTGGGAAAAGCGGATGGGGGTAGTCTTTCTAAATTTCATGTAAACGACCTTCGTCTTATTTTGAAGGACGATTGCGCAAAAAAATCGTCAATCTCCGAATAAAACTGTACATTTATATTTTTAAAAAACTAAGCCACCCGGGCCGTTGCTCAAAATCAGATGTAGACAGTAATTATCCCCTTTATTCGATCGTCAAGTGTGCAAAATATCATCACGATATATCAATGGGGTGGTTTTTTTTTAAATCTTATGTACCTAAATCGTGACTTTTTTCTTGGTTTGAAGGTAAAGTTTTAGAAATTTAATCGATCTCGAAATACAACTATAAATTTGTATACAAAATAAAGAAGATAATAACAAAATAAACCAAGACATTCTTCTTTACATACATAGATAGACACTTACATATTTAAAGTCCCCTATGTTGGTAGTAGTAGAAATAGGTAGCAGTCTCATCAAAAAATTCTGCTTTAAATGGTGGGAAAATGGGATGAGGGTGGTTGTTCGACTTCTCATTTAGAAAGTGACCTCTCTCTTATTTTGAAGATCAAGTACTAAGTAAATTTTCATAAATAATATCAAAACACTGCTTTACGGGAGTGGGAAAAGGGGATGGGTGTTTTTTTTTTTAAATCTCGTGTAGACAGTGACCTTACTCTTGTTTTTAAGGTCAAGTGTGCAAAATTTCGTTAACCTAGGAATAAAACTTTAAATATGTTTATAAAAATCAAATCCACGCCGCCCGCCAACACAAACAGACACACTTGAATATGAATCTCAATTGAATCTTAAAATCTTTCACTGTATTTACCATTCAACGATTTGGATGTGCAATGGCACCTACTATGGCCATAACGTTTTTGATAGTATTCCAGAGGCCCTAGCACGCTTGCTCTATATCGATCGGTAGGATAACTATCGGTAACTTCTCGTCGTTCCCTAGGACAACTGCACATCGCTAACGTACAAACAACAGTTGATGTCGAATATGTTAAGGACACTTAGTCATTGTGAACTGTCACTTATTCGTTGGCGATCTGTAGTCATGCTAGGGAACGATGAGAAGTTACCGATAGTTATCCTACCGATCGATATAGAGCAAGCGTGCTAGGGCCTCAGGTGTAGGTATCATGATAATCAACTAAGAACATTATTCATTAGCAAAAATACCACCACAAGAAGGGTGGAACCATTTTATTGTCTCTCAGCTACGGTAAGGGATTATGGAAATGAAAAGGTTTTAAATCAAAAATATTGTTTGCATCAAACAATCTTACCACTAGAGGAAAAAAAATAAGAATATAAGATAACTTAAGCAACTTATAGGGTAAAATCAAGTAAGTTCTAACAATAGACATAACGTGGCTTGTACGGAAGCCTCCTCGGCGGCGCGCGTGTTGTAAGAGATTGTATGCACTTCCGCAGCAAATCTCCGGGGAAAATCACAGCTCTTACCTCGCTCCAGTGCCACTTGCTTCATTAGCCGCGACAGAAATAACGACTCGAGCACCCCACCCCCTTGCAACTTAAAACCGCCTCGTGTTATAAGGTACTCGCTACGAGTGATTCAACTAGCAGCTACTAAACGAAGCAGCGACTTTTTAAATGTGATTACCACAAGATTCCAAACTGCTCTCAACCGTCTGGAGCCAGTGTGACTATGGCACCCTCAATTGGGGTGTATTATGAGGCTGGAGGTAATGGGGAAGGAAAGCAGATGGGGAAGACAAGGGTGAAGAAGTACCTGACTATTCAGATCTGGTCACAAACAAGGCTAAAACCATTTCAAGCAACGTTTTGTTTGTCTTAATACAGGGCGTCACTAAGAGTGAGGGATCTTCTATATATCTATATAAGTATAAAAAAAAAACCATAAAACCATCATAGTGCACAACACAATTACGAAACAAGACATAGACATCAACACACGACTCCGAAGACAAATATCTGGCCCCAATTTTTTTTTAATATTATTGAAAAAGACATTAAAGATATTCACGTGACCAATCTAATGACATGTTGTTTCGGAAAATTTCACGTTTGAATTTCCTTCAAATCGTCATTCACCGACAAATTGGGTTTTTCAACCTCCGTCAGAAGAAATTTCAACGAAAATTTCATAGGAATGTTTCAAAAAAAGAAAAGATTCTTTTTTTCATTTCAAATTTGTCAGGCAATCACGTTTTCTTTCGTTTGAAATACGAAATGGGTTGTTAAATAACGTTCGATAAATTTGAAAATTTCACTCAGTGTTCCCCGCCGAATCACAATTTTGACGTCTGCGCATGCGCTTTTCATTAAACGCTAAGGACCAGTTGTTTCGGAATTCCCTTCAAATTTGAATTTCCTTCAAATTTGAATTTCCTTCAAATCGTCATTCACCGAAAAATTGGGTTGTTTCAACTTCCGTCAGCAGTAAATAGCAACAAATAACGTTCGATAAATTTGAAAATTTTATTCAAGTGTTCCCCGCCGAATATCAATTTTGACGTCTGCGCATGCGCCTCCCATTATTTCGCTAACCGTCCGGACTCGGCTGATCACATTCACATCACATTTCTATAGTATTTTCACTGCTGACGGAAGTTGAAACAACCCAATTTTTCGGTGAATGACGATTTGAAGGAAATTCAAATTTGAAGGAAATTCAAATTTGAAGGGAATTCCGAAACAACTGGTCCTATGGAATTTTCGATGAAATTTCTTCTGACGGATGTTGAAACAACCCAATTTTTCGGTGAATGTCGATTTGAAGGAAATTCAAACGTGAAATTTTCCGAAACAACTGGTCCTAAATGTTCGAATTCGGCTGATCACATTATAAAAATGTCACATCACATTTTTATGGTATTTTCGTTGAAATTTCTTCTGACGGAAGTTGAAACCACCCAATTTTTCACTTGAAATTTTCCGAAACTACTGACCCTAGAAATTTCTTCTGACGGAGGTTGAAACAACCCAATTTTTCGGTGATTGACGGTTTGAAGGAAATTCATACGTGAAATTATCCTAAACAACTGGCCCTTAAACACAAAACACACACATGGATAGTCAACAAGGGCATTGTGTAATGCGGACAGGTAACTTCTACGATATAATAACACACTGAACACCTGTATTTTCGTTTAGTCCTCACAATTATTTCTTTCTGTCACCTTTTTCTTATTTTTCTCTTATTTATTTTCTTTTATTATTCAAGTTTAAAATATCAAAATTAGTTTAAATTCCTGCCACTTCGGAAGAGGCTCAGCCAAGTGAGATGGTATATACCAAAAAAATGTATTTGTAGATATAGTAAATATTATCTTGTTTAATAAAAAAATTAAAAAAATAACAAAATTCAATAAAATAAAACTTACTTGCGCACGCCGGGATTTGAACCGCGAACTTCGAGTCTAATCGAGAGCTTTACCCCTCGACCACGGAGGCCGTCACTAGATTAGACGGGCACGTGACAATTCGGTAGTTTCTTTCTATTATTTTCTATTGTTCTGGAATGAGGATATTTCAGCTGCGACTACGTATTCGCAGTTCCAGTAACATCTGTGTGACTATCTACTAGCGGCTACAAAAAGTGGCGATCACTCGCCGCGGCAACGTAGCAGCGACAAAGAAGCCTCGTGTGACACAGGCTTTGTTCTAAACTGCTAGGTACCTACGGCCGCAAATAATACCACGCTGACTCGTTAACTCGGTGCTCTGAGCGAAAAGATCTTAAGAAATACCTATGTAAACTCTATGAGATGTTATCACTTTGCATTACCTCCAAGTATTCACATCCTAGCTGTGGGCTGGGCAAATTATCGTTAATAATGTTATGTAATCACGTTCTCAATCTTTTTTATGTATGTTTTAATAATGTATTGAGTCAAATCTCACTGCAGTGCAAACGAACATTTACAGTATTTAAAAAATAACGCATTTATAACAAGATTTTTACAATTATCATAAAATTTTTTCAAAGCACTCATAACACAATTCAAATTCACATACATGTACGGGGCTCGCAGATACTTTAATAGTACACAAATGCAATCCTTGTACTAATCGTAAGTGCGCCCCATTGTTGAATTTGGCAGCAGCCTGTAGTCTGGAGTATCTAAATACTTTGACTCTGATAGATATCTTCCCTATCTTAACAAACGCATTGCCATTTTTAGAGGAGGATAGGTATGCTGTCCTTATTCTGACGGTATTACAATTGAAGATACTCCGACGAACAAACGTAATTGATCCCTTTGGTACCGAAGCAAAGTCGGGACCCATGCATTTAGCAAATAAGGCCATTTGATTGTACGTGTCTTTTAAAGGGTCCCCTGCGAAAAAAAAATTTGAACAAACGTAAAACATTAGGGACGTCGCCATCCGAATTTACACGAGCATGTATTTGTTTTCCATCGGCTTTGGAAAGGAAATGTTTCCTGTTTGCGCATACATGTTCAATGTTTTAAAAATATTTTGTGGCAGGAGACCCGGCTTTATCGAAGCCTGCCTGTATGAAAGTTAGCCTACCATTGAGCAACGTCTTGATGTCGAGATCTTGCTCTGATAGCAAACTTCTAGCAAGTTGGGTAATGTTTGAAGGGAATTACCGTACGGAATTCATAAACAGAATTGACGCGATGAGAGACTGTGATCAAAGGGAAAACTAGTTTTGCTTTGGAGTTAATTCAAGAAGGTACTGTATACCCTCGTCCATTAGCCAGGTAACTATATTAATTACTTGGCATGTATGTACATAAACACCAGGGATTAAAGATTTTTAATTGATGAGTATGCTGGTAAGACATCTACGAAAAATAAGTGATTATCGTATTTTAAGTTATGATTAAAAATAACTTAATTACACGAACATTGTGCGTAAAATCACGGAATCGCAATTGTGTACTCCAATTCGCCGAATTCAGAATTTGGGAAATGAATATAAGGACATTGCGGATATGTTTGACACATCATTTATTAAGTATAAACACCTCATATTAAGATGTTTATCGGAAAAAAGATCAATAATATTTAATTGAATATACCACATAGTTCTCCTTGACTCAATCTACGAATTGTACTTATCTCATTCTGTTGTTTCTCTACCTTGCGTAATAGGGTCTCCTGCCTTTATCAAACTCGTATTTGATTTTGTTTTTTTATTATGTTGTTGATTTTGTTTTTGATTTTGACTTTGATTTTATTTATGATTTTGTTTTGGATTTTGTTCTAGATTCAGTTTTATAATTTTATTTTTTGCTTTTGTTTGAATTGTTTCTAATGCTTATTTAGGTACTTTGCTTTTTAATTTTATTTTTTGCTTTTGTGTGAAAAAGAGCCAACTAATTTTGTGTGAATTGAATGTAATTTATGATTTATATATTTTGTTAATAAAAAAATAAAAAACATGTAAAAGCCCAGCGGGGCGTGAAATACAAATAAATAAATAAAATGTGATTCTTGTACTAAAAACCTTTTTTCGAAGCCAAAATTTTATATTCTTTAGCCACAGACGTATTAATGAATCGCCGAATTGCATTTTATTACTAGGTCGCAATTCTCCGGTGCAGTAAGATTTCTTTAGATCAAGGGGGAAAATATATGATAAACTGTCATAGGATTTTGTTCATACATCTGAAGGACCTTTTTAACATTTTATTAATCTCCGATTGAAGTCCCAATGAGATAGGCCACGAACCGCCACTGATCGTAGATACCACAGTAGAAGTGGTTCAGAGGCAGAACACGGAAGAAATGGATTGACTGCGTGGAAGAAGATTGGAGTAAAATGGTTAGACCTGAAGACCGGATTCGAAGACTGAAATATCTATGGAGGAGGCCAAATCGCACTCTTGGATTTTAAATCGTGACGATTATTAATTTTTAATTTTTTTTTTTAAATTGATAAACTAATGTTTAAGACAAGACTTATTATTTATTTATTTATTTATTGGTAAGAGACAAACAGCTTATACATAAAATATAAAGATAAATATATAGATTGTTAAATGAAGTCAAGCCAAAAAAGTCTCCTATGTTAAAGTTGAATGGAGATGGAGTTTTATTACATACAATTAGTTTTGGGTGAGAAGGAGAGGAAGAGGAATATAGGATGAGGATAGGAGATGCTCCGAATACATTCCACACTCTTGTATTAATTTTCGATCGTACGTGTTACTTCTAATCGATATTTGTGAAGTGTATTGTTAAATATGTCAATATTTTGAAATTTTGTGTTATATTGTGCACATATACGGGGAATTGGTGAATTTTTTCTAAAGTTAGTTCTATGTGTAGGCAAATGAAACAAATGGGATTGCCGTGTTGATCTTGTCGGAATATGAATATTTATTAAGTTGGTTAGTTCTGGCGAGTCCAGGCCATTATTAAGAATTTTAAATAATAAGATTTGGTCAAAAATTAAACGACGTGTATGAAGGGAGTCGAAGTTATGGTAATTAATAGATTCGGTGTAATTTGAGAAGTTTATTTTTTTTTTATAATTTATGTGTTTAAAAATTTTTTTTTGAATTCTTTCGATTCTTTCAATGTGAGCTTGGTAAAAAGGAGTCCAAATCGGTGTGCAGTGTTATGCATACCACAAAGGGTAACAATTATTAGAGGCAATAATTATTAGCCTGAAACACTCATCCATATTGAAAAAACCATGCCTTTCTCCTATAAAAATAAAGTTGGTAGTTTGCAGGTGAAAAACTAGTATATAGAAACACTAGTATATATTGAATCAAAGGCGTAAGAGATAAGCCGCCGTAGCTTAGTGGATCGAGCTCCTGACCGGCAATCAGAGGGGCGCGGGTTCGAGTCCCGTCAGCGGCATGTATCTTTTCTCGGGAGGTTTTTTCAATATGGATGAGTGTTTCAGGCTAATAAATATTGCTTATAATGATTATTATAAGTTATTAGTGCATTTACAAATGAAATTTTAATTCTTAAATAATAACAGTTACGTAACTTACCAGTTTAGTTAGCAAAGCAAGCAAATTAATTAATTAAAACTCCACCATTAGCTTAGAAAAGGTTGACAAATTGTTTATTTTAGCAAATGCATAGGTATGTAAATATACGAAATGATGAAAACTTTCTTCGATCATAAAGGCATCCACCAATATAAGCGGGAAAGAGGAAATGATAGATCAATAATTGACTTTGTAGTATAATTGACTGCAGTGGCGGCTCGTGACTTTTGGTGAGCTAGAGTGCTAATTTTAACAAAAATGGCATTATTGATGTCGTTGTAGCCGAAAAATATTTTTTTATTTTTTTCAAATTATTTTTTTTTTTATGAAGATTTTCAGGAAATCGGTGCGGCGCACAGCAAAACTGAAATTTCCTGAAAATCTTCATACAAAAAAAAATTCGAAAAAAAAATAAAAAATATTTTTCGGCTACAACGACATCAATAATGCCATTTTTGTTAAAATTAGCATTCTAGCTCACCAAAAGTCACGAGCCGCCACTGATTGACTGTAGGTTGAGAACCGTTACCGAGGACACAAGAGTTTTCAGAGGGGCTGAGGTTGAAACTGACCACTTTCCGATAGTGTCGAAAGTAAACCTTTTCCGTGGCTGGCGCTCGGTGAAAATGGTAACGACTCCAACAAGAGTCAAAGTAGAAAAACTGCAAAACGATATTATCAGAAGTGAGTATGAGAATTTTGCAGAGATGAGACTGAATGAGAAGGAAATGGACGGTCTAAGCAAAGATGAAACATGGAACCACATAAAGGTAGGTCTTTGTGAATCTGCTAGAGATGTGTGTGGAATAAGTACGCGAGGTAGGAAGAAATGTGATGCATGGTGGGATGACGAGATCAAAGCACTGGTCTCAGAGAAGAAGAATGCATGGTTATGTCTGATAGCGTCTGGCAGTGCTTCTAATGAAGAGAGAGACCGAGCGAAAAAAGTATATAAGGGATGCAAGAAAAGAGTAAGTGTTGGAGTGAAAGAACGAAAGAAACGCCTGGAAGAGGAAGAGGGAATTAAAATGACCAACTACTTCCAAGAAAAAATTAAACTGTTTTGGAAAGAGGTCAAAAGATCCCGGAGTGGTACAGATAACGAAAGCAAGAAAGTGATAAAATCAAAAGATAGAAAAATGTTGATGAATGAGGAAGATATAAAAGATAGATGGATGAAATATTGAGTCAGGTCATGTGAAGAGTCGGAATAATAGAAGAGTATGTATGTGACGATGTATGAATGTGAATGAGGCGAGGAGTGTGTGCCAAGACTGAGTTGTTTGGCGGACCGTCCTCTCTGACAACCCCTGCGGGGAATCGGCAGGATGATTAATTAGTTATTTAATCAAATGTGAAAAGGGTGAAAAAACAAAAAAAAAAACACTTTAAATCGGTAATTCGATTTCCATGTTCCGGAATAGAATTCGACGGTTGACGCAAACTTAAAGGAAGCTTTCTCAGATTTTCTTGCGGTTTTACAGATAATTTTAACGCCACAGAAGATTCACCAAAACCAACTGAAGCAAACTAAAACAGGAAATACTTTGCAAACACGTTGAATTTTTAATAAAAAGTATTTTTAGCGTTGAAAATATAAAATCCTAAAAGTGATGAACTGATTTTAATTCAGTCGAAAGCAATTTTAGTTTTTCGTTCATAAATTCTGGAATTTTATATTAGACATATTCTTTAATCAAAGTTTTGAATATTAATAAGCGCATTCTGAGAAAAAATTATTTAATACCTACTTACGTTTATAATTTTCTTCTTCTAAAATCGAAGTTTAATTAACTTAATAAATTTTAAGTAAAATCAATGCTTATTCTGATGTTCATCGCCTTGAGGGATAGAAGTTTTTGTTCAACATGAATAAGATTCCTAGAAAAACCGTCAAAAGAAAAAACCTGAATAAAGTTCCCCAAAAGTTAGATCTAAAATTTTGGAGTTTACGAAATTCGTGATTTTATTTAGGTAGATGAGAAATAGATAATGCTTTTTTTATATTTTTCATGCCATATAATATGTAAAAAATAAAGCAATATTATACGTTCTAAATAATTTTGCCTGTGGTTTTGAGAAGCCTAAATACCATTCAAATGTAACGCAGATGCCTTCATACCGCAAACTAGAGAGCAGACATGGGCATATTGTTCTTTTTCCGATTAAAATAAAATAATCCATTCAGATTTTTTTTTAGTGAAAATATCCATAAAGGAATAAAACATAACTTTTGTTGCAAAATAAGTCCTTTGTTCCCAAAAGATAAGAGATTTTCTGTAAAAATTGTGTCTTTTTAATAGTTTTTAAAAGGAATAGTTGGAAATACGATAAAAATAATACAATTTGACAGATACACAAATGAACGTTTCTTTGTTTGTCCCTTGATATTTCCCATACTAATTATCCGGCTGCGATGAAACTTTGGTGAGTTGTTGTGCGAACGCACACGAAGGTTTCTATATAATAGAGTTTCTATAAATTGGGAAATTAACAGATCAAGATTTTTTATATTTATATTGTTTCTGAGCACCAGTGCATTAGCATCAATTGATTGTTTGCATGTAGGTATGAATTTGACTACGAGTATGTTGTGTGCCTTTGAGTGTATGTATTATGTCAATGAGTATGTTGCCTGTGTTATATCTATCATTCTGTATATTATACCTTTGTATTTACTTTTACTTTGTAGTTACTTCAAAGTTAATCTTCTCTTCTCAACCTACATTGTGGTTTTTTTATTATAAGGGTGCTTAATGTGTGTTATATTAATAATGTTAAATTGATTTGACTATTTAGGGGGTGCTTATACTGAAGAATAAAAAAATATTCTCGTAGATTATAAAGCATTCACAGAATTTGAATATAAACTTTGAAATTTGAATAAACTGTTCAAATTCTGCGGTGAGGAAAGGTTACTTCGGAAACTAATAAGAGTAATAATTATTAAATGAAGTGGTTTCAAACACATGTGTTTATATTATAATTAGGCAAGCACAAAGGAAAGGTTTTCTTCGAATACCTAAAAAGAATCCATTTATCACAAAAATACCATTCCCACCCAATGTGTATTTCCTTTTCCCACAAAAGCGATCAGTTCGGGGAAATATCCATCAGGCTTCGGTGTTTTCATATAGGATTTACTGGACCTACTTTCCCGATAGGGACAAGCCACTTTTCCCGCCGGAAGCTCGTCGGTAAATACAATGGCGACGAAGCCTTCACGGTTTCCGGAAAAACGGACGAGCCACGGATGGGTAAATACAAAGTAGGAAACAACGTTTTCTCGTAATTTTATACGCCCAGTAAGAATACTAGAAGTTCGAATAATAAATGGGACATCGGCAGATTGTAGAAAATAGAAATATTAAATACTTCAACCCTTCAACAGAAAACGTATATCTATAGTATTTATCGTGATTTATTTTTGGGTTATCGTGCTTTGTTTCACTTTCTCCTTTAGCCTAATATCCCAAAATTCCATATTTGGCCTAACAAAGTGCCACAATACGTTATAATACCCAAAAATAAATCGCGATAATAAAAAATCTCAAATCATACTAATAAATCATAATCATATTTGTTGTATTGTTATATTATGATCAGAAATCTTTGAATAGGTACTAGGCGAATACTTCATCAGAAATCACAAATCTTTGAAAGTAACAAACTTTACATCGTCACAGACGATTTTGGAGGCGGGTATGGGTACCGCCGCCCCAAGAACCATTTATTGGGCAACCAAACCCTCTGCCACAGGTCACCCCAAGTCGTTCGCTACGTTTGGTGACTTAGCAGGGGTGCCCGGGTTCATGGGATTATGTTTTTTCCGGTACTTGGCGGTGGATGCGTCTGCCCGCCAACTGCGTGGCAGGCCGGGGAGAGACCGGTTGAGGGAGACCTTTTTATCTCTCCATCCGGACCCTCTCAAGCCATCAGCTTGCACCGCAGTGGGAGGAATGACTTCACACATTCCTCACTCCTGGACATATTGATCCCCAGATTCCTACCCATCCCTCAAACCTTTTTGTTTCCCAGGACCTCCTATTCTTCCTTTCCCTTAAAAGACCCTCGACACAGCATCTTCAAAGATGACATAGGCCCAGAAGGATTTTTTTCCTCAGGGCCTCCTGTGTTGAGCTAATGTAAAAAACAGACGAAAACTTTATTATGAGGTAAGCCGTTTCTAAAAAGGTCATAAATCAGATAAAGGAACTTAAAAATGTTATTAAAACTACAGAAAAGCCAATTAAAAGCTGCTATTAATAAAATTAAAATATTAATTTTTAAACTTTGATATATACAATGACATAAAGTTCTTATCGTGAATCAATTGAGTGCATGATATAAACTACGTTAGTATTATTTTTGTCATAAAAACTGCAAATAATCCTGCAATAGTTTCCTAAAGTATTATTCACACAATCGAGAAGAAGAAGAGAAAAAACAATCTGGTTCTGAAAGTTTCTTAAAGTTAATCCGAACCTAGTTATCAAATCTTTTTTGAAGTATCAAATTACAAACACTCTTTGACCGTCACTTAGGCGACACTTCGTAAAAATGACCATTATCAGCTTGAATCAGATTTAAAAATTCTTTAATATTTTTCGACAGATTGCCTCCAAAACTTTGTTTGTGACCTAAAGGCTAGTTTGCTTTCTTTCTTTAGCTCTTAAAAGCTTATTAAAAAGACTGTCCGTGGTCTGAATACGTGAGGCGGCAGCTTTAAGCTCTTCGGGGTAAGTTTGAGCACTAAAGATTCCATATTAAAAAAGGAATCGAGTAGATTTTCCGAAGCTTTATCAATTTACTTTTCTTTTGTTCTTTGTAAAGAAATAACTTTGGTAGTTCTCGGTTTAAAGTTCGTGACAAAGTTTTAATTAAAATATTAGCTGTTTGATAGTTGGGAAATAAAGTCATTTTACTGAGTAAGAATAATTTATATTCGCTGAAAATATCTGAACGTATTATTTCATTTAGCAAATGGATTTTTTTAGTAAAATTGCAAACACGTAACAAATTTTATGTTTTAAATAAAACAAACACTTAGTATTTAACCACGTATATTTATTATTTGATATATCGACCTTGAAATTTTATGTTATTTCGTAATGGTCGATAGTTAATTGATTCAATAATGTTTATAACTTTTAAAGGTATTTATTCTTAGTTTACTTCTGGATGAATTTTTTAAACCTTGACTCTGTGCGTTTTAACATGACCCATCAACACTGCTTAGGCGATTTCATTACATGAAGATAAAATGTACATACTTGCAAAATTACTGTGTGATTATTTCTTGGACGTGAATCAAATCAAAGACCTTCGATTCGACAGTCATACTGAATTTCAAGAAAACAACTTGAAACTATAGTAAATTGCGTACATGATTGACGTCTAAGAACTGAGAAAAGATTTACGATAGATAAACGATTGAGAACAAAACAAATTTTAAAAAGACGTATAAAATCCAAATTTGCAATAAGAAAAAGAACTGAAATTATTAGGGGAAAGTTTCAAATAAGATTTTCATCATTATTATTAATTTATTGATAAGATCTATTCTTGTATTTAGTAATTAATACTCTGATCCTCTCTTTTAGCCATTAACTCTAGTTTTAGAAAAAAATATTTTGAATATTTTAATATCCCGAAACAATATTGTTTCATAATAATATATTTATGTTCCATTTAATTCCATGATGAGTGCTGAGAGAACAAACGAACACAAAACGTCAGTTGATTACTTCCACGTGTCAACCTTCATCAGTTTCCATTGTCGTCGATGATCCCTGGATTCGAAAGGGCCCGTAAGAAATGGGGCCATCTGTCAGCGGGGACCTTTATCAAGGATTAATATCCTGCCAAAAGTCACTTCATCCCCCGGTAATCTGCATAGAGCCTTCGTACATTCCCGAAGACATTCATCATCCCTCGACTCGTGTAAGGAGAAAGGTCGTATGGTAGGTTCAAGCAAGAATATCGAAGCGTTTTTCTATGGTCAATTCGTATAAAAAGCTTATACCTAGTAAGGTTTAACTGGACGATTTTTCTAGTTGGTAAGGGACGGTTAGTCAATTGTTTTCGCGGATTTGACTATGCAATTGCAAAAAAATGTAGTAAATAACTAACTAATAAATAACTAGCTTTACTTCCCATCTTAGTCCAAGTTTTATTATGATTTTTCTTTTTTCATTTTTCATAATCATAATACTTGAAAAATATTACATCTAACGAAAAAGCACCATGTTTTCATAAAGCACAACATATAAATATAAAGCACTTTTTTAATTTCTCACTATAATGTTCTTACTACAGCACATAATGTTTAATAATTTTAATTACCGATACTGAAAAAATGTACGCTCCTCTTCCACAAAAATTAAACAAATTTCAAAACTTCGTAACACATCATAGAATGAATGATCTTAAAATTTCAGAAAAAAAAACTGATCATACTTCACGTCACCCGAGCTCACCGTTCGAGCGTTTTGCTGCTTCATACAATCATAATTCTTTAAGCAGATAATAGCGACTTTAACGTGGTAGTAGATTCGTGCAGAACTAACGATATAAGATTAAATCTGGCCTTACACTAAATGGATTACTTCTACGAGTTCATGGGCCAAAAGTTTTGAACTTCAAAACTAAAGCGATCCAGTTCGACCACGGTACAGTACTTGATCAATAGTTCTTTTAGTTAATAGCTAGTACCTAAAACAATGTTTTTCGCAGCATAATCTTTAATCGCGGAATTCAGGAGAATTATGAAAAATAAATGTACCTTGAAATCTTGATAACTAATAAGTTTTTTGAGATTAACCCAACATTATAAACATGGCAACGTGGCCCAGAATGTGTGGGTTCAAAGCTCGGTGAAAACGTAAAAAATATATATTTAATTGATTTGGGGTTTTCCACGTGAAAACGTTTAAAATAACTGTAACAAAATAGTGTATGTGAATTTCATTCCAGACTGAAACATTTTAGTAGCGCTCTGTTGAAGATTCAAAAATGAAACGTCGCATTAGATTTGAAAAGCCTGGTTCCATAGCATTGAAATAAAAAGATTTATTTTTTAAATCTCCTTTACCTCCTCATCCCCATGTCTTTCAATTTTACCTCAATATGAGGACGCAACGATTCCCGCCAGTTCTGAACGAAAATACGTGTTTATATTTCATTAGGGCCATATTAACGACCACTTTCGTACAAACAGAGCGACCGCTAAGTAAAATGTCAGCTAAAAGCCTTAAATCGGTATTACGTACAATCGCTCGACTTTGCACTTCAAATCGACCCATTTATTTACGTGAGCTAACTCCGCTAAGTAAACTTTCAAATGAAGTAAGCGAAGTTGTTTTTTCTGGTCGGCGGCACTGACAACGATACAAATAACTAGTAGAGATGTAAGTAAATGAGTGGATAAATATGTCTGGTTCCCACCCATGATTCGTGGGTTCAATTCCGATAATTATGGTAGTGAAAGTTTTTCAAATATTTTCAGGATATTTGAAACCCGGGAGCGCTATCATAAAAAAATGTGTGGTTATTATTCCACGATAATTATTCCTTGAACCGCTTGGGCACATAAGCTTGTTTTCACGACAATTTAAAGTAGGTAGACATAGGAATGACATATGCCTCGGACCCGAGTTATTATTAAAATATTTTCAAAAAAGGTAGACTTTGCTTCAGATAATATTTAAAAGAATCATTTTGATGTTTTTTCCTCATTGCTGAAGATCGTAACCCCACCCCAATGCCCATGGTGATAATTATCTCCTCCACTCTCGCAGTTCTGCGCTGCGTGAAGATGTAACGAAACCGATATAACGTGATATTTGGTCACTCCAGCACCTTCCTCTGTTTTTCCTGCCTTCCACTTTGCCAAAGACTGATTTTTAAGAAGTCCTCAGTTTGACGAGCAACGTGTCCAAAGTATTGTAAAATACGTTGTTGGCAGACAGTTGAAAGCTTCTTGCGGATCACAGTTTTTCCAGAATGAATACATCTGTGCGCCTGGCTGTCCATTTTGATATAATGTACCTAATAATATATTAAGCACTGTGCAAAACCGGGTTAAATAAAACTTTCGTGGAAAATTACTGTTAATTTCTTTAACTTAATTCAGCGTGGAACCATTTTTTTCTCCAAGAAACAAGTTTCACATCCATGGAAACACAGTAAATAAAATTAACTCCCTTCATTTACCGCGAGTACCCCACCAACTAAACCGATTCAATTCAGTATTGCTTAAACCAAGTAACATTGAGACTTACCGAGCTCAGATTTCGAAGCAAGTTGGCGCAGACAACTTAAACTCATCTTCAAAAGCTCTCACTCCAATTTAAATGCATTGTAAAGCAACTGGTACCGTGACCGGATTAACTACAAATTGCATTGCGATTATAAATGTGCATTTAGATGACAGAAGAAAATGTTTATCTTTTAATAAAAAGCTTTAAGAGACAGTTGGGTTTGTTCTGTGGTACAAGTAGACGTAGGATTACACAAGATGGTCTCGGGTGACACTTTTGATGTAATTTATGATGACTAAAATCATTAGAAAAATCAGTAGGTATTGTATGGGGCGGGGTGAGGAATTAGTCGGTTACTCGGCTGAATTACAATTGGAAGTAAAAAGTTTGATTTGAAGAAAAAAAAGACAATTAAAAAGTCACAGAAGATAAAAATTTCATTTACATTTTTTACCGAATTAATGTCAGGAATCACTGGTTAAAGTAATTCAAGTACATCCCAACCTTTTGAAAGCCAGCATAGGAAAAATATATTTTTTCAATGCGACGTAAAATGTTTGATATTTCTCACCTTTCTTACGAACTCAATTTTTATAATATTTCTTTTGTGATATATTACAAAAATTACATCAAAATAATGTAGATAAAACGATCTTCCTAATAATCACACAAATCTATGCTTTCCACAATTGATTTGTATAAAAAAAACAATGAAAAAATATAGACTACGACTCCGTTGATATTATCACGCGGCGCCCATTTTGTCGGCCTTCTTTGATGCCCGGCGCGTCATCGTGAATTAACTTGAATTATTGCGAGAGGCTAGACGCTACGCAGTATTTCGTTACGTCGAGAACGAGAATGGCTTAAGCGATTCTGACCTTGTTCTTGATACAATTTCTTATACATAAGGGACAAAGTCGCTTCCAAAATCGATGGTACACCGGAGTACGTACGGCCAATGACAGGTTAACACCCTGTATATCATGCATTTATGTATTATCATACGTAGGTACATATTTTAGCATGGTTTCATCATTTGTCCACATAACAGCCTTCCCACACCTCTTACATTTTTCCTTCCCAGAACTTCCTCTCCTTCCTTCCCTAAAAAAACCCTACATACAGCATCCTTAAAGATGACATCGGCCCTGAGTGATTTATTTTCCTCATGGCCTCCTGTGTAAAGTTAATGTAAAAAAAAAACAGTTTGATAAGTGAAAACGGCCTAATTGACGATACCCGTAAAATGATCCATTGTTTTTAACCCGTACATTTAACATGTCAAGTTAGCCTTCACTGTCTTCATAGCAACTACTCACCTATTCAAGTTTTCCTTTCATCCATTATGACCCGCCCTGAGCGTCACGGCCAACCAATGGATTGAATTAGCAGCCATTGTTTGGACTTATCGCATTGTCGTAGCCCCGTCGAGCGAGAGCTTGGAGTAATTCATTTTTGAATGGGTTTTGTCTTGAGATTACATGACACGAGTTGTATGAAGAAGTCTCGGGTTCTTGGGGCGCCGACGTTGAAAGAGTTCGCTTCTTAATTCTACCTTTTCGAGCACTGTTGCCTTTTGAACTTACCTTGTTATTTTAACTTTAAGTAGGTCGGGAAATACCTCATCTACAATGCAATGCATACGTATCCGCGGTAGGTTTTTCTTTGTCTGGGAGCGGAAGAACTTTTAATGTTTATTTAATACACCTGTAAGCCATTATGGTGCCAGTTTAACCCCTTAGGCTAATTTGTTCGCTATTGTTATAGCTGAACCTCATGAATTTTAAAAATATTTTTATTTTAAACGAAATAACAAAATGAGTCAAGTATTTGACCGGTCAGTGGTTGAGTGGGCATAGCGTTTGGGTCCCACCCAGGCGTTCCGTGTTCGATTCCTCGGCTGGCTAAGTCCTCCATCACAACACAAGCAACATCTTCCGCTTAGTATGGTGGTAGTAGGAGATTTTCAAATGTTGTTGGGTTATTCGTAACCCGGGAATGTTTGTCTTTTTTTTTTTTTTTTTTTTTAATTTTTTTTTTTTAATTAATTTTAATTATTTTCAATAGATAAACTATAATAAACAAGATTTTCATGCATAGCACAAAGGGTAACAATTATTATAAGCAATAATTATCAGCCTAAAACACTCATCCACAATAAAAAAACCTTCCGAAAAAAGATAGTATATTTTGAATCATTTGGCGGGTAAGAGGTAACTCGCCGTAGCTCAGTGTATTAGAGTACATGACCGGACATCAGAAGGACACTGGTTTGAGTCCCGTCGGCGGCATGTATCTTTTCTCGGAAGATTTTTTTCAATGTAAATGAGTGTTTCAGGCTGATAATTATTGCTTATAATAATTATAATAATTAAGTAATAAGGTAGATTTTATAGAAGGGAATGGCCGACACAGGTGTCGATGAGGCTCGCTTTCCATCACATCGCCAACCCTTGGTAGCGCAAAGAGGAGGACGGAACGTGAAGAATGTCGAATTGGTACATGGAATGTAAGAGGAGGAATGGAAAGAAAGATGAATTAATTATGTGATACGATGAGTCAGAAAAATAGAAGAGTATGTATGAGACGATGTATGAATGTGGATGAGGCAAAGAGTGTGTGCCAAGACCGAGGTGTTTGGCGGTCCGTCCTCTCTGCCTACCCCTGCGGGGAAACGGCGTGATGGTTAGTTAGTTAAGTAATTTTAATTAGAAAAAACTTAAGGTGAGCCATTGTTTTAGTTCAAAATTTTAATATTTCAAAAAGTACAAAAACAAAAATTACAATTGTTCTGGCTCGACCGACCATGCATGAAAAGAAGAAAAAACTGCGGAAATATTTTACGTTGTGTCCGAAAACGAACCCGGAATCTCCCGGCTCGAAACGACATGCGTAGACCAGCAGGCTACATATTATATCGTTCCTTTACATATTAAATGTTCCTTTTTGGCGTGGTAAACTGGTGTAGAATTATTCTTGGAATTTGAATACTGGAAGAATAGAGTTGTCTATTCTACTCCGCCTTACAATCACAGCGCATTGACGACATTCATGGCAATACAAATTCCATCCAAGAAATTCGAGTCGTTGCCTCCCATTCCATGATTAACATTCTATTGAAATAACAAGCTTGGAATTCGTAGAATAGTATTTGAATGCTATCTCATAGTTTTATTTTAAAAAACATAATAGATCCTTTCAATTCAATTCAATTTCATTAATTATATTTATCATCAGACAACTTTTAAAGTAGAAATATTATATTGCTTGCTATGTTTTTGTGTTTTTAATTACGCCTTACAACACAGACTGTTATTTTGCTATATGTTTTAAGGCATTTATACAGTTACTCTTTTTATACCTAAAATTATACTTAATTCTTAAATCTCCTAAAATAAAATTATAATAAATTCAATATTATACCCACGCTCAGGCATTTGCCTTTGCGAGATTTTTTTGTTCATACAATATTATATTTAAGTATGTTATTTACCTTTTATAATTTTATGTACCATCGTATCAAAACCTTTCAATAAAAAAATAAATTTAAGAAAATTATATGTATTTTGCACGAACCTACGAATAACAATATGCATAGGAACCTACTTCACATAGATAATTTTTAATCTGTGGTGAACTACCCTGACACTAATGTAAAGCAACCGACAAGGTTGATTTGAAATTTTCACGGCCAAAAGTATTTTTTTTTTTGTGTTATTAAATCGTGTTAAGTTTCCTCCTTCTTTCCAGCGTTCCAGTGTTCTGAACAGCATTACAATTTCCAACGTCAAAGCAAGTGTTACACTCCACATCTACACTGCGTAAAAACCCAAAAATTAATCACGATTAGAAACGGTTGTTTTTTTTAAATACGAAGTTAGATAACCCCGAGCCAACCCGAAGTCGGACAGTTGCATCCTATATTACAGTATTTTTTGTGAGGTTAAAGGGAGTGGGGAAGGGAAGGAGAAAGCGGAGAGTTGAAAGTACCTGACTGTTCAGATCTGATCACCAAATACGGCCAAAACCATTTCAATGACAGAACGAAAAAACAACTCTAATAAAAGAGAGTGTTCTCAGAACAAATTCAGAGTGATCGTTAGACAATTTTCGAGTTATTGTTAAAGATTTAAGTGACAGATTAAGAGCGATTGACCAGCAGCAGAGAATAAAAGTTTGAAAAGGTTTTCAACTGTACAGGGACGTTCCAATGAGAAAGATCGATTATTCCCCGTATCAAAATTTTTAAACTAAAAATTTAATATTGATTTATTTCATTCAAAACTTACTTTAATATATACCTACATTCAAGTAAGCAATAAAAATGCTCAAAACGCACGATGATAAATTATTAAATATAGTGTACTTCTTGTAAGTATTTTTTGATTTTATAATAATGTCTAAACAAAGTGTGTAAAATAAATGTCTTAAAACTGAGGTACTTTTGTCACAAAACACGTTCTCGGATTTATTTTATAATGATTTTAATTAAACTAAAATTAAAAAATTTATGTCAACGTGTGTTGACTAGAATTATGTGAATGAGGAAGAAAGACAAACATTCCCGGGTTACGAATAACCCAAAACATTTGAAAATCTCCTACTACCACCACACTAAGCGGAAGATGTGTTGTGATGAGGACTTAGCCAGTAGAGGAATCGAACACGGAACGCCTGGGTGAAACCCAAACGCGATGCCCACTCAACCAACTGACCGGTAATAATATGTATTGATTTATTTTCTTGAATTTTTTATGATTTGAAATTTGTGTTGTTTAATATAATCTATCGTTTGAAAATTAAACAAATCTGCCAACGACCAACGGTATAACCTTAGTATATTAAAAATACACTTAGTTTTTCAAAATTTTAAAACAGCGTGTACCAGATAAAATAACAATCTTTCAAAATCAATTCAGGTTTTGTAAAAAAACAGTCAATACTTCTATAATTTGATTTTAAAAGGGACTAATTTCCGGTATTCTCTGGTATTGCCCTCTTAACTCTTAAATGCTACTTTAAATTACTGGAACCAGCGTTTCGACCCCACGAAAATTATTGGACTTAATTGTCATCTTTTCCTTCCCATTCCTCAATGTCTTAAATCTCAAAACACCACTAAATTTGGGGATGAAAAAGTTGAACAGTCTAACTAACCATCACGCCGTTTCCCAGCAGGGGTGGGGACGGACCGCCAAACAACTCGGTCTTGGCACACACTCCTTGCTTCATTCACATTCATACATCTTCTCATACATGCTCTTCTATTATTCCGACTCCTGACATGGCCCGACTCAAGTATCTGGTTCACTTGATCGTACCATGTCTTCCTCGGCGTCCACAACTTCTTCTTCCATTCACTTTTACGTCATATATCCTCCTTACACTCCTTTTCTTCGTTCATTCGCTCTACATTAATTGTCCATTTCTTAATTTTACTCATTACGCTTACATCAGCCTTGCATTCTTTGCGGATATCCTCATTTCTCACACGATCATACATGGTTTTACCACACATACGCCTCAGGAATCTCATCTCTACAGCATTCAGTGTACTTTTATCCTTCCTCTGCCAGTTCCATACTTCACTACCAGACATCAGAGTAGGTACCAGCATTCCATTTTGGACTGCTAGCTTCGCTTTTTTTACAGCTTTTTGTTGGCGCCAACGGCGTTCAGTCCACCATTAATGGATTTACCTGCATTCACCCTTCTTTCAATATCCCTATCAGCCTTCCCATCTCTCGTAAACATACCTCCTAAATACACAAACTCATCCACCAGCTCCAAGTATTCACCATTCACAACTATAGATATTGCACACCGTTTTCGTACTCTCTCTTTCAAACACCATGACTTTAGACTTGAACAGTCAACACTATTGTATAGTATGATATATACTGATATCCTAAAATAATTACTTTATCTCCTTCTAGTATGACAAAAACAACGCAATAAAGTGAACAAACCTCACTCGTGGTAATTCCTTCCAAGCAACTTAACCGGGAGAGCATAAACACCAGGTATTATAGCTTCCCGAGTCTTAAAACAGTATCGGCAAACAATTTAGGGATCATGTCTGTCGACAAACAGGGTGGTTCTTCTAACCCGACTGGTGTATACATCCCGGACAATTCTCAATTCAGCTTCCGATGGGCAATACGCATTGATTTTATGTGTTTTAAAAACTTAGGAGACACATACTGTGACTAGGTACAACGTAGATTTTCCATATGACTTCGCCCCGGTTTTTTATGAAATTTTAAGTGGTCAAACAATTTATTTTGTTTTTTTTATAATAATTTATCTCAGGCCCTATGTCATCTTTGAAGATGCTGGGTCTTTTTGAGGAGAAGAAGTAGTGAACATGGGTCTCTTCAAGACTAATGTTGTAGGAAGGAGGAAATACAGAAGCAGGTAAATCATTCTATAGCCGAGCTGTTAAACTCAAGAACGAGTCGCAAAAGCGACCCGTTCTCATATTACAAATGTCAACCGTGTACATACGTTGGGCGCGCGTTTAGCGTGTTTCTCGACTGTGCACCGGCGAAATACCATTGAAATACCGGTAGAACAAGGATAGCATTACTACCCGACGCCTGTGCTCTAAAGATTGCAATCCGTTTGTTAAGACGTGAGAATTTATCAAAGCATGTAGATTACATTTCTGTCAATAAATATGTCATAACTGTGCATTGATAATATTCTATGATATGACGAAAATTAGGTTGCGAGATTAAAATTGATTTGGACAACAAGATCGAAAAAGCTATGCAAATTTCATAATGTCAGATCTGATTGCAGTTTTGCTGTCAATTGAATTAAATGGAAAGATGTTATTTTGTTTTCGGCATTTTAGCACGGTATTTTTTGTTTGGTTATAAAAAAATATATATTAATAAGTACATACAGTAATACACACATAATGATGAGATAGACAGATGCAGTGTTCACAAAATTTAACAAAAAACAATATAAAAATACTACTAAGGGATGAAGTCTTATAATGCGCTGCAAGAAAATATAAACTCTGCACCAATTGATAGATTCAAGATGTATTTATTGTAGGAGTCACTTTAAGCAAGAGAAAATATAGTATATAAGTTGTTATAATAAATTAGTAATTTTTAAACTTTCATCTGAAATTTTTTTTTAATTTCTTTGGCATTAACTGTACAACAATTTCTACAAATTTCTATTCATTTTTTTATATTTCTGCTACCGATTTCGACACATCCGTGCATTCACTAGCAATCTTAAATAAACAATAAAAACAGATAAATAAAAATTAAGTAACAAATGCACATGTGAAAACTCTTCAAAAACAAAATACTATAATAAAATGAATAAATAAAATTAAAAAATAATTTCATACACTAATTTCACATTCTATGCACATATTCAGAAATGCACACCCTAGTTGATATAGTAAGAAGTATTATGGGCATAAATTTGTACATTATATTCACCGTTAATTAATAATAATTAATTGCAAAAAAATATATATATGATGCAAGTTGCCCATCGAGAGAACGTTCGACTGACAAACACCTCACTTCTTATTTTCCGGCTGTGGAGAACCTCCCGGGTTGTATACCGGGCACTTTTCACCGCTTCCCCGGATTCTCGCAATCAATCTTTTTACGGGCCGGGATTAGCCGGGATCGGGCGAGTCAAATAAAAGTATTAGCCCCAACTTAATTGGCTTCCGTTAGTTAACGGATTGTACCCGAGGGGGGGGGGGAGCGGTGAAGGCGGGGGAACTTAGGTGAAAAGAACTTTAAGGCAGAGCAGGACGAAAATCGGTGAGGTAATTTCTGATTCGACCCGGTTTCGAGTGAATAACGTGTTATGATTTGGTAATGAAATACTTGGAATAAGGATTCGTTAAATTTACATAATGAAGTGGCGCTAACTGAATTCAAAGTAGAATAATATTCAACAATTATTATTAAAACACTTTTTCTTAGGCCCTGAGGAAAATAATTTTCTTCAATACCTATGTCATCTTAGGGGATGCTGTCCGGAGGGTTTTTAATGAAAGTAAGGAGAGGACGTTCTGGGTGGGAGAAATCTAGGGATCAGTGTGTCCAGGAGTGACGGACGAATGAATCCATCCTTCCCGTTGCGGTGGAAAACGATGGGTCGAGAAAGACCAGCGGAGACGTCTCCCTAAACCGACCTCTCCTGATGCGGTTCCGCCTGTCTGGCCCATCCGCCGCGAATGCCTGAACACTCACGTCACCCGTTGAACTCAGGCACCCCTACTAAGTTACCAAAAGTAGCGAACCACTTGAGGCGACCGTTGTTATTCAATAAACGGTTCTCTGGGCGTCGGTATCCGCCTACCAAATTGTTAATTTTTAACAAATTTCATATATCATTGTTATTTTTAAATTGCTGTTATGTGTGTTAATTTTATTAAATTGTAAAATTATTAACCCCGATACAGGCGAACCCTAGTGGGGTTAATAATTAATTCTAAAAAATGTATTTTAATTGTAAAGAAATAATAAAAAAAAAGCATTAAAATTCAAAGATCGAGGGTATACATTTCAAAATGTGTATGATATCTGGCGAATATAAAGTTGAAGTTAAATTATGGAGATCGACAGAAAAATGTATGTATTTTAGGGGAGAAGAGCTGCAGGGTCGATTTTCTCTGATTTACAAATTAGATCTTCGGATCCCGGACTCTCTTGACCCATCGCCTTGCACCGTAGTTGGAGGGATGGATTCATACATCTGTCAATCCTAGACACATTGACCCCCAGATTCCTACCCACCCCTTACACCTTTCTCCTTCCCAGAACTTTCCCTAAAAAGGACCCTTCACACGGCATCTCCAAAGATGACATAGGCCCTGAGGGGATTTTTTTCTTACTAGGGGCTTCCTGTGTGGAGGTAATGTAAAAAAATCTCTGATCGAATTCGTATTTATTCGTTATGTGCAAGAATTTGGTCACTATTATGAAGGGCCGTTAATTTAACCTTACTAATGCTTTTTACAGAGCCTTTGCGAGTTGACTTCAGCATGAGTATGGGTTTTCTTTGTAGGAAAGGTTGGCATAAAAGCCATGCAAATACAGTAATATTTTCGTAAGAGTACCTCCATTTATACGTAAGTGCATGGAACGTGTAATGGCTCGGTCGTAACGATTGCAACATCTGGTAGGAGATGACAAAAAACGAGGAAAAAATAAATAATATGTAATAATTACCATAACTGTTGTTTTCAACGCGAACACAGAACTTATAAACGTATTTATTTTTGGGGTATTACGCCGTGTAACAATGTTGCTAACAGATTTCCAATGTCGATCATCAGGGCAGATGTGATAAAGTGAGTGCTAATTAATGTATGTAGATGTGGCACCGTGTTGCCAGCCTCCGAGTGTTGGTATTACATTTAAATCATTACAATTATCAGATACCAAGAACTTTTAAGCCTGGCTCTGTCATCTTTGTTAAGATTAATGGGATTTTTGCGAATTTCAATTGTCTCCGTAATGAGGCTTGATCTATGCGTTTTGGGTCTTCCCACGACTTCAAAAAGATTTATTTATTTATTAAAAGAATTTTATACGTAGTGTACATTTTGTGTTATTTCGCCCGCCATGCTAGGGATGTCCCTGTGTTATGGCGGGTGAAGTATGCAGATTATATAATTTAAGGTAATGAAGTACGTTTACTGATAATATAATAATTATGATAATGAGGTTTACAGTTAATGCAGCAATGAATTTATGATAATGAAATTTACATTTAATATAGTAATTGATGATAATGATCTAAAATTATATCTAACTGAACTTATCAGTTTGAAAAAAGGAAGTTTTTGATTTACTAAGCGAAAAAATTATTAGTCTTATCAAATCGAAAATCAATAGACAATGGATTGTATGAAAGAAAAATCAAGTATCAGTAAAAAAAAGAGTGGCCTTCCTTGATTTAATATAATTCGGTACAATCATTTATTATTAGTTTAGTTTCTCCGTTATCCCAGCGGAAAAAATAACGTAATTTGTAGCCGGGTGTTATCGAGCGCAGATATTAATATTGTCGTATATTTGGGCAGCGTGTAACATAAAAGTTGGTCAAGTTGTGAGGTGCTCCATTTTGGAGTCACCCTCTATAATATATGATTGTTACGTTGACAATTTGCAGCTGCGCATCTGTGCAGTTACTGTACGCCAGCTGGGAATGCTAATTTTTTGTGAATTAATGTTTTACCATGGAAGAGTTAAAACTGCCGGGGGGTCAAAGAGTCTATGGCATCTTCAATTCCAGCAGAAAGGAAACGTGGAAGAGATGAATCAGGTAGTTAGGTTTCTGGTTATTAGTTCTGGTTACTAAACTGAAAAAATGCAAATAAAATAAAATTTTAATACAACGAAAACCCGCGATAGGTAAATTTAAATGATTTAAACGAGAGTTTCTGAATTCTGAGACAGGGAGAAAATGTTACCGCCTAAACAGACAAACTAAGTACTTAAAGACGCTGTAATATTGGCGTCAGATCTTTCAGATTTCTTCAAACAAACAAAAATTTATTCCACATACAATTATCGTCACTGGTCACTCAACCGAGAAACCGCATAATCCCTCACCCCGCCCCTAACTGACCAATAACTGGAGAACGGAAAACTCAACAATGTTCAACTTCATCACTCCTTCAAAAAAGAAAAGTTATTTTCCTGTCAAATCATCACTTTTTGATGAAAAGAAAAATACTTGGTTAAAGTTGACCGGTCAGTGGTTGAGTCGGCATCGCGTCTGGGTCCCACCCAGGCGTTCCGGGTTCGATTCCTCGGCTGGCTAAGTCCTCCATCACAACTCAAGCAACATCTTCCGCTTAGTGTGGTGGTAGTAGGAGATTTTCAAATGTTGTTGGGTTATTCGTAACCCGGAAATATTTGTCTTTCTTTAAAAAAAAAAAAAAAATATATATATATATAGATATATATATATATGTTAGGTTAGACCATTTTTTTTACCACTTCGTGGCTTTTCAAAGAGTTGTTATACCACTTTGAGTTGTCGTAGAGCTCCAATACCTAGCGATTTTTTAAAATGATTTTAGTTGGACAAAAAAAACTTCAATAATGTCGCCGGACCAAAATTTCATTAACAATTTTTACTCCAAATAACGTCAGGAATCACTGATTAAAAGTAAGTCAAGTAGGTCCCTTATTCACTCGAGCGCTTTTTGCCACATTATGGCACTATTTCCAAAACCTCGGATTGCTTTGTTGCCAAAATGTGAAAAATTAAAAAAAAAAAAAAATTATTAAAACGACTATATAATATATTGTACATTCAAAATTTAACAAAATAAATATTCTCTGGATTCTTTAAAATGTTTTAAGGTTAAAGATTTAATAAAAAAAAATTATACATCCTATAAATAAGTGATAATAGACAAAAGATAGGTGAATTCATTGGCTATATAGAACTATAATCAGTTTGTATGTCTCCATATTTAAATTCGGAGGTATGATTTTTTTTTAATGTGAGCGGAAAAATTTCCTTTATCAATCCGAGGAAAAATATTTTAATTGCTCTGTCGCTCGAGTGGTTTTAACACCCTGTATAAATACGATAGAAAAATAAGTTACAATATCATAATGACATATTAATAAACGTAAAGGACTTCAATAGAATGCTTTCCAATAACAATAATTACAACTAATTAACATAAACACGAAGCAATTTGTAAATAATCCTCTAATCGACGTACAATTTTATATTTAGCAAGGCCAACTTCTGTTAGAATGTGAATAATGTTTATTCATGGATCCAGGTTATGCAAATAACACGGGGCTCCTCTCGTTAAACCGCGGCTTATAAACTGGAACAAGTTAACAAAATAGGGAATTTGTTCTACGTAGAATAATCTGCCGGTTATGAAGCTTAATCCCAACTACAATTATTTTAGTTAACCGACTATATTAAATGTCGGTACTAATATCCGGAGTATGAAAATTTTAACGTCACACCGGCAAGAGCCTAATTATAAAGTGCTGGTGCTTGTACGGTGTGTGCTTGATTGATCTTAATTTAAAACCTAGTTAAGAGACGCACAACACGTGCCCAACATTTGCAGTACGTTTATAAAGAAGTGTTTGATGCAATGACCCATAAAAATAGCCTGCGTGGCAATATTCAGCTGCGCATTTTACTTGCAGAAGGTTAGATTAGATTTGAAATGAGATTATGCATAGTTCCTGCCGTATGTCATTTTACCCAGTACCTACCTCTCCCTAACCACATCACTTTGCCGGAAAAGCATTTTGAGTTTGGAACAATGACGAGAGAAAAATAGCAAATTATTAGAGTGCATTTATTTATGAAAAACAGACAAATTGGGACTAACTTGGAAAAATGTTTTTGGTGTGTTCATGATTTTAATCGTGTTAATAACCTCGTTTTTGAACTAAAAAGAAGATATCTGACCACTTCGAAAGTATACACTATCATTTTGTACTTATTCGTGTTGCTGTCGCGATAACCTCGAGGTATTGCGGTGGAACTGTGTAAACTATATTGTGGTGTGTGCTCCTTCGCAGAGATACAGTGGTAAGTGATTAGTTATCCTTCTTCCTTGAATCCCTAGTTATTTCTACACATATTATCACCCAATTCCAACAAACACCTTTTCGTTTCATTATTATCTAGTCTTTTTTACAGTCCATTTCCAAGTGCATCTCGCTGTAATTCGTAAGCCGTTTCGGATGCAACAGTAATATTTATTCATTTTGCAAATCAGTATCAAAACAAATACATTGCAAAAGCTATAGTTAAAATACAGTTGGCAAAATAAAAACAATTTAAAAAAATGTAACTTAATGAGTTAAACCTCAATTTATAATAATTCAATTAATGAAGACAATATTAGTGAAACTCAATCGACAATCTGAAACAGAAAAATCAGAAAAAGATATGGATACATCAGGTTACATGTAGGACAAAGGAGGTTACACGTAAGTACATAAAGTTTAAAGTCAAAGGATACTAGCTTCAACCGGTGGAAGGATTTCTTGCCTAGTAAGTCTTTCCAGGGGTGTCAGCATTGCTAAGTTAGTTAGTTCTATTGCTATGCAGTAAGCTAAAGTGGGTAAAGCAGCCCTAAAATTGAAAGGTTTGTCAACTCCTTTGAATTAGGTATGACAAAGCCCTTGAAGTGATTTTTCACAAAAACGGCAATACACAAATCATCAAAATACTATCTTTGTTGCTAATTCTTGATTTGGTTCTGATTGATGGTATTTTTAATTGAGCATGACATGTCAAACGAGCGTCAAGAACAATAAGTCCTTACAAGTCGTCATAATATATTATTTTTCAGAGATGGATCTTTCATTTTGTAATTAAAATGTATGGTCCTGTGTGAGCTTAACGAGCACAACCTGGTACCGAGGAGGACACATGGTAAGTCCACAATGACGTGACAAATGTATTAATTACAGCCTTGCCGACAAGAACTCAAATACTTCCAATAATCCACTAGCACTTGTACCTGTCCATTTATATATATTTGTCTTAGCTTACTTTAGCACTAAAATCCTACCTTAATATATGAAAGTTAATAGGAAATCAGAGAATGTAAGTATTTCATTAAATTATAAAAAAGATTTTACGTCACTTTATTCATTTAAAATGCTCTTCACTGCCTTTGTTAGAAGTAATTTAGAATACAATTCCACTATTTGGTCACCATACTATAAAGCACATCAAATAAAAATTGAGAGAGTTCAACATAAATTTTTAAGGTTCATTAATTTCAAACTCTCCATACCCATTGAACAGATCAATTATGATAAATTAATGAAAGGACTTAATTTAACTGACTTATCTTATAGAAGAACAAAGAGAGATATGGTACTTTTATTCAAATTAGTTAATGGCACAATTGACGCACCTGACTTAATAAAACTAATAACATTCCGAGTACCAAATCGTAACACGAGGCTTCCATAGCTGTTCTTTGTTTATCCTTCGAAAACTAACTATTTCATTAACTCCCCAATCCAAAGGCTACATAGGCTTGGAAATAAATTAATGACAATTGTTTTAATTTGTCATTAATAAAATGGTGCCACAAAGTGAATTTGCAAAATTTGAAGAAATAAATTAAGTTCAGTTGATATTTTCGTTTATTCATTACCTAAATTTATTTTCGAAATTTCAAAAATTCTCTTTCCCGTTTACTAAACTATTATTTTTATATCATGATTATTGTAAAATCCCTAAGGGCGTGAATAAATAAATAAATAAATTATACATCCTAAACAAGAGAACCGATGGATGAAATAAATCGTTTTGCTTGCTAAAATCTAGAATGTATTATTCTAAAACCAAATATCCACCATAGCGACAATTGTTGTGACAGGCGTCGTGCGCAATTGGCTACTTACATAACATATAGTAATTCTTCCCGACAATAACGTGTTAGGTCCACATGACGATATCAGAATGTTATAAACGTGTCGGATTGCGGTACTTCGAATTTTCATCACTATCGAATAATTATCTGGAAATTCAATTGCCGACCCATAAATAAATAGATACACGTGTCAATGGTCGTAATAATATATGTCTTACTACACACGTGCTGCTAAGTTTTTAGGGAAATAAAAAAAGTACCTAGATTATATCAAATTCAAAGAAAAATTAAGGGTGCAGTAAGTATTAGAAATATAAATCAAAATGTTGTTTATGTTTACATTAGATTACATTCTGTGTTTCCCCCCTACTACAATATCATGTTCAATCTTTCCTCTCCTCAAAAAAAGCCACATAGCGTCCCCAACAATAACATAAGCCTGAGGGAAATTATTTTCCTAAGGGCCTCCTGTGTCAAGTAAATGTAAAAAAACATGAAGTGGATCTATTAAGTTTAATAAATAAATAAATATGCATGTCACTTGGGTGTTTTGCTATCGACAACGTCATCTGGACATTAACAAATCCGAAGGACGAGGGTTCAAATCAAATAAGTTTTATTTTCATCATTTGTGTTATTTCACAATAAATTAATTAAAAATAACCTAAAGTATATTTGTGGCATTTTCCATGGCGAAAGAGACTCTCAGTATCGTCCTGGTGTAATAACACCATTCAGAATTGAAACGTTGCTTGAAATGGCTTTAGCCGCGTTTGGTGACCAAAACTGAATAGCCAAGTATCTCTTCCCCATCTTTTTCCCTTCCCCACTAACTTCAGCCTCACAACATACCCTGACTGGGGATGCCATAGTCTAACTGGCTCCAAACGGGAGCAGTTGGGACTCTTGCGCGGTATTCACAAAAAAAGATACCTACGTCAATGGACACAGTAAATTGTCGTTCTACTTATATTAATGTCACCTGCCTTACGCAATTCTAAATTGTATTACGGCGTTCGGCAAATCCTCTTTATTGTTCAATAAGCATTTATTTTCTAGCCGATATTTCTTATTTTTTTTTATTTTATCACGTAGTTAGAGGTAGGTACTGAGTTTTATTACCCAGATACGAAATCAATTTCCAGAGTGGTGCCGTTTTTCAAAACAATAACTACATAGTATCCAATTCAATTAAGATCGTAGGCAATTTCCGATAAGCAATCAAAATTACCTCTGATATTTCTTTAGGGCTATATCGCACCCAAGACGTAGTGTAATTAAATTAAACGATAAAGGTAAACAAGCCGTACAAAAATGATTGCTTCAGAGTTAACGGTTTATGAAAACAAAGTGACCAGCCATAAATTTCCTAGGAAAAAGCCTTTCGGCAAATACCGTTACTTTTCTTTGCAATAAACATGGTAAAATTATCGCTGTTTATTATAAAATAATATTATTTTGGAGTGCGAGGTTAGCGTACAGATGAAATTACTGTAAATGGATATTTATGTTGTTATATTATGTTAGTAGGTTATTGTTTTTGCGTTACAAGTTAAATGTTTTCGAGAGGAAGTGTTATTAGTGATTCTGAAAAATAACTAAATGTGTAACTGAAAATGAAATAAAAAATAACTGAATATTTTAATGGAATAATATATAATTAAATGTGTAAATGAAATATATCCTAACCTGTTTAAAAAAGAAGGGGGAAAATATTTATGATAAGCGCGGACGAAGGGGCCCGTTCTCACATATTTCCGACACACCTGTGTTGAATGTCAAATTAGTTATTTCCGGTATAATCAAATAATTTCAAATCGGGGTTTGGAAATAAGAAAAACGAACCCAACAAGCGGAGGCGAAAAATAAACTCAAACAAAAATATCTTATCATTGAAGAAGAAGATAACAATAATAATCTAATTTTTTTTTTAAATATATTACATTGATGGGAATAGCCTTCAAAAGTTAAAAAGAGAGTTTTTTTAATAAAAATATGAATATTCATTTAGACTTTTATAAAAAGTCAACAGGTGTTCCATAAAAATAAAATCGGATATATTTATCCGAGACACTATCTAGGTAACAAATACATTATTTGAATACTTGTAATTTGGGAGGCGGGAATGGGTACCGCCGCCCCGGGAACCATTTATTGGATAACCAACACCTCTGCCATAGGTCACCTCAAGTGGTTCGCTACGTTTGGTGACTTAGCAGGGGTGCCCGGGTTCATGGGGTATGGTTTATCTAGGTCTTGGCGGCGGATGATCTAGACACACTGAACCTCAGATTCCTACCCAACCCTCATACCTTTTTCCTTCCAGAACTTCCTCTCCTTAAAAATACCCTCCACACAGCATCCCCAAAGATGACATAGGCCCTGAGGGAAATTATTTTCCTCAGGGCCTCCTGTGTGGACCTAATGTAAAAAAAAAAAAAAAAATAATAATAAAGGTAGCTGCCAATAATATGGAAAAAAACATTAGTCGAAGATAATATTGTTAATTCTGAAATTTGAAATATGAAGTTGACAATTACGACAGTCTCATATAAGATCGCAGTAGCCCAATTGGTAGAGGTGTATATCCCGGTAAGACGTAAGGTTCTGGGTTCGAGTCTCAGTTACGACCGTTATCTTTTATTATTTTTCTGTATCTTGTTTATTTTCATATTTTAAAAAAAATTGATTATAATTGTTATCTTCTTCTTCAATGATATATTAAATTGATGGGAATAACCTTCAAAAGTTAAAAAGAGAGTTTTTCTAATAAAAAATAAAAATATCTTAACCCAAATTAAAGCAGAGAATTAGCAATAAGGTAGAAGAGGTAAATTAGCAATAAGAAGACGATAAGGTTTAAATTCTCGTTAAAAAGCGTACTTGATTATATTTTGAGATGTTCAGGCACAAATAATATTTAAATATTTTACGATCAACAAAAGAATTTAATTTTTCACACTATACAATCAAACCATAACCGAAAAAGGGTTCGTAGATAGGACATTCTGAATTTTCAAGCAGTTTTTATAGCTTTTAAATTTTCACGACCAAAAGAATTTTTGATATTTATTTTTGGGGTGTTATGCCATGTGGCGCTACCTCCTTCTTTAGCCAACGTTTCGGATAGCGTAACAGTGTCCATCATTAGGGCAGATGTGTGTATACGAAGAAGGTAGCGCAACACGGCATAATACCTAAAAAGGTTAAAAAAATACATTTTTATAGCCCTTTACTTTATTTATTTCTGGGTTTATAAAAAGACAAATCAAAAAAGTACTCGATTATTTCAAAGGCGTTCTACTCGCAGTCATGTCAGAGCGATCTAATTTTCAAAACAAAAACATACGATTTTCCATTACATAGTAGTGCAAAAACAGAAAATTAGAAAAAATGATGGAAGGGGCATGAACCCCCGTGTATTCCAACAAATCTTCGTTAAAAAATCATTCAAAAGCAGGGATCACAGAATAAGCACAGAAGAAAAACAAAAGCTAACAAAAACACCGTAACCGAATCAAAACAGAAAATTAGAAGTAAGATAGAAAGGGGTGAGACAAGGTGCACGAACCCGCGTATTCCGACACATCTGTGTTTAATATCAATCAAAAGCAGGATTTACAGAACAAGCACAACACAAAACACAAAAGCCTACAAAAACACCTTAACCGAATTAAAACAGAAAACTAGAAGTAAGATAGAAAAGGGGTGAGAGAAGGCGAAGAACCTGTGTTTTCCGACACATCTGTGTTAAAAAATCATTCAAAGGCAGGATTCACAGAATACGCAAACACGAAACACAAAAACACCCTAACCCCAATTATTAAAACAGAGACTTGTAAGGTAAAAAGGTGCATGAAATCCGCTTATTCCGACGTTTCTGTGTTAAAAACCACTCAAGAGCAGCGTTCATAGAACAAGCATAGACGAAAGACAAATCTGCGTTAAAAAAAAATCATTCAAAAGTAAGGTTCACAGAACAAGCATAGAAGAGACACAAAAGCCTACAAAAACACCTTAACCCCAATTAAAATAGAAAATTAGTAATAAGAAAGAAAAGGGCTCAAGAAGGCGCCAGCACTCACGTATTTCCGACACACCTGTGTTGCCGTTGGCCGGACCCTCGCTGCAGCCGGGTTCTGCCACGGCCACTATGCGGCCGGGCAGCAGACGCGCGCGCACTACGCTGAGCAGCGCCAGGGTGCGTGGGTCATCGCGGCAGCCGGCGATGAACACCTGGAACAAGAAAACACATTTATTATAAGTTTGTTAAACCCCTCATATTCTGTATATAGGTCAGAATATTTCAGCTAAGCAATAAAATACAAATAAATGGAATATTATTGAAAGTATAAATTTTTTTAATGCAAACTTTCAAAAGTTTTAAAAGGTTCGCCTTACTTTTTTTTCTAACTAAAATTACTGGTAACAAAAAAGTTAAAAACACACATATTTTGTTAGACAAATAAATTATAAAAGTTCACTCTTTTTGTCGTTTCTTGTAAAAAAAAATTAATAAATTTACAATAATGCATTTTTTTTGTTAAATTGCGGTCGGAAACTTTAGTTTCATAAAGGTGTACATTTTAATTATTTTGTGATTTACTTGTAGATTTGAATATATATAGCGTGGTGTTTTCTCTATCCAATACAGTTTAGATCATATTTCTCACCATGATAGTAAGGGAGATACAACACTTTTTACGAGACCTTTATGAGTTTTTCCTAAAAGCGAACAAATTAGCCTGAGGGGTCAAGATTTATATGAACATTTTGTGTGCATTGTATTATTAGGGTGGGCTTTGACAGATGGCAATTTTTGCAAATTTAAATAGATTTTTAGTTGGAAAAAATTGTTGCATTTTCGGCGTGGTGTTGGTGTAATAGTAATCAAGGTATATACCTAAATAATACATAAATAATCTAAAAAATATTAAATCATGTACTAATAATAGCCAGTATAATATTTAAAGGTTTTATTTTGCTATTATGCACGACGGCTGACCAAAATTCGACCAAACATACTGATTATTATTAGACTGATAATCTGTGGTTAATAGGATCACAAGATACTTCCCGGAATAGCAATGTACTTTTCCTCCTTCCTCTTACCCATCTCCTTCCCCTCTACTTCATTCAGCCTCAAAATGTACCCAATTGGGGAGGTCATAGTTTTAATAACTCCAAACGGTTGGGAACAGTTGGGACTCTTGGCCGCATTCACATAAATATGCTAGTGGTAAAACAAAACGCCTACTTGATTTAGAAAAATTTGCATTTGTGAGAGCACCTACCTATTTACACCAAAAATTGCGAAACTTACTATTTTAAATATTTTATTAGTCAGTATTATAAAAAGTAATAAACTAGTCACAGCGAGAGCTCGTTCGGACGTCATCGTCCTCTTTCTTGTTTGAAAAAGACAGAATATACTAGAACGATAACCTCACGTACGATCTATCGCTGGGAATATTATATTTTTGGTAACCAACGTAGGCATATTGTTCCTATCTGTAATACAAATAGCTCCCGGTTAAGACTTGTTTGTCTAAATTGGAGTCTCTGAAAATGTTCTACAATCACCAGGAATCGTAGCAAAGCTCTTAACAACACGCAAACACAGACCCAGCCGTATGAAGGACTGCTAACACTTAACACGAGACTTTTAGTGACAAGTCATAAGTGCCTAACTAGAAACAAGTTATTCACAAGATGTTTATGTTTCCCGGTCACGCGACGGGTAGTTTACGGAATTGCATTTTAGCGTCCGATCCTTGACATTTACCCCCTTCTGTGTCGAACCTGGAATAAGCACAAGTGTTATTGGGTCGGTCCGATGGGTATACGGAGACAGGACCACGTAGTTAGCTCGGCAAACTTTCAGGATACACAACAAACAGAACTCCAGGTATGGGGGATGTGCGCTATTATATTATACCAACATTGATTCCTGTAGCAAAGGTAAATTTAGACTAAACTTGGGTGTGACATTTGGATGATCGCGTCACAAGCGTTTTAGCTTGGCGTTCATAATTTACTTTGATTTTTTGCCTGAGCATTGTTAAATTGATAAATATGTTCAATTAACTAAGAATCTTGTTAAATTGATAAATATGTTCAATTAACTGAGAATCTTTTTAAATTGATAAATATGTTCAATTAACTGAGAATCTTGTTAAATTGATAAATATGTTCAATTAACTAAGAATCTTGTTAAATTGATAAATATGTTCAATTAACTAAGAATCTTGTTAAATTGATAAATATGTTCAATTAACTGAGTATCTTGTTAAATTGATAAATATGTTCAATTAACTAAGAATCTTGTTAAATTGATAAATATGTTCAATTAACTGAGAATCTTGTTAAATTGATAAATATGTTCAATTAACTAAGAATCTTGTTAAATTGATAAATATGTTCAATTAACTAAGAATCTTGTTAAATTGATAAATATGTTCAATTAACTAAGAATCTTGTTAAATTGATAAATATGTTCAATTAACTGAGAATCTTGTTAAATTGATAAATATGTTCAATTAACTAAGAATCTTGTTAAATTGATAAATATGTTCAATTAACTAAGAATCTTGTTAAATTGATAAATATGTTCAATTAACTAAGAATCTTGTTAAATTGATAAATATGTTCAATTAACTGCCACCTCGGAACAGGCTCAGCCTAGTGAGGTGGCATATACCTAAAAGAATGTACATAAAATGTATTTTTTGGTTAATAAATAATTAAAAATAAAAAAATAAAAAAAACTAAGAATCTTGTTAAATTGATAAATATGTTCAATTAACTAAGAATCTTGTTAAATTGATAAATATGTTCAATTAACTAAGAATCTTGTTAAATTGATAAATATGTTCAATTAACTGAGAATCTTGTTAAATTGATAAATATGTTCAATTAACTGAGAATCTTGTTAAATTGATAAATATGTTCAATTAACTAAGAATCTTGTTAAATTGATAAATATGTTCAATTAACTTAATTAAGAATCTGCCTGCTCCGAATATATAGTTGCAAATTATTTTGGTCGTGTAATTCAGTTTTGAACAATATATAATGTTAAAACATTGATACAGGGTGTGTATTAGCACGTACACGGAGAATTTTAACTAGCGATTACTTTGAATAAATAATCTAGTTGTCGTTTAGCTGAACAATGATACTTTTTGTACAAAACATGTGATACATCACACGCCACCACTGGGAGCCTAGCGGGTCATTGATACGCAATCCATCTCGTTTCAACAGCATCGTATAGACGAGACAGAGCGCGTATCACAAGAAGCAAGTGTGCACAGAAATCGCTGGTTAAAATACTCCGGTTACGAGCTGATACAATATCATATACATCCATCCATTCCTTATTAATCAATCTCTGTACCTTTTCACAAGCGTTTAGGTTTTGTCCAAGTATACACTTGAAAATATAATATAATTGGGGAATACAGTTCTTAAACAAATCTGAGAGAAAAGAAAACAAAAAACTTCAAAAACACAATTAACGTATTCATACGCTAACACAGAATTTGCAAATTGGGCAACTTGCTCATCATAATCCCAGCAAAGCATTAAACGAGCATTTTTGGTGTATGCGCATTTTTTTTAAACACATAGGCTAACAACGTATCGCAGTTAATGTACTTTTGAATTCATACATCTAAAACCTAAATATACAGGCGGACCGCTGATAGGTTCGCTTTAACCTCTCCCTCTTCCTTATAAACGATACATGTAACAGAAAGAGAGGTACATCGCATTACGTAATTAGGACAAAAGTTCCACCGGCCCTCTTTGAATATTAAAAGTGGCAATATACCCGGTTATGATGAAAACATTTGTACCTGCACATGACGTAGGACGCAGGTAGATATTGTTCATGTACATTACTGAACAAGCCGCAGGTGCAATGCGCCAAATTTAATATTAAATTTGCCAACTGCCAGCGACGAATATTACTATTCATATCATATTTATAAATCCGCATAAAAAGACTTGAATATTTTTTTAACAAAACAATGTCATCTGACGACCTATTACTTACGTTCAACTACACCTGGCCCCTTTCTTATTCCTGTATTTCTAGAAAAATGGCTTCAACGATGTTTACGTAAATAAATAATGCTTGTGGGGTCAGAGAACTTAAACTTCCCCGTAAAACTCGGCACGTACAGGATGCCGTTGTATGAAATCATAAAGTTTCTACGTTTACTCTCCTGTTTACTTGATGAAGCTCAACTTTATCGTGTAAAGGAATTTTTATATTATCTTCAAGGAAAATACATCTGAAACCAAACAACTCGGAATAAACGTTCTCTTCGGTGACAATAGTAAAATATTATCTTTTTACAGCCTAAAAGACGCCGACGATTTTATATTTTATAAAATACTTTTAGATAAATGTAAGAAAATTAAATTATAACTTAGGTAAAGCAGATACCATATAGTAACTAAACTACATTATAGCACAGCTTAACTTTTTAAATGTAATACTTCATGGGTAGGTTTCAGGCCCCCTCGAACAAGCACATTGATTAACGTTTTTATACATAATTTCGGTTACTTGTCAACATTCCCGAGCACAACTGCAGATCGCAAACGAACAAACAACGTTGGCTAAATATGCTTAATTTAGCCGACGTGAAGTATTGCTAGTTTATTTGCGATCTGAATGAATGTTCGAGAACGATGACAAGTTACCAACATTATCGATAAAACCTTTGCCTAGGGGTCACCACATCAATAATATTACATTTACGGAAGGATTAAATTATAAAATTCTAACTTAATTCTTAACATAAAATTTGCAATTAAATAAATTATTCTGGACGGTGAGAAGGGAAACCGAGTATACAGAGTGTGTCACCATACAAGTATTTCACTCCCTGCGTTACAATACCATACGGAAGGTTGGTTTTTTCTCTAATTGTTTTATGAGCTCCAAATATTTGAGAAGTTTTTGTCGTTTTGGGGAATGACTTAATCGAGCATTTGAATTCGAAATCCATCCAATCCCTAAGATATCCCTGTTCCTAGTTTAATTGCTTTAAAATTATTGTCGTATCGTCTTAATCTTCTACATTCCTACATGATTGTATATTTTTTTTTAAATACATATTTTATTTTTATTTGTCATTTTCATAATATTATCTAAACAAAAACCTAGCTAACCACTCTATAAATTGCCATCTCAACAAATGGGTTTCACACCCAGTGAGATGGGCAATGTGTCATTACTATAATTAAATGTAATATTAAAATAATTAAATAATTTTTTTTTTAAATAAAAAAATCTTAGCTTTGATTCAAACTCAAAAAGATAACTACCAATAAAAATATCTTACTAAACAATGCTTACTAAGCAACATTTGGCTACTACACAAAAAAAAAAGAGAATGCATCACTAAGTTAATGCTAATCTTTCCTAATCGATAATTTCTCATCCTTTATTTACACAGGATTTATTTCCGATTATAGAGATTTATCCTTTCTTCTTATTGATTTATTATTTTTGCAACTTGTATTTTCATGTTTATTTTCTGACTATTTTCCTGTACACCTTTTATCTTTTTTAATGTTCTAATTATTACCCGTCTCAGAACAAACAACGTCTAGTGAGGCGGGTAACTTACTTGTTATAAAATACTATATTACCTCAATAAACGCCCGGGTTGCCGGCAATGAAATTGATTGAATTGAATGTCACTAAATCTTACATGATAACTTATCACTAAACTCAACATTAATATATGCGTAGTGTTTGTTTTCTCTATTTCTCTTTTGAGGTAGGGATTCATTTACATTAATTTTATTCTATTCCACAAGATTTGTATTAGTAAAATTGTATACGTCAGCTGAAATAATAGAATTATCCCGTAAGCTGAACTCGTTGAAGTGAATTATTTTTTTATATGCAATATCCATAAGAACTTCTTTCAGTTCATATAATACATTACCTACATAAACGTACAATGTGCGTGCAACTAAAAAAATATGTTAAACTGTGAACATACTTTAAAGGGGTACAGTTATAAGTGAGTGATTTCTATTCATGAAGCTGCATTATTTTGGATTACATTTTTATCGTCTCTTTTTTAATTTAAAAAAACTACTGTAACCTCAAACAAGTTCTCTCTGCGTCGCATGTAGATTATAGAGCGCTTTTTTTGTAACAAAAACCTAGTTAAATTGGTCAAACTAAAATATGCCATGAAAAATAAAATTCGGAACTTTGCGAAAAACCGACGCGGCGCACATAGCAGCACAGGTACGGTGAAAGGTGGTCATAAAAAATAAAAATTAAAACACATCTTCCCGAAATACATTTATCATCACAAAATGTATTTTCTCGGAAGCCCTGTAAATCAACCAATAATAATTTGTAGTTAATTTGAATTGAATAAAATACGCTTAAAGTTCTCTTGAAGTGACCTATCGCTCAAAGTTAGATGAGTGAGGACAAGTTAGTATGACTGGTGTACGGAATCGTTTTCCCAATTATCCAATTAAATAAAAAAAATTCCATCGTAGCAGAAAAAATATGTACTTTTTTTAAACACAGCAACGACAAGGACTGATAACTGATACAAACTCAGTATTAGTAACGACTTCGATGATGATGAAGTTGCTTGTGGTTAGGACAAGAAGAAAGAAAAATATTTTAAATATTATTACATAGGTTTTTCAAAGCAGTTTTTTTTCATTATGTCCACTCCGTCAGCGGCATTGAGCTAGATTTACATCTCCATTCTCGCATCGCACGTTGTTTGGATGACTATTGGTTACGAAGTGACTGCGTTTGTTCATTACGAATGATGCGAGGAATAGTAGGGCGAGCTCAAATATTATAAACCAGAACATGAGCATAGATTAACTAAAATCTATGCAACAGAAAGTAATTTTTCAAAGAAACTATTCATATTTTATTGTAAATTAAGGCAGGTCAATTGGGCAGATTTTTGTGGAAAATATTCCCAATGTGCGGCGATGCAATATTAAACAGTGTTTACTGAAAAGCTCGGCTATTTTTCTGGTTCACAGCCGCGTCCGAGACAGGAAGTGTCGGGCGTCGGAGCGCCGAACCTGAAATACTGCATAAAGAAGTTTCGCGGCTGGGAGAGAGGGCGCCGCAACGACTGCCGTCTAGACGGCGACGTCTTTACACCTGAAGACGGCAAACATCCGCCAATATGAAATATGACGTATCACGGAAGGAATCAGCTCTTGATGGAGTCTAGGCAAATACTATCAAATCCTTACATAAATCTCTGTCTGGAATGAACTACGTCGTGAAATAGTAAAAAGCGTGTCGAAAATATATGTGGCTTCGCGTAATTCGTAGCTTAATCTGGGAACTATTTTATTTATGGAATGAGTCAATGCACTAACAATAATTGGATACACGGTTTCTGGAAACTCGAGCACAAGACTGGAAACTCATCTAGATTCACCGGATCCCCCGGTGAATCTAGATGATATAAAAATGTGACAGGAGACCGAAATTTCATTTAAGTGCATCTTTTACTCCAAATGATGTCAGGAATCAGTAATCACTCCAAATGATATCAGAATCTAGTTGTAAGTCACGTACGTCCCTTAAGAGGATAGTAATGTTTTTTATTATTATTATTGTTGTTTCATATTGTACAACATCTTAAGATTGTTGTGTCAAAATTTGAAATAAATCGGAGCAAAACTAACTAAAATATTTTTATCTCTTAGGAAATTCAAAAAAATATAGTACCTTAGGACTCATAATATGTTATATACTAGCTTATAAATGTGGAAATTCTAACTATGCAATTAATTGTAAATGTTCTCCGAAATGCACTGGAAAGAATCTCAGACTTGTAATCTCCCGAAAGAAACCATTCATCTGTTCTGTATGAAATTACTAATGTTATCCAAAATGACCCTGGTAAAAAATTAAATCTTGGCGATTCTTTCAAGGATAAAGAAACAATCCCGTCACTACGAATGCAATTACTAATGTTCTCAAAAGTTGTATTGACATTCGTTATTCCATTGTAATATTAATATTAATTATTAATATGCAACATAAAATTATGTACTAAATACACAATTTGGCTGTTCTGAAACGGGAATCCTTCCCAGCTGGACAGACAAAGCATAATTTTGTATTGTTTGTAATATATAAATAAATATAGAACTTGTATGAACAAAATAAACTACCGGAATAAATCAGAAACATTAACGATAAAACCCAAATATTGCACTTTGTCAAAAAACATTTTAAAGACATTCTTAAGGGAAAAACTACAGCTACCTAAATTATTCTTACAGATTATATCCTATATTTTCCATAACATTATTTCTTTTTCAAAATATATACATAACATATATATTCATTTTTATTAATATTTTCTTAGTTATAATACTCTATATATAAATGTCACTTTATTAATTCATTAAATTTATTGTTGATATATCTTTATGATTTTTCATCATACCAACATATACTTGCTACAGCACACATAACTAATAACTGAATATATATGCACTCCTCTTCCATACACAAGCAAATGCTTTAATGGAAGACTGATAAATAATCTGAGATGTAAAATTATTAACGTATGTATGTTATGTATCATGTAAAATCATGTAAAACATATTAAAAAAAATTTCATGTTTATTGGATTTTCTGGTATCCAAAATATTAAAGCGATTTTCTGATACTTGTCATTTTTGAAGCTGGTGAACAGTTTAAATCATCGACCCATTATTTTGAAAATTTTTATACTACTTCCTTACATGAATTACCAGGTAACGCTGGAAACTATTTTTTTTTTCATAATAATTAATTTTATAATAACAAACGGGTCCATTTTTTAGACGGGAATCGGTGTTTTCACTTCCAAGCGTCACCAAAAATTTAAAAATCAAAAAAAAATTCTACCAGGGATAATACCTTAGGAAAGTGGTCATCTAATGATATCATTTTTATTTTTTTTTATTTTCGATGATCCAGTCATGAGTTATATATACTGTTCACCGGCGGACAACTTATTTTCGATGCACCTCTGAAGATTTGCTGCAGTCGGTTTAATTATTTACATTTTGTTTTAAATAACTAAGACAATTTTGTTTGTATGTTGTACTATAATGATACGATCAATTAAATAAATTTGTATTACCTGTAGCCTAAAAAAATTCTTAAAAATGGGCTTTTAACATGTGGGTTCAATTTAAATAAAGTTTATTGTGTGTTAATTTTAGGTTAAGTTTAAATTATTTCTTCTTCAAATAATAAGTTTAAATTGGTTAAATAGTTTACGTTAGGATGGGTTATGGGCTATTTTTCAATTTTTTGAATAACTTTTAATGACTTTTCAATGAGGTGTTGAGTTATGTTGATTCTGAGTTGTCATGGAACCGTAATATAATATACATATACGCGTGTGAAGGGGATGGTAATGTTAATTTCCATTGTTGTCAAAAATTGTTATAATTAAATTTTGAGCATACATTATTTTTTATTCGTTGTATTTTGTTCAAAAATGTTGGTGTAGTTATTGTTGAGTACCTATCTTGATTTTATCCAGAAAGAGATATTTTTCCCATTTTATATTTTTAACAAACATATCACATATGTTTCAATGATTTTTTTTTGCGTTCTTTGGTCTACAGTTATGGAATAAAAATTAAGTTTGCTAGAAAATATAAAATATGGACCATTCGTTTTATTTTTTTCCCGAATCAAGAAATCTATTTTTTTTAAACATCCGGCCATTTTAGCGATCTTAACCGATTTAATTTATTTTTACGTATTCGAAAAGCTACAGATCATACGCAACTTTTGAAACCCCGTGCGTTTAAAAATACATAAAGCAATTTGTTTCTCTCTATGGAGAGCGACACACCTAGTGTTCAGTTGAATTCACTCTGAGTTATCCGGTCACCACATATTACATACAGCTTTAAATTACATTAGATTACCATTTTTTTTTTAAGTTTAGTTCAATATATTTTTCAGATTTGTCTTTTGTCGATGCACACACTTTTTGATACATCACAAATTTATACATCGTCTCGTACACATATTTTAAATCACTCAAACGTGCCATGTGTTCATATTTCAATTAATGTCAAAAATCTGAACTACTCACACAACAAAAAGCAAATTAACATTATCAAAATCAGCAAAATTAAGTCCTTAAAGCCTTAAACATTTCAGAAAATTGCTTAAAAATGTACGATGAATGTTTGAATGTTTGAACGAATGAACGTTTTCCCTAACATCAAGCACATTCATCAGCCCTACAAAATAATAATGTGCAATTAATGTCAAATAATTGAGCTATTCACACCATAAAAAGCAAAATTAACATTATTAAAAGCAGAAAACCTAACTCCTTAACGCCTTGAACATTTCAGAAATTTGCTTCTTGTATATACGCATGATTGTTTTACCTAACATCAAGCATATCAGCCCTACAAATTAATAATATGTCGCAGCAGACATTTAAGCCAGCCAAGTTGCAGGAGGCAGTTTAACTAACTCAGACGGGAAACTTCAGCGTATAGCCTGGTAATGATTTTAGCAATATATAATTATTATATTCAAATTAACAAAAGGCTCCACCTCTGATTTAATCAAATTAAATAATTGCATCGAATGTGTTCAATGATATTTTGTAACAAAGAATATTAAATTTTAATTAAACCGTGGTTATAGACTAACATGTGCGCTACTGTGAAAGTTTAATAAACTAATAACTTCGATATTGTGTTTTCGATTTTAATTAAATTCAAACACGGTTCACTTTGATATTCTGACACTGGAAACATTAATCAAATATTAATTTATTAAAAACAAATATTGCGACACTCGAATTTTATGTAAAACTTGCCAGGATCTATCTAGAGTTACAGACAAACAACTGAAATTACGTAGTTTTTTTTAAACTAACTAACTAACTAACCATCATGCCGTTTCTCCGCAGGGGTAGGCAGAGAGGACGGACCGCCAAACATCTCGGTCTTGGCACACACTCTGCCTCATTCACATTCATACATCGTCTCATACATACTCTTCTATTTTTCTGACTCTTGACATGGCCTGACTCAAGTATCTGATTCACTTGATCGTGCCATGTCTTCTTCGGACGTCCCCTCCTTCTTATACCATTCACACTTGCAACATATATTCTCCTTATGCTCCTTTCTTCGTTCATTCGCTCTACATGCCCAAACCATCTGAGGGTTCCTTTCTTAATTTTACTCATTACGATTACATCAGCCTTGCATTCTTTTCTGTATCTCCACATTTCTCACACGATCATACATGGTTTAACACACATACGCCTCAGGGATCTCATTTCAACAGCATTCAGACTACTTTCATCCTTCCTCTGCCAGTTCCATGCCTCACTGCCATACATCAGGGTAGGTACAAGCACTCCATTGTGGACTGCTAACTTCGCTTCTTTGGACAGCTTTTTGTTAGCGCCAACAGCATTCAGTCCTCCATTAATAGAGTTACCTGCATTTACCCTCCTTTCAATGTCTCTATCAGCCTTCCCATCTCTCGTAAACATACTACCCAAATACACAAACTCATCCACCTGCTCCAAGTATTAATCGTTCACAATTATATTGCACGCTGTAATCGTACTCTCTCTTTCAAACACCATGACTTTAGACTTTTTTTAAATAAGAATAATATATTCGTACCTTATGAACAAGAAAAATTACAATTTAGGCAACTAAAACAAAAAAAAAACGACCTTCTAAAAATCTAAAACAATCAATAGATATTCCTTCGATAAATAAAATGGGCCTAATAATATATTGTTTTTGGAACAGTTGATCGTATCAATTCCCTCCGGTTTCCGTCTGAGGTCCGAATGAGTAAATCCCCTACAGTGTTTGGGGAGTCGGTGAAAGGCGAGCCACCCAGAAATAATAATATTAATGGGGAAACTTAGCTTGTAGGTACCTACCGCTCTTTGGAAGGCAGCGTTGTTTTGTTTGGGTGAAGGTGTTTTGGGAATCGGTTACGGTGTATTATTGAGGAGGTGTTATTTCAGGGGTGGATTTAATTATTGATAATTCATTTTTAAAATTTTAAATATTGACCTTAACAAATTTTAAAAAACTGAGGTATTTTGGTCACAAAACACGTTCTCGGATTTATTTTTTATTGATTTTAATTTAAGTAAAATTAAATTCTGAAAACTGTGTTGACTACATTATGTACTGATTTATTTTGTTGTATGATTATATGATTTAAAATTTGTGTTTTTTAATAGAATCTATCGTTTGAAAATTGAACAAATCTGCCAACGACCAACGGTATAACCTTAGTATCTTAAAAATACGCTTAGTTTTTCAAAATTTTAAAACTGCGTGTACCAGATAAAATAACAATCTTTCAAAATCAATTTATGTTTTTTTGTAAAAAAGAGTCAATACGACTAAAAGGGACTAATTTTCGGTATTCTCTGGTAATACCCTCTTAAATTGTGAGGGAATTTTTTTTATAAATACTTTCAGCTTTTCAAATCCCATAATTCTAATATCCTGTGATTTTTCACGGATATTTAATTATAGATATTTTCGGCCAATGAAATCTAGAGCTGGGATTTGCATTGATTTTTAAAATTGAAAATGATTGTGGGAAATATTCAGACAAACGTAAAGGACAGATAACAAAATATTTCAATATCTATTAATTAATTAATAGTACTTTTGAAATGTTAATTAATGTGTGGGAATTTTTGTTTAATAAATACTTTCAGGTTCTGAAAACCCGTAATTTTTCACGGATCTGCGCTATTTGCAAAAAATAAGAAAATATCTTTGTAAAAAACTCGTATTTTCAAATTCATATTTTATCAAAAACTGCATTATCAACCCGGCTTCCTGTAGCAGATTTAGTAGAGAAAACGATTATTGATTATTAGTTATTAGCCTTTTTTTATTTTAATGTGAATTTCACGTCAGAATTTGTAGACTTTTCACTACTGCAAACGTATCTGCTTCATACTTAACATCGTTTTTTTATATGAATATCACACAAGAGTCCCAACTGCTCCCGTCTGGAGCCAATGAGACTATGGCATCCCCAATTGGGGTATGTTGCGAGGCTGAAGATAGTGAGGAGTGGAAGGAGATGGGAAGAGGGAGGTGGGAAAGTACCTGGCTATTCAGATCTGGTTACCAAACACGGCCAAAACCATTTCAAGCTAAATTTCAATTCTGAATGGTGGTATTACACCAGGGCGATACTGAGAGTATATTCTATCTGGAACGTGCCGCAAATATATTATATATTAATTTTAATTAATGAATTGTGAAATAATACAAATTAATCAAATAAAATTTATTTGAGCACGTCGGCTTCGAACACGCGACCTGGACTACGCCGGCCGTCGTATTTGCGAGATAGGAAACCGTTTTTCATAGCATTTAAACATTTGACTCCAAATCCTGGAGATTACGGGTTCGGATCCTGCCGCAATACAAAAAATAGTTTACATTGATTTGTCACTCCATACGTTTCAATAAACGCAACACGTATTAAAGCATTAAAAAACTATTTTTTAACAAATACTTTGATCTAGAAAAATTTAATTTAGAAACGGAGCATAACTTAGAGGTTTTATTATATTCAACAGGTCTGTAGATTGGCGGGTTTCTACATAATTGCTACTAAATCCGCTTCTGCCCGCCCTCCTAATAAAATGAATCGACGATATCAATTAAGTGGGAAAATGAATTAAAATGCCTCTCCGTGAGAAATTATTATGGGCAACCAGCGCTGGACTTTACTGGAGTGTATAAATATTGAGAGAAATATAATGTAGGACTATTGTGACATAAATATTATATTTCGTCTGCTAGAATGGTTGAGTGCACAGTTGAAGATCCTCCGAAAAATGCTTCGGATTTATTTAGATACGATTTTAGATTTTCACGGCCAAAAGTATTTTGGTGAATTATTTTTGGGTTATTATGTCGTATTGCGCTGCCTCCTCCATTAGCCAACGTTTCGAACAGCATCACAGTGTCCGAAAAGTTGAAAGAAATAATAAAAATGAATTACAACAGATAAAAAGATACATCGCTAAATTTAGTACAAATCACACACAAAATACTTATCTCTATCTAGGTATAAACATATTATAACAAAATACCATTATATCTGAAAGTTATCGAAAATATTCAGGAATTTCAGCAAAAATTATAAAAAATACCTAAAACTACTATAAGAGTCTATATGTCACTATTATTATTATTTCTTTCAAATCCTTTATTGATAAATCTTGCATTTTCTTAATTATGCCTTGTTTTTTGCCATATTGTATTATTTATTTTCACACATGATATTATATAATTGAAATATAATTGATCTAAAATCCCCTCACCAAACACAAGAGCCTTGTCTCTTTATGGTGAGGAAAGGCTATTCTTATCCACTATTTTACCACTGTATAAAATGTAAAAATTGTGTATTTATTGTAATAAAAACCTTTAAATATTAAATAAATAAAAATAAATAAAAAAACATACAGAAATAAAAACACGAAAAAAAAGGTTTTTAAAAGACAAAGGACAGAAGAAGTATCCAGCATGAATGAAAACTAAGCATATTTATTAGTGTATCAAGAATTCAGACAGGCGATAAAGTAATCACATATAATATCAATTTAATCTATTTCAATTGTCCCTGTACTGGTGCGATCTTTACATAAACTTTCAGCTTCACAAGTGCCACAACAATATCCCTTGTTTTTCACGGTTCTACGGCCATGTGTAATAATGTATATATATGTCCCTATTAATGTATACTCGTGGGAGATCCCATGCACTTTTCTGAGCTACGAAGGAGAGGACTTCTTCCTATCAGGAAATCAACATAGCGACTCAACTGCTTGACGATTCTGCACTGACCATCGACATTTCAACGTCACAGACAATTCAGCAACTATCTTTTGACGCATGTCACAAATTTTAATTTGTAATCTTCTCCGTGATATTGTATAACCGTTACACAGAGAACATTGAAAAAAATATGTATGAATTGTATTTATTTTCGGCAGGTTGTGTATTGATATATTAAGCTAGAAAAAACTTATTTATTGTGGATGTTGAAATTAAAAACGCCCTGGAATGTACATTTGTTCGACGTTCGTATTTCGCACCATTATTGAGGCGATAAGGGCTGAAATGCCCTGCAATAAATCAAGGGTTTAAAGATTCAAACTTGCCCTCACTGAAATGTGGATATCGTTTCTGGCACGGAAGGGCGGAATACTGACCTATTTTGATTGACCTCCAAGGGAATATGTTTGTTCAAAATGCAACATTCATTCCATTTCATTTTAATATAATATCATTTTAATTATGGTACTTTTCCTGTGATTAAAAGATCACACTCTTTATAGGACTAATTCACACCTACAATTACCTTCCTTTTATTGTATTGACTTATAATGTAAATAATAATGATATATTCAAGAAATAAATGTAATTAATAACCTTATATTCAAGTAATCATGTTTGTATACAATTTATGTATCTCTACGTCTGTCTCGACACAGGTATATCCTAGTGAGACATGCATTGAAAAAAAAATCACATGTAATTATACTATACTAGCTTCTGCCCGCGACTTCGTCTGCATAGGATTAGTACTTCGAGTAATCTATTTTCTTTTCCTAGGTCCCATCTACGTTTATACCAAAATTCTTAACCTATTTATTTAAAATACCTATAATTATTAATTCGATTCAAAGTAATAGGCAAGTACTTCAAATAAATTAACTAATTTAAATATTTTCTAAAATAGAATTTTGATTTAACAATCATTGTTTTGCAAAATGTCATTCTCAAATTTGGACAATTTCTATTAAACAATAATTATTATTTTCAATAAATTTAAAATTAATAGCTAGCTTTATAAATTATATCCTATATGTTATTCTGATGTATGAGCTATTTAATTGTAAAGTTTCATTAAATCCGAAAGAGTAACAAACACACATACATCCATACACACTTTCGCATTTATAATATTAGTAAAATAGATTAAATAATAAAAAAATAAACAAAAATAAAATCATTCCCTTCTATTTTTTATACCAACAGTAAGTAGAACTACCATTCCAAAATGAGAAGGGTGTGAAGTCGTAGGAAACGTGGTAGGAAAAATAGGGATTAGCAGCTTGCTATTAAAATTATTACCTTTCATCAGGGAACTCATTATTTCAAAGTATGCTGAGAAATATGTTTTGTTTTAGTTCGCCTTGACTCCCAGTAGAAAAATTTCTTTTTTTCATTATTTCTGGCCCTCACCCTCCAAGGGTGTTCTAGGCTATCAATTAAAATTATTGAGAAATGAAAGGTGAAATTAAATATTTATTTTGTTTAAATGGGCAAATTTCTAAATTATAATGAAGATGGGAGTCGATTTCAGACTTCAGAAGAGATGAGAAGAAAAATCTCTTGAATTAATGCAAATTTAACCTCTTGGGTAATTTTAAATTACATAAGCACTTCAATTTACATCAAGTAATTAGCAAAAAACTTCCGGTAAACGCAAAAACGCACTTTTTTTTTTTTAATCAAAAACGGTAAAAATTCTTGATTAATAACACAAATCCGTTTTCAGAAAACTTGCAAAGTTCCGGAACAGCAAGCTGAAGTGAAATTGCGTGTCCATTAAAAGTTATGCGGATTTTGAGTGGTGTGTTATAAAAGCTTGTTAATAGCGGTGAATTCGGTTCAGTTCTGGCTGCGAACTTTGACATCTGTCAGAAATAAATCACGGAAAAATAATTATTACAATTTCGAGAAGATTGCGACGTCACATTTTTTTTAATTTCTGAGAGACTAGAAGATCTGCTGCCATTTCAAAAATTTAAAACCAAAAACGTGTCGAGTATGGTTTGGTAAATCCCTTCAAGCCACCAACAACTTAACAGGAGAAGATAAAAACTAAAATTTACAAATTCGTAAAACTAATCTTGTATGACGTTTGTATGAAAGCGGTTATGTGTATGTCAACATTTTAATTCAAAATATTGCAATTCTATTTATGAGGAAAAAAGATTTTAGGGTCGAATAATTTCATGTAACGTTTTTTCGAAAAATATATATAAATTTAGTATTGAGTTTTAAAAATGCCTTTATCAGCAAAAATTGTTTTACCACGTTGTAGTTCGAAGACTATTTATCCTACATAAAACAACTGAAAAGTAATATTCCCAAAAATTAGGCTGGGTTTTACCAAAACACAGTCGATATATTTTATATCAATTTGCGTCATTGTTCCAAAAATCAAAGAAAAAATCTAAAACTTTTATATTTAATATGATGTTCAAAAAAAGTTTCAAAACACCACATTAGTATATCTAAAAATAATATACTGAAAATGAAAAAGTCAACTTCAAACTTGCCCGCGTTATATGATGATTTTGTTTTATAACAAAAATTGATTAAGTTTAGTTTTTTTTATTTTATTGAAACGTTACAAAATGCAAAGTGAACATACGATCGGTGATAAAATAATTTAGGGGAAGACTGGTTGATGGGGTCCTTTTGACCCCCTAAGAAGGACTCGCAGAACAAAGCCTCTTGTGGATTCCTAGCCCATTCAGAATGGACACATTTGTGCCTCTGGCTGTCCATGGAATCCTGAGCATTTTTCTTCAGCCCGCATTTAAGCAGCTCTGTGTCAATGATTCACACCGTAGAGAAATATGGGGGAAATCGGACGTGTTCTAATTTAATGGATCAACAATAAAAAGTTCATAACACGTATGGTACGATGATATTTACTCCACATTACGATGGGGCCTCACGAGGAATGTAAGTAATTTTTTTTATCGAAAACATAATAAACTGGGTAGACGTCAAAAACCGTTAGCAGTAAAAAAAGATGGAACGAAAGGGGATTTTCCCTTCCTTTTAAAAGGCAACATTTTCCATCCTGCGCGATTTACTAGTAAAATTAACCCGAAATGGGAAAACAAAAAACAGAAGGGTAGAATAACAAAATATGTATGAATAAAAGTGTGGTTTTATGTGCGATGTACATCGGAAGGTTGCTGTTTTTATTTCATTACGGAATATTTACGTGAACGTATCGTGAAAGTTTCATTGACTAAACGTAAGGTAGAGTGAGTATCCGCCGCACAAATGATAAACTTTACCAGAAAGCCCTCATGTTTTTAATGTACGGTTGAAATGAAATAATAATAAGATTAATTATCCGAGCATTATAAGGTATTTTGCGAATATAAATTAGAAATTATAACGTAGAAGATAGAATAATAACGGATTCATGTCAGGGTATTTAGCTGCATTTCCGATATTTGGCGATTTGTTGCTTCATATTTACATGATTGATTTCTTTTAGAATTCGCAAATTATAGATTTCGCAAATTTTGGGAAAATTTGGTACCAAATGTAGAAACAGAGGACCGTTAACAGGATCTTTAGTCCTTAAAAAATGGAATTCTGTTTTATTACATGAATATTATTTCTACACCGACCAGTTTTTTTTATATTAGCTCCACAGAGGCCCTGAGGAAAATATTTTTTATCAGGGCCCATGTCACTTTAGGTGATGCTGTGTGGGGTTATTTTTAAGGGATGGAAGGAGAGAAAGTTCTGGGAAGGAAAACGTTCCTTCCCTCGAAAAAGTTCCAAGAGTCACAAACGTATGAATCTACCCCTCATACATACATACATACATAGTTTCACTAGGACCTGTGTTGAGAAAGACGTAGAGGTACATTTTTTTTTAATGTTTCTTTATTCTTTGAATAGTAAATATATAACAATTGTGGAATTTATGGCCGCCATACTAGGCACATGCCCGTGTTATGGTGTATACAATCATAAATACATGAATATAAAGGTTAAATACATTTTAATTTCAAAACAATCAAAAAGAAAGGTAATTGGAAGTGTGGATTAATCCCGTAAAGACTGTTATCTTCCAAATCACAGGAAAAGTACTTAAGTACTGAAAAGAAATATTTATATTACAACTAACCCTCGTTTAAAAAATTGTAAAAATTATGTACCTAACTAATTTAATTGCGTATAAAAGAGTAAATAAAAAATTAACTGATATCTCCGATAAGAGAAAAACACGTGCGTATAATCTGACAGCAAATAATTACTAACTTGATTATAACTAACTAAGTAATTAATATCTCTATACCATTTCAGGGAAGTTGAAAAAGTTGGTATCGGCGAAACGTGTATTTTTGCTTCAAAGCGAGATTTGTTTATGTGAACGTATGGTAAAAAGGAAAAGTTGCATTGACCAGCCGTGGGGGAGTTTCCGCCGCAAAAATGACAAACTTTACCATAAAACCCTTTTGTTTCATATAGAATAATAAGGCTTTGTTTCCATCCTGCTGGAAATAATTGGACATTTTTGAACGAACTTATTTTGTTAACACTTTCAATTAAATGTTGTCAAAGCTCACCGAAGTAGTGCATAGTTAAGGTTGTTACGAACATATATTAACAGTGATATTTATTAATTTAGGGAAAAAAAATTCCAGCAGGGCCTACATGATCTTTGGGGATGCTGTGTGGGGGGTCTTTTTGGGGAAAGACAAGAGATGAAGTTTTTGAAAGGAAAGCGGCATGGGAGGTGGATAGGAATCTGGGGTTCAATGTGTTCAGGAGGGACGAACGTTCGCGGTGCGGTGCGAGGCGATAGACCGAGAGAGTCCGGCTGCGAAGGTCAAAAGGTCTACCTCCACACCAGTATCTACCGATCCTGCCTGCCACAAAGTAGGTGGGCAAAAGCATCCGTTGCCAAGATCTAAACAAACATCATCTCATGAACCTTCTTGTGGATACAGGTACCCCTGCTAGGTCACCAAACGTAGCGAACCTCTCGGCTTGACCCATGGAAGAGGTATTGGTTATCCAGTAAATGGTTACCGGGGCAGCGGTACCCATACCTGCCTCCCAAATTGAATATGCACTGTATTAGCAAATCTACTCCCTGTTGAAATTGTCCAACGTCTAATTAAAAAAATAATATTGAAAAAACCAAGAGATTATCCAACACACTTTATTTTCGAAGAATTTAAAGTATTAAAATTCAATACTCTAGTGCGAAAAAATATATTAATTTAATTAATAAAAGAAAAACAAAATCACAGTTTTTTAACTGAGAGTCGTACTCGTCAAAAACATATATTTCCAACACAAAAATGTAACACCTAATTTGCACAACCTCATTACATATACCTAGGAAAAAAATACTTTAACAGTTTACTGGAAAAGGTGAGAAAAATTGAAAACGATAAATGTCTAATAAAAGCGATTAAATAGCAATCAAATGTAAAAAAAAAAAATATGAATTTACCTTCATAATTAACATATCTAACTGTCTATTTATCTACTTATTTTTAAGTTCAAAATTCCAAATCATATTTAATTATAGGTACAAAATATTTTTCATTGTGACACTCGCTCCTCTTCTAAACACAAGCGTCCGTTTCTATAGAAGAGAAACATCAAAAATCAAAAAAAAAAATCTGTGAAAACTTATTTTGTAATTTATTGTTATCAACATTGTTATACCTTGTAAACGTATAATTTAATAAATAAAAAATAAATAAATTGTTATTGTGTGGGTGATTTTGGGATTTTCGATTGAAAAAAAAAATAGGTCTAAGATTGAGAAAGTGCGGTAAATAAAGTAAGGAAAAACGGTAGAGGAATTAGTTCCACTTTTGAAAATAACACACAAAGCAAATCCAAGTTCTAAAAATCATTGAACTCGAGTTAAAGACAGACAGAACGAGTTACAAACGACATAGAAATTTTGGAAAGGCAATAAATCTTTAATAAATAATTTTTCTTCTTCAATAATCGCAAATTCACTTTACAGCGTCATTAAAATTAAATGAAAAAAATAAAACTTTAATCAACGTGAGAAAATAATCTCCGATGAGTTTTCAATATTACATTAAAAGAGTAATAAATGAAAAAAAAAATTATATTTTTTCCAAAACCAGGACAACTTTATTTAACAAAACCAGGTATCAAAATTAGAATTACACCATTCCTGTGACCTCTATATAATTAGCACTGCCACGTTTGTATCGTACCATAATGCAATCGGGTCGATGAGGCTTATCAAATCAGGCCATAAGTAGATTACCTAGGAGCACGGTTAGATAGAGCGATGGAAACTCGCTAACTTGCCTTTGAAATGGGATCATAGATGCTTCAACGACGCCATTAGCCACATTGAGGTGTATGGCAGTTAAAGGGATGATTGTGCTTTGATATTAGCGAGAATAGATAGGGATGAAAAGCTGGCTCAACCCTTCGTCATTGAAGTTGAATAAAAGGTATTTTCGAGACTTTGTCAAATGTTTTCAAATTTTTATCGGGAGGATAGGTTGTATTTTATTTACCTTTGATAATCTTATAACGTCAGAACTAGCAATTCTGCGAACAGTCCCCGCCCCCAAAAATTATGTTTCTGATTTTCTCTTACTTAGCAGGGTATTGCCAGAGAATACCGGAAATTAGTCCTATTTAAATCTAATTCTAGACGTATTGACTCTTTTAAAAAAAAAAAAAAACATAAATTGATTTTGAAAGATTGTTATTTTAACTGGTACACGCTGTTTTAAAATTTTGAAAAACTAAGTTTATTTTTAATATACTAAGGTTATATAATATAATTTTCAATTCATAGATTATATTAAAGAACATAAATTTCAAATCATATAATCATTCCACAAAATAATAGATAATAAATTTCAAATCATATAATCATACCACAAAATAAATCAATACATAATCTACTAAAGATAGTTTTCAGAATTTTAATTTCAGTTAAATTAAAACCATTAAAAAAATAAATCCGAGAACGTGTTTTTGTGACAAAAATACCTCTGTTTTTCTATTTATTTAAGGTCTTACTTACAAACTAAAATATTTCAAAAAATTTTTACATACTTTATTTTGTTTAGACATTAATGAAAATCATAAATACTTATGATCAAAAAATACTTACAAGAAGTACACGATATTTAATAATTTATCATCGTGCGTTTTGAGCATTTTTATTGCTTACTTTAATGTAGCAAAGCAAGTTTTGAATGAAATAAATCAGTTGCAAGCATTTTTAAATTTTTATTCTCAGTTGCTGGTCAATCGCTCTTAATAAAAAAATAAGTAAAATTTCTGGTGAAATCAAAAATTTTTAAGTAATAACTTAATTAATTATCAACCCTAAATATTTTACGTAACAATTTTTAATTTCAAATGAGGAATTATTATACCATTTTACCACAAAGAAATATCATCATCTCAATGACAATTATTTTTCCAAAACGTTATTCAGGCCATGATAAAAATTATTCTTAATTATTATTTATCTATAACCCACATTTCCATAAATTCATTGTCATATTATCCGTAAACTACACTATCATCAATTATTGTATTATCTGTAACGTCGTTAACATAAATTCAATGTTATATTATGTGTAAATTTCATCTATCAATTATTATTTTATCTGTAAATTTCATTGTCATAAATTCCTTGTTATATTTATTACCTGTAAACATCATTATCATCAATTACTATATTATATGTAAATTTCATTATCATAAATTCATTGCTGCATTAACTGTAAACCTCATTATCATAATTATTATATTATCAGTAAACGTACTTCATTATCTTAAATTATATAATCTGCATACTTCACCCGCCATAACACAGGGACATCCCTAGCATGGCGGGCGAAATAACACAATATGTACACTATGTATAAAATACTTTTAATAAATAAATAAAAATAAATAAATAAAAAATTCCGATTTGACAGCTCGTAGGAGGAACCACGATCATGCGAACTCTTGAAACACGGCCACCATCTTGAATCGTTGCCGGAACGTAACAAACAAATTTACAGACGTATAAAAATACTAAATGGTTTAGTTAAAAAACGACTTTGATAGCTCAGTCAATAAGCGATCCTCAAGCAATTCCATTTTTTTATTCATGTTTCAATAAAATTATTTTTTCATGTCCATACATCTTACGGTAACTTAACATCTATATGGTAAGTAACATTGATGAATAAATTGTTTTACAATGAATGCAGTTGTTGGGATGTACAACATTGTACAATACTGATGAACGTGCCCTAAGAAGCGAAGCAGGAAAAAGAAACTTGGGGGGGGGGTGAGGTTTTAAAGGAGAAAAAAATGCATATTTTATAATGTTGGTTTATTTATTTCATATACACCTTACAGTATAACATCTTACAAATCTTTGAAAAAAATTTCAAATAAAAATATCAATAAATAAGTCCGTGAGATAAAACCCGATTTTTGATAAAAAATTTCGGTGAATTTGTTATTATGAAATGGAAAAAAAATGGTTAAAAAAAACTCTGTCTGACTGCCTGTTAATTTATGTGTAGAAATAGTGTACAAAATTTCAAAAGGATCGGTCAAACAAATTTTGAGTTACGAAGTTCGTGAAAATTTTTTAAATTTTTAAATTTTTTTATTCTCGAAAATCCGGTCGCTTTCAAACTGCGAGCAATAATGTTGAAAAAACTTTATAATATTTTAAACCATAATTTTATTAATAGGATATTTTAATAAGTTTTATGTGTTAAACAGGGCCTATATTTTTTTAAATCTTCTTCCCTTCAAAGTGATTTTTTGTCGTTTTTCGAATTGCCGGCAAAACCCAACTGGTTATTCAATTTACAACGCACGCAGAAAACGTCTTGGGAAGTTAAGAAAATCGGGTTGAACGCGAAATAAATTGGGGATAAAATCTATCAGACTTCTACTGCGTGCGTACTGACTGAAGCTGATAAAGTAGAAGCGAGGCACATTAAATACCAGGCATAAGCAACTATAAAGCCTATGACAGGGTGGCCACAAAAAACGGATTTCAAAATTCCCTGATAATTCCAGGTTTTCCAGGGCAGTTTCCACATTTTTCCCTGATATGTTTAAATTGATATAAGGGAATATCGTTCGTTAGATAAATAATAAAGGGAATTCCGTCATCTATAGCATTTATTATTTCTTTGCATCACAATAATCTATTAAACCACTGGAGCGATTTTTGGCTTATATATGCGCCATTTTAATTGTCTAGGATTGCTTTCTGGATAAAAAAGCCAATTATTTCTTTATTCAGCAAAAAAAAATTAAAAATATTTGTAGCTCCCTCTTGTTATTTTGGACTTAGAATGAAGCTATTGAAATGCTTTATCTATTATAACTATAGATGTTGCAAATCTGAACTTCGTAGACTACTTTAGAACGATGTTAAAAATATTTTTTTCGCGCCAAATTTCTGATCAGCTGTTTACGGTTAAAATTAAGGCGCTCCGCTGACGAGGTAACTGAAACCAAACTAAAACCGGCTGGTTTCTATGTCTTGATTGGTCAAAAAGCTAGTTTAAGCATAGACGAAGAACTATCAGCTGACAGCTGGCAACTAGCAACGGCCGGCCTCGGCAATCAGTACCAGCAGTGCGAGTCGCGAGTCGCCACTTGCGTTACCATTGACAACAGGTTTTTGAGTGATTGTGCAATGCAGGCAATTAATTGGTTAAAGCACTCAGAGGTTTGACGTTTGAATGTGGATGAAGCAAGAAGTGCTCGGTTTGTCAGAAACGACATGTCACATGACTTACCTTAGAAAATTCTTAAAAACAAATCTTAATTCTTAATTCAAATATGATGTTTGAATGTGGATGAAGCAATAAGTGCCAAAACCACAATTTGGTAGGCGGGTATGGGTACCGCCGTCCCGGGAACCATTTATTGTATAACCAACACCTCTGCCACAGGTCATTCCAAGTGGTTCGTTATGTTTGGTGACTTAGCAGGAGTGCCCGGGTTCATGGAGTGAGGTTCGTCCGGGTCTTGGGTCTTTTACAACCGTAATTGGTGTCCGACCCTTTTGTTATAACATTGCTAGCTTTTTCTTTACAGATTTCGAACCTACTGGAATAGTATAGAGTATTGGGGAAAAACCAAGGCGGGTGATTTTTGACATGATTGTGTTGCAAGGGCTATTTACGAAAATAATCATTAAAAATACCTACCTATCTAGTTTGTCTTTGTCGGCATATTTTTTGTTACACACGCCACAAGTAAAAATAATAAACACAACTTTGGGACTTCACAAATCTAAAATAACAAATTTTGTTTTATTTTTGGAATTCCCTGATATTCTAAAAATATTTTGAAATTCCCTGACATTTCCCTGATAATTACAGGTTCGGTAAAATTCCCTGATAATTCCAGGTTTTCCAGGTATTCCAGGTTCTGTGGCCGCCCTGTATGAGTATAATACACTAGCGATGGGCGAAATTGGGATATTCAGTTCAACGTGATGGATTATGTATTTCAATAATAAACAATATAAAGGCTCGGTCAAACAGGAGGCGTACTTACGCGCGTCAAGGCGTTAAAACGTCCCGGACGTATAACGCAACGTTGTGTTGTACTGAACATGTCTAAACCGGTCAAACAGAGCGAGCGTGTAGAAATATGCGAAGTACTGCCGCCGCGGCAGAACGCCACGTTGTGTTTTGGTTACCAAATTTCCTTTGACGCCGGGAGTTCCTGCTTGACTGTGGTAAAAATGGTTGCTGAAAAGTTAATTGAATGTGTCCGAAAACATCCTTGTTTGTATGACACGAGGAACAGTGCATTTGTGGTGCATTTGCTTATTTGGTGTTGCAGAAGGGAATGCAATTCTTCGAAGCACTCTTGTGACATTGAAAGAAGCGATCTTCATGTGATGGAAGCTCCCGGAATAAACGATGATATTCTCCAAATTCTTTACTCTTCTTATTAATATCATGCACCCATATTCTATTACAACGGGAATGTGATAATACACACATCATTAACAACTTATCTTCATCTGAATCGATGGAAATCGTGGCGAAGACCGACTGACAGTAACTGACGCCGAACGCTCTGGTTTGCGCGTCGAAGCCGTTCAAATAGAAAGTACGCGACGTTACGCAGACGCCTTGACGCGCGGTAAGTACGCCTTCTGTTTGACAGAGCCTTAAGACCTGGAGAATAATCGATTAAAACATATAAGAAGCGTTTTGATTCTTTGTTAACCTATTGCGGTTCTAATATACTAAATGATAAATCGTCGAATTGGGACATTTGATGGCAAAAAATATGATGTTGGTTTATTTAGGAAAAATTTTGGTAGAATTTGTGAAAAGAAATGTTTTATGCAAGGCTGATAGTAATACGGGCTTTATGAAAAGGTTTGTGAAAAATAGCAAAAACCACAAGAATAAATATTCTATAAAAATAATGGGAAAAAACACAAGGTATTTATTAATTTTGAATGTTTTGAAAAGAAATAAAATTTAAAAAAAAATGAAAAAAAGAAAGAGATACATAAGCACAATTATGTTTCAATTACGTAAAAATTCTAGAAATTGCTTTTCTAAATGTTGTTGATTAAAATAACAATGGCTTTATTTAGTGCCAGACTGAATCATATATTCAAGACACAAATATTTAAAAAATCACTCAGGGCCTATGTCATCTTTAAGGATGCTGAGCGGAGAGTTTTGAGAAATGAAGTTCTGGGAAGGAGGGGTAGATAGGCTGCTCTAATTAAATTCTTTAACGCCACATATTTCACTTCATAACAGATATAAATACAATTATTTTATGTTTCTTTTCACTGTCTTTCATAAACTTGTCACAAATGTATTATTTTCTTTGTTCCCGTAATTCTTCACTTATCAAATTTTAATACTGTGCTATGTCTGCGTAAAAATAAAACTAAAAACACATGTATGTAAATGGCACTAATGCCGTAAATTCAAAATAAATAAATAAATAAATAATACGTCACTAGTCGGTAGCCATCATAATCTGTATACCTCAAAACAAGCAACTCTTCAACCGTACCGTACACGAATTTAAATAATATGTATTTAAAGCAACCACGTAAATATCCCACGTTGACAGTGGTATTGGATATAATCCCAAAAGCCTATTCATAATATTGCCCCCAGTAGGCTTTGTTCGAAACTACCGCCGAGCACAGCTACTATCTATGTAGGTACTCGTATTGAATTTGTGATACCTGTAGTGCCTGTACCAACAACGTGAGAATCTACTTGAAGTTTAGACGAATGGAGCAATGAATAGTGTAGATGTGATCTACGTTCAACGAGAACGGAACACAGAGTACGTAGAGACGTATGGCGCAGAGAGAAATACTACCACCCAGAACAAGTACTCCGAGAATATCAAATGACGGTTTATTTTTATATGTTTTTATTTTTTACATTAACTCCACCCATGAGGCCTTGAGGAAAATCTATGTCATCTTTAAGGAAGCTGTGAGGGCTTTTTAAGGAGAGGAAAGATAGAAAGTTACGGAAAGGAAAAAGATGAGGGGTGGTTTGGAATAGAAATCATTTTACTCCCAATCTCCTGTGTTTTTTTAAATTTTATTTAAGTGAATACCGCAAGAGTCCTAACCGCCTGAAGCCAGTAAGACTATACCATCTTTAATTGGGTATGTTGTGTGGTTGAAAGTAATGGGGAATGAATGGAGACGGAGCGAGGAAGGTGGGGAAGTACCTACCTATTTAGATCTGGTTCCCAAACACAGCTAAGCCATTTAAATCAACGTTTCAATTCAAAATGCCGGTCTTACCCCAGGGTGAGAGTATCTTCCACATACATTGGAACGTGCCACAAATATATCTTCCTTGTTAAGAAATGCACATACATGAAGCTTTGAAATATCAAAGCGTCAACAAATATGAAAATATACCACATTGTTTATTCCATAAGAAAAATGACACAGAGTGATTGCATTTCAAAACAAAAACAAAAAAAAGAGATAAAACTAGGACGAAGCTGGGAAGCAGAGGTACAGCCACAAAGTGTTTGCTTTCTACTACTAAAAATAAAAATATATATAAAACAAGGGCCAAACCAAGTAACAAAGGAAGTTAAACATAAAATGGGCACAAGTCCCTGTGAGTCTACCCTGGAAGCCGTTCGGCCTTCCGAGACTTCGTAAACATGTAGGTACAAACAAGATATACGGGGATAATTGTTCTCCTGTGAGATCGTATTGTGTTGATTAAATAATCTAGATTGCTTTTCCCGACTTTGCAGACAATACATTAGTTTGATGTTCGACTAGAAGGCGTGAGTATATCAGTTGAATTACGCTTTTACATTCTCATCGGCACAATAAAACTACAAAGTTAAATTGTGCCAACTGACACAAATCTTTGGGCGACCATGTATAAAATAGATGCAAAATACAACGAAAAAATACTTAGTTACTTAAATGTTTATTTATTCAATTATTATTCCCAATCTTTGGGCCTTTTACGTAGTAATAGTAAGAATATACAGAATTAAACATGATTATCTCTAAGGGTACTATTTCTTGTTATTTATTAACGCCTTAGTGGACTTTTACAAGAAAATTTTACAATTAATAAATATAACATAGAAAGGAAATATGACATAGAAAAGCAAGTCTGTGCGTTTATACTTACAAATTGATTAAGTGTGTTACAAACCAATAATACAGAATAAATAAAAATGTTATTTAATCGTAAGGTATAAAATATTGAAGCAGAGATTTTGAAAAATAATACAAGTTGTACCAATAAAAAACTAATGCAATTTAGCACACTCGATTAATATAGAATTTCAATAATAAGTCCTAACATTAAAAAAAACTGTAATGTAGGAATATGTATAAGTACAATTATTTGTGCAACCAATAAAACGAAAAATAAGAATACGATATACTCGTAAGGCATAGGATATTAACAGGGAAGATTTTATAAAAAGAAGAAAACAAAAAAGTTAATTTTTAGCAGATAGAATCGAAATTATAGAACATAAAATGGAAGAAGTCGGGTACGCCCACGGAAGACATGACAACCAGATACTTGAATCGGGCCTTGTTAAGTCAGATTAATAGAAAACTATGTATGAGACAATGTATGAATGTGAATGAGGCAAAGAATGAGTGCCAAGACCGAGTTGTTTGGCGGTATATCATATCTGCCTACCCCTGCAGGGAAATGGTGTGATGCTTAGTTAGTTAGGTCCTGGCTACACGAGCGGGAAACCGCACGTAAACCGCAGCAGACACAATTTGAACGTTGTATGACGTAATCCACACTGCGCGGTTTTCCGCTGCGGGCACTCGCGGTTCAAAGGCGAGAGAAAGCGCTGCAAGAGCAGTGATCATTGGCGGATCCATTTTGAAGAATGAACAAAGGATAACGGGAAACCGCCACCCTTGTAGTATGATGGCCAGCGATAGCTTTCGCAAGCGGTTTCCCGCGGCGGAAAAACCGCTCGTGTAGCCAGGGCCAAACAATCGAAATTAGTTGTTTTTTAATAACTCAGGTACGGGACAAACGTCATTCCTATGTCTACCTACGTTGAATTATCGTGAAAACAAGCTTATGTGTCCAGGCGGTTAAACTCGCAAAATTGTCAACACCAAATATCTCTATAGGTTCGTAATGTTTGTTCACATGGCAATGAATCCTAGGAATTGGTGAATAAATAGAATAAATACTATTATAATCGTTACTTTATTTATATTATTTCTTTTTTCATGTTAAAGTTGTACCTACTGCCTTTATGTATTTATTTAAAAACCCTCTGGGCGTAAAATAAATAAATAAATAATATCATCGTATTTACCTGTATTATCTAATGCTATTTTCTGTCATCTCACTTTTTTATTCCCATTGTATTGTGTATTTATTATAATTGGATTGTTCTCACTCACAATGTGAACAATTCGTAAAAAACCAACATAATATGATAAAAGTAAATCTGCTTAAAATAACTCAGGTGCATACGTCATTCCTATGTCTACCTACGTTAAATTATCGTGAAAACAAGCTTATGTGTCCAAGCGGTTAACAAGTCATTACCAGAGGTAAGTTAAATTTTGACCCATTTTTGTGCCTGGAATTTCTAGGCCAGCGCAAACATTTTCAGCACAATAAAATAAGATTAGTCAAATAGGAAAAATAAGTCCCCATATTTATCAAATCTTCAGTAAGAAAAAATATATAAAAAACAGGGTTGGTTCACAAATCAAACCAGCTATAATTATGTACTTACAAAAGTTCAGTTCTATATTCCCCACAAGTAATACTAAAATGTCAAAAGTCTGACATTATTTAACCATTGGGAGATTTTCATTTTCAGTCGAACGCCTGAAAAAAATGGTGAAAAACTGCGAAGCGATAACCGAAGCGCTGACCGTAAATTCAACAGATAAAACGTACAAGTCATATAAGGCGTGATCAATCAAACCGACTACTGCAGGCCGCGATGGGGCACTTTACAGGGTTTTTTAGTACGCCAGGAATTAAAAAGAGGCGTCAATAAATACTACGGCCAGGTGTTCACGAGAGTAATATTTTTTTTATATCTGTTCGTTTTATTTCGGTTTAGAAAGGGCTGTTTTCGGTGTTGATGTTATTATAATCGTTTTTTTGACAAACTTAATGACTTTCTCATAGGAAAGCCAAAATTTGAAAGTTGAGCTCATCACGATGTTCCAGTCAGTAGAGTTTTTTTGCCTTGCAAAAGTGGTCTAAAAGATATTTTGATTCTATTTTGTTAAGGTTGGTATATTGGGGGTAACTACATTTAAAAAAAAACGACAATTATTTTTCCTCGTGGTGGTGTGGAAATGAGTTCACAAACTTATAAAAATTATGTAAATAGTAAGAAAAAGAACAAAATAAAATTACAAAGATGGGAAATTTTTTAAATCCATCTCCCCGCAGCTGAAACTCGTTATATATTAAAAAAAAAAAAAAAAAAAAAAAAAAAAAACAAAACAAATGTTAGAATCTAAAATGTAATAAATTTTATCTTCTTCTAATTTGTTTCATAAACTTTGTCGTTGTCAACCCTTAAAGAATTATTTTGAAGAATAAAAACTATTTTTGGCATCTTTCATACAGAATAGTGACCTTAGCAGATGTCACCCAAGGTCGAAAATTTTTACCTACTCTTTTTTTAAATAAAATCAAAATATTTTTTTAGACCATTTTATCTCTAATTACAGGACTATTTCAAAAATTTGAGGAAGTATCATCAATACGCCTACAGTGTCTTTACTTGTGAATATTTTAAAGTGCGTTAAACGCTGCGGGCCTGACTAATAAACAAGTTTTAAAATTTACACAACTGATAAATAACCATTAATGTAGGGAAAATGGTTGCTTATCAGTTGTGTAAAACTCAAAACACGTTTATTAATAAGGAAGTATAGATTTAAGCCCCAAGTATGTAATTCATTCGAGCAATGTTGTATCCAACCCTGTTAGCATGGCAAATGTGTGAGTTTCGAAAATTAGGGGTACAGTACATCTATTATTCTGGGAAAAAATCTCCACCAATCTCAGACTTAGGTTATCGGTTTACCGTAAACCGATAAACCAAAAGGAATTTAGTTTAATAAATGTCCACAAGTCGATACGATCTGACTAAAACAATAATTATTTTAGCTGTACATATTATTTATATGTAGCGTTCTGTTATTTACTACAGACACTAATACAGATTCTCCAATACTTTGGATGTAGATTACTTTTAGGAATAATAGATACTTTGTTATTATCTGCGTTTATTATACACTTCGCGGTTTACAATGTAGATCTCGTTGATCGACCTAACTATAAGCTGGCTAAATGGAATCTAATCGAGTGTTCTAATGAACGCTCTCTCAGAGCTGTTTGACCCTCTCTTCGTTCCCACAGGTACTAACCTACCTCCCATCTAGCGGAATCTAAGGACAGTTCTTAGCACTGCCATCTATGTCTACAAGACGGAAGCTTTTAGATACACTACAGTGTTGTATACCCATTTTATTCTGTAGTGTGTATATATATGTAATATAAGACGCTTTCCATAGTTAGTTCTAATTGACACTAAGAGACCATTTTCTTTCTTTACAAGGAAAAACATTTTAACAGTATTTTATCTAACATCTCACTGTTAAAACGTAGAAACATTAGATACTACTCAAGCAAGTCAAACAAAAAATAGCGGCCATATTAAAGTCACCTACAAAAAGTACAGCAAAATGTAAAGATCGACGGTGGTCATCGGACGGAAACGCAATGACCATAATATAAACAACATAACTCAATATACGAAGTTTTACTCCATTTTTATGCTGTTCAAAGTCGAAGTCGAGATGTGACCACAGAATAAGTAAACTTAAATAATGGAAAGTTGATTAATTCCAGTAAACCAGTAAATAATAAAATTAAAATTAGTCATAAAACCAGTGCTAGTGTAATCATCGTTAACCCCGTTTTGAAAAGCATAAACATGAAAAAACACGTGCCCTTACATTCCACAATGATTCATATAAATGAGATGAAACTTTAAAAATAAAGTAAATCAATCTGTGAATTCTTACACCACTGTATAAACAATAATTATTAAACGTATAAGTATAAATAAATTGTGCTACAAATTTTACTTTCAATGTCCTTCAATAGATGGTAGTTGTATGTAGTTTTGAGGTGTCTTAACAGATGTCAGTAAAGCAGTACTATAGAAGAGTGTCAACTGTCGCCGTTCGTGTCTAATATCCGAACGGTCATGTAAATAGCCGATGATATCCGATCGACGGCTGAGCTAAATCAGTGCCGAGTTCTCTTACTTCAGAATTACACAAAGCATCCATTAGAACGGACTTTTGATCCAGTTAAATATTAATTTTATCACACGATAACGTAAATAAACAAGACTTGTAATCTTATTAACCGCGAGCTTTATTGAAGATTCCCGAACATACATCAAGAAATTCCCATCATGAAAAACATTACACATTCACAATACGTCATATTCTTAGCTTAATGCCGGCAAATTCTGGTGAATCAATAGAGCAACAAGTCAGAGGTGGATGCATCACCTCTTTTACCACCTGAGGTAATAACATTATAATATATAAGCTACATAATATAAACATCTACACTAATCATTTATGATTCAGTAAAATATTGAAACGATAAAAATATCGTAAAAATCATCCTAACATTTCGATTCTAAAATAAACGATTAAAAAAGCTCAAAATTAATAGAATACTTAGTTTTAACCACGTGTATTGTTTAAATGCTATCTTCATCAGGGTTCACTGCAAATTAATTAAAACTAAATAAGCGTTTAAAAAACATACAAATTATATTTAAATTAATAAAATAGATTTTTTCATCGATGGATCTAATGATAATTTGACGAGACAGTTTCCTGTCAAAGATAACGGCGGTGATGAAGAGATCAATTTTGGTGTATTGCAAGCGTCCCTGTTCAGGAATTAATTCGAAACGTAAGCATTTTATAATTGAGTGTTTCGATTGTGTACACAGGCTTACGGCATGGCATCGTTTGACGCTTATATATGCCTCAAAAACGAATAAACTACAAAATATACCTGTAAAACTGATAAATTTTATACGAATATAAAATGTCGAGTGAGCATTCTTTCAGTTTAATTTTTATATGGATGACATAATATACGGGGCTGCCGTCTGCAACGAGATGAAAACGGACATTAAGCTCCGGAAGGAATGATCCCATATCAACGTAACGGGAAATAGTATTTCGATCGAGTATTTTGAAATGACAACGTAAACTTGTTAACGTATTACAAAATTGTGGAAAACGAAAATTTCTGCTCCATTTTCCACAGGGTTGGTGGAATCAATAGATAAATTAAAATACTTTTTTTTAAATTATATGAAACTTACAAAACATCGTAATAATAAAATTTAAAAATGTTACACGAAGATATATGAAGTTAAGGATTATTTCGACTCCTGATACGACCCGACTAAAGTATATAATTCACTTGATCGTACCATGTCTTCCCAGGGCCAACTCCACTTTTTCTCCCGTTACTTGCGAGTTTCTTGCTCTCCGTTCGCTACTTTTTTCGTCCGTTCGCTCGTTCAATTCCTTTCTTATTTGTTCACAGAACTTGAATATTAACATTAAAATTTGGTACTTATTCAAATTCTATCTAATCAACAACCTTTCCTCCAACTATTCCAAAACTTTCGAAAAGAAAATACTTGTTGGTTTTACGTTTTAACAAAAAATGATACACATATAACGTTTCCTGCATGCATTGTTTTTAATATTTTGTACATCACACAACAGTCTGAAGGCAGATATTTAAAAAAAACACAAAGCAATCCTCGTTTTCAGGAATATTTCCCTCATGAAATAGCATTCAAATGGCGTTCGCGCAATTAAAACGACAAAGGAAAATATCGTTGTCTTTATGTAATGTCTGGGAACATACCCTACCAAAAATAAAACATCTGCCTCCCTTCAAAATTAAAATTCGTTTAATATTTTTTGTGTCGTCAAATATTATTATTTATTTATGACCGTGACATTCGAATTTATACAAATATTTGCTAACGAATACCTAACTAAATAACATTATTGTTAACGGGTGGGTAAATTGAGCGCCCTAAAGTTTATGTTTAGACTTACGGAATTCAATACTTCGTTTGTGTGAAAGCACTATGAAACAATATATAATGGGTAGTATTTTTCGTGACAGGGATAATAAGTAGCCTTCAAATAAAATCTTTTTTACCTATTTTTATTAATAAAATTTTCATTTGTGTAACATGAAATTAAATATTTGAAACATATAACTGTTGAAAATAACAGACAGCCTACGTTTTTCTTCAATCTTTATGTCCCAGCGCTGGATGCCAGGCGCTTTGGGAATATATATTTTTTTTTCAAATACATAAATTACGATTTTGGCGCTCCCGAAAACTGCCGCCCGGGCAGTCGTCCCTGTTCTCTCCCCCCGGGGCTGGTGACATTACACATGAATGAAAACAAAAATTGGAAGCCGAAAGAGAATAGGTATAAATAAATAGAACAATTAAGGTAGATTCAGACTGGACGACGTACGTACGCATCTCTACGCCAAACAATGCTTAGCAACCCATACATTTTCTATGAAAATGGCCACAGACATCGCACGTCGCGATGCGTGTGGCCAATTGGTTATTGTGGCCAAGTGATTCTAAAACATAAATTTTCATTGAAAATCTATGGTTCCTAAGTAGCCCAGATAGTGTTAGGCATAGCGATGCATACGTACGTCGACCCAGTCTGAATCTACCAACACAAATATGTAAGAAAAAAAATTACATAAGGAAAATAATTTAAAGTCAAAGCCTAAACCAAAGGTTTCAATAAAAATCGAGAATTCGGTAAAATGAATATAAAATATAATATTTATTTGCCTAACAACTGAAAAAATCATATAGATTTACACCAAAAACGTTCAGTGCTTTGACTTGAGTTAACAGGTAGTCTCGACATCCTCCATCGTGAGTTTTTGTTATTTTAGCAAAAACATGTTGAGCTTTGTGAAAGATTCATTTTGAAAGTGTAAGGATATGTTATTATTTTTAATTTTTAATCTTTTTATTTTAACCACCACTGTTTTATACACACATATTATAATGCCCAGTCACAGGTTTCGCCTTTGTGGGATTTTTTTTGTTACTCTCTTCATTTACGTTATTATGTATGTATCTACCTGTAAATGTATGTATCAAAAAATTTCGTCAATAAAAAAAATAAAAAATGTATAGTTTATCGGGGATTAGAAATTTAATATAGATTTAGATTTAAAGGTCAGTATCATGAGTTTCCACGAAAATTTTCGTTTTCGGTTAAATTCAATAAACGCGAAGAAAACGCTGACAATGTTTGATATCGGTGAGATAGTCAGCAAGATATCAGTGTTACTGATAGTAAAATTTGAACGCTGCAGCACATTCCCATTTCCTGAGTGTTATTGCATCATATAACTTCCGTTTTAGATGCAATGAAGCGTTTGTAGCCTGCAGTGTGACGTCATAAGAGTTATTGGACTCGTTAATCAAACGACTTAATTGCTTTTGAATTCAAGACGGAAGCGTCATCGCTTTATACAACATGAACCAGTTTATTTGAATGATTTTTTTTTTAAATACGGTTAGATTTTTCATGACACGAAACTCCCGTGGAAGTTTATTTTAGGCATATTCTGTGTTGTATTATGTATCATTTTTTTTTATGTTAACTCCATACAGGAGTCATCTTTGAAGATGCTGCGTGGAGGGTCTTTTTGAGGAGAGGAAGGAGTGAACATGGGTCTTAAAGATACCCATGTTGTAGGAAGGAGGAAACACAGAGGTCGGCAAATCGTTCCACAGCCGAGCTGTTGAACTTAAGAACGAGTCGTAAAAATGACCAGTTCTCATGTGACAAATGTCAACCGTGTACATATGTTGGGCGAGCGTTTGGCGTGTTTCCCGACTATGCACCGGTGCCGAGGGGATCAATGAGGCTAGTTCCTCGGAGCATCTTCCATTGAAATACCGGTAGAACAAGGATAGCATTCCTACCCGACGCCTGTGCTCTAAAGATTGCAATCCGTTTGTTAAGACGGGAGAATCTATCAAACGGACCGCCCGTTTCTGCAGAGAGTCGAGGGTGTTTTTCAGGTACCTTGGGGCTCCACACCAGAGGTGGCTTCCAAATTCAACCGTGGGGCGCACTTGCGATTTGTGCAGGGTTAGCAGTTGTGTACTATTAAAGTATCTGCGGGCCCTGTACAGTACGCCCAGTTTCTGAGTTCATTATTGAATTCTCTGCTTATGGCCCATGAACCAGCGGCCGGGAATTCAAATTTCAACTTGCGATTCTGCCCTTGCAACTTTAAGGTATAACCTTACTGTATTAAAAGTAAACTCGGTTTTTAAAAATTTAATATATTACTTTACTAGATAAAATAACAATCTTTCGGAAACAAATTATGTTTCTTGGTAAAAAAGAGTCAATACGTCTAGAATTTGATTTAAAAAGTACAAATTTCCGGTATTCTCTGGTTATCAAAGTCCTGGAATCAAAAATAAGGTGCGAAAGTTTAGTTTGGTGTTTTATTATCATAATCCTTGGTTTAATATCGTAACGGGTGCGGTTTTTAATATTAAATAAGTTAACAGTGATTCATAACAAATAAATAGATATAATTTTTATTATTCTAAGATAATTAGATCTGATTAATGACGATTGAAAAATGATATATTAAGTGAAAAAAGGAATAAACGTTTTTGAGAAGTACATTATAAAATTTTCTTCAAAAGTAAAAATAGTAAACCTTGTTTCTAGTTCTATTAAGAACTGAAAAACATGCTTACAAATATTCTGTAATAAGTACAATTTCAAAAGATTTCTGATTAAACAAACATACGAAAAATGCTTTGAGGGCTGGCGATTTTCGTACGTTTGGTTTTGGATTAACCCGGGAGTATCAAAAAATCGGTGACCGGTCTACTTAGTGAAAACTTTTTAAGTGTATGAATATTGAGTACAAACTTCTCATCGGATGTTAATTCCTTACATAATAATTCATCATGTCTCGAAGCGTCGAAAACTGATAATTGGGATTTTTAACCTAAGGTTAGGTTAGGTTAGGTGGGGGGGGCGGGGAAATGGAAGGGTAGGTTAATGTGAGTGAGAATTATCATGTGAGGAAGTATCGTGTCTGAATAAATTTACTATGGGAATTCAGACGCTGAGATCTCACAGTCCGATTAGACATGGAACCCAAAAAATCATACCTACGAATATTGATACGAAAACAGATAAAATATTAACTGTCGTTTAAGGCCAATTTATGTATATTTCATGATGTATCGTAAGATGTTAGGTTTTATAATTTTTTTTTAAATTCATAAACGCGTGATTGTTAACAGAAAATCGTTTACAATTGTAGGTACTTACCTATACAGGTTTTTGTAAGCGTGTTTTTATAGTTCTTAATAGAAAAAAAAACATTGTTTAAAATGTGTTGGCGCTTCAGTGGATGATAATATATTCGGCTGAATTTTTCACGATTTTCTCTCAACGTTAAGCAGTTTTCAATTTCACGTCAAAAAGAAATCCGCTGGTTTGAAGGTGAAGAAGATCAGGTCAATTTTAAAGAGCAGCATCGTCTTGAAAGGAGATTGCTCGGATATTGTTGACAGCAGAAATATGAAAAACGGATAGAGGAAGAAAAGAAAAATAGCGTAAGAATATTCTCTAAACCAAGAGCAATTATCATATTTGTTGTGTTAGCGGAATGATTTTTTAAAATTCACCATTTCCCTCGATAAAACTCAAACAAATAGAAACTATCTTGTTACGTGACACTACAATTTCTTTAGCCAATAATAATTAACAGCATTTTTTTTAATACAAGATTTTCAGCTGCTCCCAACCGTCTGGAGAGTGAGAATATGGCATGCCCAATTGACTATATTGTGAGTAGGGCGGGGAAAGGAGACGGGAATGAAGAAGGTGGGGATTTACCTAGCTGACTATTCAGATCTGGTTTGATTAATTCATCCTGAATAGTGGTCTTTCACCAGGATCATACTAAGAGTATCTAAGGCTCTAGAACTTGCCGCAAATATTATGCTATATATTATTTGTAATGTTAGCGGCCCGAGGACCTTCTCCCCGTTGTTGGGATGAACGGGATACATTTAAAACATTTTCAATAAATTCTATTATTATGCAATATTATTACCGTTATTTTTGCTATATAAACGTATCCAATGTAAAAAAAAACAATAAAAAAAATAATAGCAACTTCTCTAACTAATTTAGCTACCCTGTTAAAAGGATGTGTCCAAAATGATTCATTTTCGTGTTTGATACTCCATTTTCATTGAATGACAATTAATTTCAAAGGAGGGCGGTCGGACTGATCGACAAACTGTTGTTAACAGACCTATTGTGCCTTTTATATAGGTATTTCAATTCCCGGTGGAGAGGTGCACATGCGTGAAATTCGACGGACACGAGCGTAAAACCCGTTCACAATTGACGAGAGCTTCATGAGAACGGGTCGTTTCTTCGACTTGTGTTCATGTAAGTCGGCTTCAATAATAAATCCCTATCCACAGCCCCTACTTTATCCCGACTCAACCGGGTGGCGACATAGTTCCCCTGTCTTTACACTGTTCAGACAGAGGAGCTCTTGTGAGGTGTTTCTTACATAAAAATAAAATACATCATTGAAGAAGAAGATAACAATAATAATTTAATTTTTAAAATATGAAAATGAACAAGACATAAAAAAATAATAAAAGATAATGGCGCAACAGGGACCATTATTATTAGATACTTAGCCGAAGATAATATTGTTAATTCTGAAATTTGAAATAGGAAATTGACAAATACGACAGTCTCATAATAGATCGCAATGGCTGAATTGGATAAAGCGAATGTCCCGGTAAGACGTGGGGTTCTGGTTTCGTGTCCCAGTTGCGACCATTATCTTTTATTATTTTTCTGTGTCTTATTCATTTTTGTATTTAAAAAATTGGATTATTATTGTTATCTTCTTCCTCAATGATATATTACATTGATGAGAATAACCTTCAAAAGTTAAAAAGAGAGTTTTTCTTTTAAAAAATTAAATAAAATACAAACTGAAAAAAATTACGGCGTATTAATTAAGAGCAAAGTAATAAGGTATATTATTATTATGTTAATGCCACAGTATTGTATATTTTATTCATACGTAAATGTAAATATATATATTATTTTTTTTAAACTCTTACTAAAAAAAAGCCTTGTAAACCGAAAACGTAACTTACTTAAGCATGAATTCATTATAATCATGAATATTATACATTTATTCAAGATATAAACATTGAGTCGCGTTTGCTAAGGTACAAATTTATTTCACATGAATAAATCATCAGCTTGATATCACGTTTAACCCTCGAATTGAAAATGCGAAGATCAGCCTTTCGAGCGTAGGAATAACAACCTGTAAACGTTTAACCCCCAGTAATAGTCACTTGAGCGTTGAATTTCCAGCCCCCACAATAACATTTTGTCATACTAGTAGGAGCATTAAATATTTAATTCCTTAGTTCATGTAACAAGTGAAAATTCTAGAGCATAATAGAAAATGAGTAGGCAGCAGTTAGGGTTACCATTAAAATACCTAATTAGATTAACCGGTTTTCGGTAATTTGTATTGCATAGTTACATGAAAAATATGCATTCCATTGATGTGCTTGGTGTAATTCTAAGTGACCAGCTCGGGCACGAGGGCTCCACCGAAGCCAGAGTCAAGTTAGCTTACCAGAAGCCGGGTGCACTGTACAGGGCCCGCAGATTCTTTAATTTTCCCTGTACAAATTGCAAGTGCGCCCCACTGTTGAATTTGGAAACCACTTCTAGTCTAGAGCCCCTAAATACCTGAAAAAAAACCCTTGACTCTGTCCAGAAACGAGCGGTCCGTTTGATAATTCGCCTATCTTAACAAAACGGATTGCAATCTTTAGAGCTCAGGCGTCAGGCATCTCTGAGTTTCCTCCCTTCTACAAAATAGGTCTCGTCAAGAACCATCTTCACTCCTTCCTCACCTCAAAAAAAGACCCTCGACATAGGAATCCCAGAGATGACATAGGCCAGATTATGCATATTTTCATCGGGGCCTCCTGTGTTAAGTTAATGTAAAAAAAAAAATAATAATGAAACCGGTTAACCGGAATTCTGACACAACCTTTTTTCATTCATCCGCTTATTACTGTAAAATGCGTTAATTTCTTAGGCAGAGTAAATTGTTAAAAGAACCCCAGTCACATTTGACATCACAAAATCATCATATTGGCAACTTCAAATAACGGTCATGTTAAAAATCGATTCTCGGCCCGTCGGGGTTTAATCAAATTTGATTGCAAAACGCTGATAACCAAAACAAAATAATATCACTGAATTTGTTTGAATCGGTTAAAAAAAACTGTGTTTAAAAAAAATCGGTTATTTCAAATTTGCAAAAATAAGCCGAAACCGGATAGCAGGTTTCGGTTTGAACCGGTTAGCCCGTTAACCGGTTAGGCCCCAGCCCTAGCAGCACTGTCAAGGAACGCTTCCACAAAGGTGATGTAGGATTACGTCGAGATTAGCGTTCAGGCCCGTTCCGTGTCACACAACACGTGAATTGTATTGTACATTAACGCGAAATTACTCCGCCTTTTATCGCGCTTGGTGGCAAATCGCTTTGGCGTATCTTAAAAGATACACCATAATATGCTCGGCAAAAAAATGCCTTTTTTCCCAGGGTGGTTTATGCCCGTTTTAAAAAGTAAGCGTCTACCATATTTTCCACACTTATATCGAGAAACTCTGTAACGAAGGTTTTTATGTTTTACTTCTGTGGGCAATTTTCTCTAATGTTTGCAATAAAAACAAAGGAATATTAAATTTTTTTGCAGTTCTCTATTCATATCTCGTTTAATATGAGATGGTTCATTTGAAATTGCACAACTTTGTAAGAACTGGAAAGGTAGTTTCCATTCCAGTCTATTATTCAGCCTATTATGAAACGCGGAAAGGTGTGAATAGGGACGTATATCGGATTAAACTCAAGTGAAATTAGAGCAATTACCGTAGACGTGACGTTATAAAGAATCCTTAATTTAGTTAGTATTAGAGTAAACACTTATTTAAGGATTCTTTATTACGACACCGTAACCTGAAATGGCGGTTATTCTACTCATTCCACGAGCAAAACCACAACATACAAAAAATATATATATTTTTGAATGATTTTAATTAAACTAAAATTAAAATTGTGAAAACTGTCTTTACTAGATTATGCATGATTACATGATTTGAAATTTGTGTTGTATAATACAATATTTCGTTTGAAAATTGAACAAATCTGCCAACGACCGACGGTAAAACCTTAGTATACTATAAATAAACTTAGTTTTACAAACAAAAAAAATTACAAAATTTTACAAAAAAAAATTGAAAATAATGTGATGTTACTGTTGTACCCCGTTGTAAAGTCACATTATACATGGTTACGTGTATGAATTATAATTAAGTACCTTTGTTAAAATATTACGAGAGGAAAATTATAAACCAATATCTAGAAGAAAACACAATACAACATTGAAACTGGCACACACCAGAAATAACTATTTTTATTCAAATCTATACATACGGTTCTGTAGTATTTCGTACGTGTAAGTTATAAAAGTCCCTAACACACCAAAATGTATCCAGCACGGTAGATTGATGAAAGAATTTATCGATAACTTAGAAAAGAAAGCTAACAAAACTGCAGATCGTAACGTACAAGTACAGTTAACGTCGAATAAATTAACAACACTAATCATTGTTAACTGTTGTTTATTCGTTGGCGATATTCCGCAGTCACGGTCGGGAACAATGACAAAATGCAGACATTATCGGTAAAAAAAAATTATCAATCGACAGAGCCAGATAACGTGGTGCCCTTGCTCATATATATCATAGGGTCAACCCTGAAGGTTGCAGTCTGCAAAACGTTCACAACCAACTATCAGACACAACCACTAACCAGAATGATGTTCGATCTAGGATTATAGAGGATGTTTTTACAGACTCCATTTATAAAACATGATTTATACCTGCACTTAGCTGAATCCTTCAAATTATAGTAGCGTGGGTAACTGAGTTTTAGTGATTAGTCTTATAAATATTATTTTAGTATCAATAATTTTTTATGTAACTGTTTCAATAATATTGTTTCATATTTAGTTTATTTTGTATAATTTTGGATAACTCATTAAGCATATTTTGTTCTTATAATCTGTGTGAAAGCCTGTAAAATAAAATGAAAAATAAAAATTTTGAATCAAATAAAATAAAAATTGCAATGCAGCCATTGCTGGTCATATGCATGAACACTTAACAATAACTGAAAATATACTAGCGCCCCTACGGGAACGCAATGGTCGGTTTTTTCAGTCGGGGTTCTTTACGCGAAAAACCACCACTCTGCCCTTTACGTTGAACCGACTGTAAGGTTCATTTTGGGTCACAGGGGAACGTGAATTTTTTTGTATGAAATATGCATTCTAGATTTTGTAGTGAAAAATTCAGACTTTTCGGAGCCGATTTCGTATTACTCGAAACAAAATTAAACCGGGCTATATCTCTTCACCATACTTGCTTACTCGTCATCATTTATCCAATATTTATACCTATAATAAACCACCTTCTGGATTAGTGAAAGCCGCATTACTATGCGGCTTAATATTATCTTTAATATTAGCTTTTATCTTGAAAAACTCGACCAAGCTTGTACAAGCATTTCGCACATCTCGCAAATAACAATAATATAAATATATTATAATTGTCGTGAAGACCATCGGGTCATCATCATTGGAAAGTGATCGTAAAGAAGAGCTGGGAACTGTCACCTCATCATCAAGGTAAGGGCCATTCCTATCGTTTCCTTCCTCCCTTGTCGATTTAAAAACACAATCTTATACACTCGTAATTTCGCCACATAATTTAGTTTTACAGTCCACACGGTGTCATCGGACACTTAACATTTTGGTTATTGTTATTTTTTTTTTTTTTTTTTATTCACCAGATTTACAGGAACGGGTTTAGTTTTTCCCATAGGAAATAAATGATCATCTAGTAAATCCACGTTATGCAAGTGTATTATATAAGTATAATATATACAAAACAATACAAGAACAACACGTTAATCTACCAAACTATTAAATGGGAATATAATTCACCGTCTCCAGATATTTTCATATCAGAGGGTTCGGCTCTGTGGAATTCCTAATTTGACCGATAAATCCTACTGATCCCTCAATATAAATATTTAAAAAATCTTTCGTAATTCTACATGTATTTAAAATGACTGATTTTTGCATTTTTATATACAAATTCTTTGACAAATCTAATATGCCTAAATTTTTAATAAGAGAGCTAGGTATAATGCCAGTAGCCGAAATAACAAAAGGTAATATTTTTATAGTCTGAGAATGCCAAATTCTTTTAATTTCATTTCCTAAATCTGTATACTTTCTTATTTTTTCAGAAACAGATTTTTGAATATTACAGGAATTTGGAATAGCTACATCAATAATATAAGTTATTTTTTTAATTTTGTCATGTAAAACTATATCAGGTCTATTATGACCAATTGGTCTGTCTGTTAGTATAGTTTTATCATAGTAAATTTTAAAGAAATTATTTTCTAAAAATGAATTTGGTTCGTATTCATAATAAGGTACTATATTATGACAGTCAATCAAGTTATGTTTAATTACCAAACTTTGGTGAATTATTTTTAAAACCTGATTGTGCCTAAATGTATACTCAGACGGCGCTAATATAGAACATCCTGATATAATGTGTTCTATAGTTTCCGGAAAAGCCATACATTTTCTACATAAATCATCTATTTGATTTGGATCTTTGATTATATGCTTCCTATAATTTTTGGTATTAATTACTCTATCTTGAATAGCAAGCATAAAACCTTCTATTTCTGCGCTCAACTCTCCAATACTCAACCATTTGTTTGACGAAAGTTTGTCAACATACGTTTGGTTGAGATAATTGAAGTGTTTTGCGTGAATAATTTTATTTGACCAGGAATCTAATAATTCCTGGTTGGTATTTATAAAAATATTGGCATTCTCGTCGTATAAATTTAAAGGTGAAATATTTCTGTCTGCCTTGCAAATTATTTTATGCAGCTCTGAGCTATTAGCTTTTCTATGAAAAAAATTTCTTAACATTTCTACCTGATTTTGTTTTAAAGAAGTTTTTTTTTTTTTTTTTTCTTTTCACCAGATTTACAGGAACGGGTTTAGTTTTTCCCTTTAGTTTTTTTTAGGAAAAACTAAACCCTTTCATACACTTTTCCATATAAATGATCATCTAGTAAATCCACGTTATGCAAGTGTATTATATAAGTATAATTAATACAAAACAATACAAGAACAACACGTAAATCTACCAAACTATTAAATGGGAATATAATTCACCGTCTCCAGATATTTTCATATCAGAGGGTTCGGCTCTGTGGAATTCCTAATTTGACCGATAAATTATTATTATTATTATATATTATATTATTATTATTATTATTATTATTATTATTATTATTATTATTAAATTATTATATTATTATTATTATTATTATTATTATTATTACCTTATTACACACTCCTTAGACACTATAATATGCATAAGCTCTACATTCCAGCATATAATATCCCTTACTTCCTCCTTACTTATACAGGTGTTAAGGTACGTACTTGAGTTACTTTAACCAGTGATTCCTGACATTATTTGGAATAAAAAATGTAAATGAAATTTTGGTCTCAGGTGACATTTTTGATGTTTTTTTTTTTTTTTCTACAAAAACTTAAAAAATAGTAGGTGTTGGGTAGTTGGAGGCGGGGTATGTAATGGGGCGGTAACTCGGCTGAGTGACCAATAAAGTCATGTGAAAGAAATTTTTTTTTGTTTGATTTTAAAGAAAAAAAATTTTGAAAAAAAAAAAAATTATCAAAAAAAAAGTCACCGGAGACCAAAATTTCATTTACATATTTTACTCCAAATAATGTCAGGAATCACTGGTTAAAGTAACTCAAGTACGTACCTTAACACCCTGTATAATAGTGGTGTAAATATTACGCGAATAGAGAAATCTCGTTATACGTTATATTACTACGAGGTTAACGCGACCTTTTTTTAATGTGAATACAGAACAAGAGGCTTTACTGCTTCCAAATGTTTGGAGCCATTGAAACTACAGCATACCCAATTGAGGTATTTTATGAGGCTGAAGGTAGTAAGGAGGGGGAGAAGATGGGGAAGAGTAAGGTTGGGGAGTACCTGGCTATTGAAATCTGATCACAAAACACGGTTAAAGCCATTTCAAGCAACATTTCAAATCTAAACGGTGGTCTTACACCAGAGCAATACTGAGAGTATCTTCCACTCTGGAACGTGCTGCAAGTATGCTACACATTATTTTATAAGTATAAATTGCGAAATAACACAAATTAATCAAATACAATTTACTTGCTCACGCCGGGGTTTGTACCCGCGACCTACGGATTGCGAGTCGAGAGCATTACTCATCGATAACAGAGAACTAGGCTTAACGAAACAACGCTGAACTGGCGCCTAGAAATCTAAAAATGGCGGAAAAATAATAAATGTATTACCTGAGTAGGAGAATCCGAGTGGAACATCAGAGCGGAGACCATCTCCGGCAGCGCGGTAGGCGCCTCGACCATGCGCGGCCCGAAAGCCAGCAATGTGTGCTCTGCACGCTCGCGGCGCTCCTTGGCCGTGCCTCCGCAGTGGGCCGCCAAGCGCAAGAGGTTCTGTACCGCCACGCTGTTACCGGAGGGCTCGGCTCCGTCCACATCTAAAGAAAAAAAAAAAACAAATATTACTTTAAATCTTTTTACTGAACATTAAAAAACATGTTTATTTTTTAAATATTTTTTTTTATAAATATTGTATTTTATTTGTCTTACAAAACTGAATACCTATATTCAGTTTGACTTAAAAATTATATATTGGAGGAAAAAAAGGATAACCAATTTTTTCGTTCTAAAGTCATTTTCCATTAAAGATATTATATTAAAGGTAAGTAATACCTCGTCTAAATTCCCTAATCAAACAATAACATTTTAAAAAGTATGACACTTAAATCAAAAGTTAAAGAAAAATTCTAGATTTTATTAAAACGGAGGAGTTACAGACAGACGGAGTCAGAACCAAAATAAGTATTTTTTTTATTATAAGAAGTTTTTTTTAAGTAAATTGAAAAAAATTGCTAATATTTAAACATTTTTTGCAAGTAAGCAAGCACAAGTCAAAACCGGGGATTCTATTTTCACAACAGTTTTAGTGAACTCTCGACTTGCTAACCATTTATTGCTTAAGCACAAACTAAGTACGTGGCATGCACATATAATCGGTTTGTCCAACTTCGCCGAGTGCTGAGTTCACGCTATGGGACACTAAACTAACTGCACAAGTCTTTCAAGCTCAGCGTCAAACAATCCGTGCGACTAACCAACAACTCAGTTATCTTTTAAAACATCCACCTCTGAATGAGACAAAGCGTGGTTTATTCAACTCGGGCACTGTGGGATGCGCTCACCACTAAAGTATCGGCACACAATGGTGTACAAAATACAAACGCTCGCCATCGAAGGATGACCACAAGTCATACGACTATTTTGAAAAGGGGCACATTTGACGTCATCCTGATGAATAAGCTTCAAAGAGGTTAATGACAGCACCAACAAGTGAAACGACGTTGTACTTATGAGAGGTTAATGATCAAGCCGATGCTGTACGTATCAGTCGACGGTGGTTTGTAAGGGAGTTGATTAATTTTGGTGACCGTTTAACAGAAAACATGAAAAAAGTGTAATTCAAAAGTCTAGAAAAATAGACTGATACCATCTTAGGACAGGATTTCAACACGCTACCAATAAAACAGCGACTGTTAAAGTCTGATTTCGTTATAATAATTTTGCGAAATCACTTAGAATGTAGAAATGATAAGGAGGCATATTGGATATAATGAGTCATTTGGCAGGGGCGTTTAGTTCATAAATGGTGAAGAAATGAAGAAAGAAAATAAATTATAATAAAGATACGAAAAACTTGGATTATGATTATTTTTTTGGAAATTTATTTTTGTAATACTTTTTTGGGGCATGCACTATAAAATTTCTACGACTGCAAACCCTTGACATGTAGACGATATAAACGGAATCTATTGTTGCCGACCCTATGATTTATATTACCGCAGTGAATATTTCCATTCCATACAATATTTTTTATAACTAACAAATTACATATAAGAAAAGAGCCTTTCAAACATTTTGTCATCGTTTTTCATTCATATTGCCATAATAATTTGAAGTGAATGTGGGAACTTTGAACATTAGTAACTTCCCGCCCGGTTCCTGCCTTCATTTATCAGTGCGAACAATATTGATTAAAATATACTTATATATAAGCAATAAGCATAGTAATGAATAGTTTTCATCGTTGATGTTATTACTGAAGGTAATCTCCTTTGGCGCATTCCGTGCCGTTGTCGTCGCCGAACCGACTCCTATAACGCAGTGGCGGTGTGGAAAACGTCTCACGTTTTGTATTGCCAGCCCGTTGTGCAAACTCCTGCAGCATTCGCCACTGTGCGGGATGACGTCTGGCGTCGCGTATGACAATGGTTCACAGCACAATGTAGATGAATAAAGTCCCAGAGAAGTAATTTCTCCAACGGCTAAGCTATGGGCGAAAAGCATTGAAGCCAAGTTTGTGTTTTCATGTACGTAACGAATTAATGCGTATAGTAACATAAAATCTAATTACTAAAATATTACTTATATTTTCAGAAGGTTTCTTCGACGGGTTGTTGCTCTTATTTATCTTTCCCTTTTACGAACACTTTTACATATATTTTTATACTATCTTTTTCAGGAGAATTCTTCCACGAGCAGCTACATTTATTTCTCTCTCGTATTATGTCAATGTAAGTACTTGCATACTGCTCACTAACCTCGTATGCATGGACATTGGAGGGTCAAGAGTCGTTCAAAATAAATGTAGCTTCTTAAAAAAAAATTTAGAGTCCTTGACGTGTGCGGTAAAGGAAGAAACCATGTTTCCTTATAATGACGCAGGGAAAGTGGTGGGGTTCCCTCCAATATTACTAAAATAACAATTAAATTGCTGTACGAGAAAACGGAAACAAAATGTAGGTATTAATATTTAACGTCAATAAATAGGAATCGCATAGACTAATAACTTTATAAATTCGTAGACGTTTTCAGGCATAATATTGTGTTCAAACATAAATTCAAATAACAACTTTTTGGAAGCGTTTTTTTGTAAAATTGCACAATTTTGAAAATAGATAACCGATAATAACATTAATTATACTACCATCTTAGGAACACAACATTACAATTTTATTATGATGGTTTGTCTAATAAGCACTCAAAGTCTAATGAAGCGCACTTATTTCTCTTAATGATTTCAACAACAACAAAAAAATGCAATATCACCCAACTTCCTTGACACACGAATAATAAAAAGCAGTAAAAAATTACGTTTAACTCAATTTTTTTTTTTTTTAATTTGAAATACCTAGGTACATATATTTACAAAAGAAAATCATAAGTCTTAAAATCTAATTACAATAAAATAGTTTAGTAACGAATTTACCCAATTCAATAAAGAAAACATTTCTCGTGTTTGAATTGGGTAGGAGTGCCATTACAAAGGTAAGAGAAAAAATAAAAAAGAAGAAAATTTTTTTGGTAGGAAAATACATAAACTTATATAGGATGTTAACAAATATACATTGATAGTGGAATTGAGTATCATATCAGTTACTTGGATATACAGAAATAGATAAGTAAAAGTAAGAATATAGATGTAGTGAAATAAAATAATATTATTAATAATATAATACTACCAGACTTGGTTTAAAATTTTGTTTCAGTTTCCTTGGAAATTTAGAATTATTTTAAGGGGTTGGAAACGTTATTTAAACGCTGTTTAAATTTGACTGCCTATAATTGGGTGCATGTTCACCATTGGTACTCCTACCCTACATACAACTCTGTACGGTATTATGCATTGTTTATGTCTTATTTTAAAGTAAAATTGCTGTATTTTTTGTTTAAAAAGACACAAGAAGACGGTTCGATTTCTATTAAAATCCAAAAATTAATACTTTTTATCCTTCCATTAAAAAATACATTTATTTTCTACGATATTTCAAAAACTTATTAAAACGAAACAGGATCTGCTTGCATATTTTAGACTAAATTGAATAAAAAAATCTCTGTCAATTTCGATAAAACGTACCATTTCGTTGCTTCTCCGTCGAAAAGTACTGAAATTTGTTTTTCTGAATGAAGTGAAAAATCATAACAGAAAATCTCATTTGCATATTCAAATGAGAGGGGAATGCAAAAGCACTAAGCATAAAAAGTGGAAATTTTTCACTTGAATGGAACCAGCATTAATTTTACACGTCAACTGTCAAAGGAAAATAATTATTATCATTGGCCTATCTGCCAGCGATATTTATAGGTCCTACCCCTCACACCGGAGTGCCTTTGACCTTTTAAGGGGGTGGTTAGCTTTCAGCTAAGTCAAGTGAACATAATATAACTCTCAACAATTTTTTTTAATTTTCGGGCGTAAGTCTCCGCATTTTAGTAACTATATTTTCATTATCCGATTATTTATTGTACAGGGTGCTAAGCATCGTACTTGAGTTACTCTAACCAGTGATTCCTGACATTATTTGAAGTAAAAAATGTAAATGAAATTTTGGTCTCCGGTGACTTTTTTGATGAGATTTTTTTTTTTTTTTCAAAATCTTTTTCTTAAAAATCAAAGAAAAAAAAATTCTTCGACATGTCGTCGCTGGTCTCTAAGCCAAGTAACCAACCAACCCCTCACCCCGACCCTAACTTCCCAATACCAACTGATTTTTATGTTTTTGTAGAAAAAGAAAAAAAAAAAAAAAATGTCACCGGAGACAAAAATTTTATTTACATTTTACTTAAAATAATGTCAGGAATCACTGGTTAAAGTAAGTCAAGTACGATGCTTAACACCCTGTAAATAAAAACGTGTAACATAACAACAGTTTCATATCCGGTAAAAAACAGAAATGAAATATTTTGTTAGTCATAAATATTTTATAATTTTCAAGATTTTTTTTACAATTTTCAGGCGTCCGTCTACGCACTTTGATTACTATCTGTTCCTTATCCGATTGCTTATTGTGTATAAAAATATGTAACATGGCTAAAGTTTGGGGGTCGGATCGAACAAAGAAATAAAACATTGCTTTTACGAGTCTGAATTTGTACGTGCGTGATAAAGTTATCATTTTATGATTATCAACAATATAACGCTGTCATCTTACGGCATAATCAATAGTTTTTCTTCTGGAGCGTTCTACTGTAGAAGGTTGTTCAAAATAGATACGATTTTATCTTACAAACTCTTCTGGACTAAATCTCCTTGGACGTTGATGTGTTCAATAAAAGGTGAAAATCTAAACAAGTAGTAAAAACGTTTTAATACATTCAGGTATCTACTCATACAATTTTTATATTATCAATTTTATATAATCAATTTGGGAGGCGGGAATGGGTACCGCTGCCCCGGGAACCATTTATTGGATAACCAACACCTCTGCCATAGGTCACTCCAAGTGGTTCGCTACGTTTGGTGACTTAGCAGGAATGTCCGAGTTCATGGGGTAAGGTTTATCTAGGTCTTGGCGGCGGATGATCTAGACACACTGAACCCCAGATTCCTACCCAACCCTCATACACTTTTCCTTCCCAGAACTTCTTCTCCTTCCTTTAAATAAAAATACCCTTCACACAGCATCCCCAAAAGTGACATATGCCCTGAGGGAAATTATTTTTCTCAGGGCCTCCTGTCTGGACCTAATGTAAAAAATATATATATATATCAATTTTATTTTGTTTTCCATTTTCCTTTATAAGTAGTAGTTCTTGTATTAATTCGCAATTTAACCTATTTTTATTGTATTTCAATCAATTATTGTTTGTATGTTGTTACACAATTTTAGGGGTGATAGATAAGTTTAACGCGATTCCGCGGGGTTAAACAATTCCATTGTCGCCAGGCTAAAATATCACGGAACTTTGTTGTTATACGATAATACGTATTTGGAAGAGCTGCCATTGTGCACGTGCACCAATTCGGCAGTTTCGAGACGAAAAACAAATGTAACATAAATATAAGTATGCAAAACATAATAAGAAAGCATTATGAAGTCGTAGCTAGATCACAAAAAACGATTATTTTACTACTTACTATTGTTAAAAAAGAAAAGAAAAAATAAAATTTTTAAAGCTGTACCTACTCTAATATTTAATTGTGTTGAACTTAGAAATTTATTTAGTTTCTGTTATTCAAAGTAGCTCCTTAGACCTAATATAAATAATTATGTTTATACGAATAGTAAATAATCTCCGTATCGCTCTGGTGAAAGACGCCTTTTTTTCAGAATCGAAACGTTGCTTGAAAAGGCTTTAGTCGTGTTAGCTGACCAGGTGCCATGTACTTCCCAAGATTCCTCTACCCCGTCTCCACTCCTTTAAGCCTCACAACATACCTCAATTAGGGATGCTATAGTCCCACTGTCTTGAGGCAGCCGGGACTCTTATGCAGTATTCACTATTTTATTAAAACAAATTAGTATCTACGTGGATTAAGCAAGGAGCGTAAAGAAAGGGAAATTAATTGTAACCCCTCCGATCTGTCCACCCCTGCAGAAAAATCGTAATGCATGATTAAGTTAGTCAAGAAAACTTTCAAGGACATCCCAGGACATACGTTTAAACATGAACACTCATGGTACTTGGATAATTAGTGTGCAAGTATGTAAACCGGCCATTCGAAAGGCTAACAACGATCCGAAGCTATGCCTAACCACGTGGCTAACTCGACAATCAATCGATCCGAGCCTCGTCGCTTACAGGTGATCAATCACCCTTCCTCGTCGGTGGCAAGTCTCCCAATAAAACAGCGGTGAATCTGTCCGACCATCGCTCAATTCAGGACCCGTGAGAATTGATAACCGCAGTTATACGGTTTTATTTCACCTTCAATAAGGTTCTATTCAATGATGTCGCGGTCAGAAAAGTCATGCCAATTTTGATTTATTTGAAATGAATTTGCAAATCATGTTATAAACGCGTTTATATTTCATAAAGCGTACTGGCTGAGACAATAGTAATTTTTTCTCGAAAATCGCATTCCTAAATATTATAATCACAAGATTGGCATACCAAAAAAAACTAAGCACTGAATCAATTCGTGGTTGAAAACAACTGGGTGGACCGTTAATTTGGCTTGAAATAGTTTTAGGTGTGTTTAGTGACCAGATCTGAGTATCCAGATAATTCATAACCTGCCAATTAACCACATTCTTCCCCTCCCGCTCCGTTTAGTCTCACAAAATACCCCAATTAGGGAAGCCATAGTCCCATTTGATTGGGACAGTTAGGACTCTGTTAAGCGGTATTCACATTGAAAAATCAGTCCGGACCGGTCAGTGGCTGAGTTGGCACCGCCCAGGCGTCGCGTGTTCAATTCCTCGACGAGATTTTCAAATATTGCCAGGTTATTCTTAACCCGGGAATATATGAAAAATAATAAAAAAATCAAATCGTAGTGACCTCCATCAATGAAATGTAGTTTGACTGTGCGAAATAACCCCGGAGAGTATTACATCCCCACAAGGCAAGTGTTTCTTTTGCACATCCAATACCTTCCTCGATATCCCATTCACTTGCCTAATTTACATTTAAGTTCTCCAGTTTTCACAAAGACTAATTTTGGTTGTTATTTTGCTGGCATCCTGGGCAGATGTTCAAGCCACCTTTCTCAATATAATATAACCAGAAAATTCTCAATATAAAAAAAATATCAATTTCATCACCATCGTAAAGCATGACGAAAAAAAGAGAATAATATTATCCAGCTATTTTTAAAACAGTATAATTCCATTATCTACGGATAATAATATTTAGGCAAAACAAAACGTTATTGATATCGCGATAAATAAAAAAGCCTCACGATAAATATTCTGTGGCGCACTACCATCCCCACGGTCACATTTTGAAAACTCGGTTAACATTTTGGGGCTCGCTCTGATGGGGAAAACACTGGCAATTTGTCAAATTTATTTTTGAACCCATCTCTACCGAAAAAACTACGCGGAAAGTTACAATTCATCCAGGTAATTTTGTAAGAAAAATCATGAACACTTCTCAATATTACTGGATCACTTACTCAAAATAAAATTGCGACTTAAAAAGAAGTTAGGGTATTTTTCATCATAGAAATCTTGTGTAACGAAAAATCATCTGAATTTCTAACGCGATGAAGAAAAGACAAACCTATGTTAGGTTACGTTTAGCATTGAACCAAACGGTTTACAAATAAAACATGCTAAATAACCACTTTTATAGAAGAAGAAGATAACAATAATAATCTTTTTTTTTGTTTAAATATGAAAATGAACAAGACACAGAAAAATAATAAAAGATAACGGTCGCAACTGGGACTCGAATAATATGGAAAAAACATTAGTCGAAGATTATATTGTTAATTCTGAAATTTGAAATATGAAGTTGACAATTACGACAGTCTCATAATAGATCGCAGTAGCCTAATTGGAAGAGGTGTATGTCCCGGTAAGAATTAAGGTTCTGGGTTCGAGTCCCAGTTGCGACCGTTATCTTTTATTATTTTTCTGTGTCTTGTTCATTTTCACATTTAAAAAAATTAGATTATTATTGTTATCTTCTTCTTCAATGATATATTACAATGATGGGAATAACCTTCAAAAGTTAAAAAAGAGTTTTTCTTATAAAAAAAATATTAACCACTTTGGTGCTTATTTCAGGGTATAACCAGTTTACTGTATTGGTCATTAGTCATTATGGTCATTTTGGAATAAATTGACATCATTTAAATACACTCTAGGGTAAATCCATCAAATCTTGGCATCAAAAAGGCTAGGTTGTTTTTGCCCAGTATCCCGGCGATAGTTGATCGAACTTTTTAGGTAGATGGAAAATACTTTGGACATTATGGTCATTTCAGGACAAAAACTCGTAGATTCAACAATTCGTAAGTAACAAAGAGATTCAATTTCACAGAATCGCATAAAAACTAGGAGCAAGTTATTGGGGACAATTTAGAAATCACAGAAATGTGAAAATAGTAGCATCATTAGTAGCGTTAAGAATAATATCGCAGCTCTGGACTTACTTAAATATGAAAGAGATAGATACCATTTATGTAATTGGTTGGACGAGAATCGAAATGATTACAAATGTCAATAAAACGATCACTTCAAAATAGATTTTTTTTTTAGATATCTGAATAATATTAAAAAAAGTTCAGGAATTCAGACTATTCCCATTGATATGGGTATTATATTTAGATAAAATTGGTTGCAATTTCTTATCTCCAAACTGTCCAATTTTACCTCCAACGCTTTACAGCCGAATGATCGAAAACTACCGAATCCGGTCCGGTCCCCATGCTACTAGCGTGGTAATAATGCAACAGATATTAGTAAGCAATAGCATATCTACAACTATCCCGTGATTTTGTATGGGTCTGCACTAGTATAACATAAAAATTAAGTACCTATAGTCTAAGAAAACTAAAAAATATGAAAATAAGACACTTATTTTTTTAAGAGAACCAGCAGTTTATAAACGTCCTTGGAAAAGATGAAAACATCGATTTCATAACATAATCGAATTAATTACGTACTCTGATAAAAATAAGAGTATCAGGCTCGCCGTCACGTAAGTCGATCAGGTGTTCCGGAAGAGAGTACGGGGCGCTTACCCGGCCCGAACGCACGCGCGTCGTTAGCGCCCGTTACGTAGCGGGTACCGGATTACGGATAACGGATAACGAATAACGGACCGGGCGCGCAAGTGACGCCGTCGGCAGCGGGAGCTTTTTACACAATGTTGTACAATGTACGGTGGATATTCAGTTTAACGATACGCGCGCGAGGTAATGGGTAGGCCGAGTTAATCAGCATTAGCACTGTTTTAATGTGGTGTGAGCTTCGAGATAGAATTGACGACATCGGCCTTAGCTAATATTGAAA